>JAHHUM010001052.1:0-105662 GCA_036173005.1 Crenichthys baileyi | reverse complement strand
GGGTTTTGTTTAAGGGGGAGGTGTGTTTATGTGAGGCATAAAATCCCCGTATTTACTTGAGCTGCTTTTATCAAGGCTTTACTGACCAAAGGTTTCAGAGTGCTGTTGCCAACGTGACCGCATCTCTCCACGTGTAACGATGTACTGTATTTTTAATAAATTTTGATGTTAGCCAGCTTCCGTTCCTTCACTCGGGGCGGCATGAGAACTGTCTTTGAGCCTCGCCGGGTCGGACCCTGTCATGTGTGGCGTGGGATGCTCTTCATCTTTATTTAAAACTGTTTTTAGAAGGAGTAACAGTGTGGCTTTGCACTTTTTTTTATGATTCCCACGACATATGCGACTCGATCCCAGACATCCTGGGTATGTCTTTGCTTTAACAGATAACAAAATAAAATGTGTTTAAAGAACCTGTTTTCTTCCTATTTGTTTTCTTCATTCATAAAACATCAGTATGACTCACTTGATTAAAACCACTCTAGATTTTTCTGCTTCAGAAGTAATTTTTTCTGTTTTCTAACGTCCAGTATGTTTGAGTACTTTTCAGCAGCATAGCTGAGAACAGATGCAGACACTATGCTTCTGACTAAGACTACTACAGAGGCTTTCAAAAGTACTTTATGTGGAAGTACAAGAAAAATGATACAAGGTGTTCAGGTTTTCCTTTAAATATTCAGAAGGTGTGGCAAGCATTTGCTTTGACCCCTTTTACGTTAATACCCAAAATACAATTTTAGCGTCAACCTAAACAGCCCACCTGTCTGTAATTTATCTCAGTATAAATGCAGCTGTTCTGTGAAGGTCTCCGAGGTTTGTTGGAGAACGCTAGTGAAGAAACAGCACAACACAAACAGAACAAGGAACACAACAGACAGGTCAGGGAGAACTCTGTGGAGACGTTTAAAGTAGGGTTTGGTTATAAAACAAGATCTCAAACACCTAACATCCCATAGAGCAATGTTTAGTCCATCATCTGAAAATGGAAAAACAATGGAACAGATTAGTTGGGAAAATCTGTCAACAGAGCAACCATTAGTTGTGTACTTTACAAATCTGGCCTTTATGGAAGAATGCCAGAAAGAAAACTAAGGTTGAAAGAAAGCTACAAGGAGAAATGTTCAATGTCTGCAAGAAGCTATGTATGACACACACAAAAATCGTGCAAGAAGGTTCTCTGGTCAGATGACACCTAAGAAAACCTATTAGGGTTTGAAAAAGATTTGAGAGTGAGCTTTACCTTTCAGCAAATAAACAACTAGAGCTACATTTTATTTTTTTTAGATCAAAGTATATTAATGTGTTACGGTGATTCCAGTCAGAGTAAAGACCTGGCTGGAACTAACAACTGATGTTCACAGACACTCTCAATCCAATCTGGCTGATCCTAGGCAACCTTTGGGAGGAGGATTTGCGAACATGTTGGTTTCTAGATGTGCAAAGCTAGCAAAGACATGTCTCAAAAGACCTGCAGCTTGCACCAATATGCGATTCCAAAAAGGCAGTTTAAATACTAATGCATACCACCCTTTTAGATATTTTTTGTAAAAACAAATATGCACCACTTTGTGTAAAATCTCAATAAAACATAATGAAGTTTGTGGTTGTAATGTGAGAACATGTGAAAAAGTTAAAGGGAAATGAATAGTTCTGCAAAGCACTGTGAAAATCCTATAGTCAGTGTCCTAGATAGAAATAATGAAGTCATGCTGCTGTATTCAAAGGATCTCCAGGGACAACCACTGAACCAGTGTTCACATCCCGCAAATGTTGCTGACACTGTTTTTCACATCTGCAGCAGTGTTTCTGTGTAGCTGTAGAATATTGACACTGTTGTGGTAAAACTGACAGTCTATAATGACATAACTGTTCCTTTAAAATTTCCTTGAAGACAAAAAAACAACGAACACAAACTTGTAACCTTGGTCCCAATTAAATGTCAAAAAAGCTCTGGGTCGTGCAGTAAAGTACCATTTACGATCAGGAAATGCAAACAAACTGTAATCTATACCACTAGAAGGGTCTGCTTAACTGGTGGAAAATTGTGGTTACTTTTCAAACATTTCAGCTTAGTTTGTTGCTTTTTGTAAATGCAAAAAATTGCATTTCTCAACAAACACTTGAGCTCTATTAAAACGGCCTTTGGGAATAACTTGAAGTTATTCGGTAGCTACTGCGTTTGTGGATGGGCTATGGCAAGCCTTTTTATCATATAAAAGACAGACTTCTCAAAGCAGATACCCAGAATTCAAAACATCCAAGACAGCATTTCGGCTAACCAGCTGTTTTTCCTAAACACAATGAGAATTTCTTTCTCATACATATGATGTACTAGAAAAATAGTACTATACTAGAAATAGTACTATACTAGAAATGCTAGAAATGCTATTTTATTTCACAGATGAACCGACATGTGTCTTTCTGTTATGACTGTTGCAAGACAATTTCTGCAAACAGTTAATGAAGAATTATTTTATATTGCGGAACTATGAGCTCAACGCGGCTTCTTCAGTTTCAGTCCTGCCCTTTAGGTCAGCTGTTTTTGTATGCAAAATAGATTGGATGGATTATATGTTACAACAACTTACCACATTAGATGCCGCTCCACTTCTCCCCCCTCCCTCCGAATAGGAAATAAATCCTGAATTAATTAACTGGGGCGTGTTCCCGGTTGGCCAGCCTCTGTTTTTTCCTCTGCGCTTCATTGGTCGGCGGCTCTGTTGAATGAAGCGCCGCAGAAACGAGCGAACAGCAGCGGGCAGGAGGAAGAAGCGTGGGCCGCTGCAGCTGCAGGGATCGACCGAGGCACAGTCAACACCAACACCGGGGAGCGCGCTGCGGTGGAGCCGCTAGAGGACATCGGTTATCTGTCGATCAGAGGCTCTCCAGAGGAGACCAGAGGAGAGTGAATGAGGTTAATGCTGCTTTGCTGCACCTGGAAGGACGAACGCATGGGAGAGGAGGAAGGTGAGAAGCTGTTTTTCTGGGGGACAGGGCGTTTAAAATGCAGAGGATGCTGCAGCCAAAGTGGTGATAAATGCGCAGTTCTGTAATTATGTTTGACATCCACTGATCTGACATGGACGTGTCAACGTCGTTTCTGCAGGGAGGCTGTCTTGGCATGTTGGTGCTGCCTCTGAAGCCATGTTTTCCATCATGTTTGTGTGCACTGAAGATACCCGTACCAAGCTCACTCTGCATGTGCAACCAGCAGCATGCTTGTTAATGGTCAGAAAAAAAGAAGAAAAGACAAGATTCTTAGATGTAAATGAGATAAACAACTGCTCTTGTATTATTTCCTAATTATAGGTTAAAGTACGTTGTCTCACTGAAATTTAGGGCTGATCATGCTTAATCTTATTTTGGTTAGATGTAGATTTTTGACAGGTAAAGAACAGTGTCATGGTATCATCTGTGCCTCTTGTGTGCATCCTTAAATTAGACGGTGCCACCATGTCATCATGTTCTATGAATAGAACAATACAGGCTTTGTATGATGTTTACATTTGCATTGCAGTGACTCTGCAAGACATATCTATGAGAAATAAGTTACCAGAGCTTTATCGGTACAGGTCATGTTGTATGTGGGAAAATGAGGGTGTGTCTCTGTTTGCTGTTACCCTCCTGATTCAGAAATACAAGGAAGAAATAAAGAAAGCCTCTCTTAGACATTCAACTTTTGAGTGTAAAGTACATAGCCTTCACTATATGTATTTGTTGATACTTTAAAACTAAGCTCCCTCTCCTTTTCTGGGTGTGATGTTTTCAAAGAGTGGACGTCTTCTGACTGCTGCTGCTGCCAGTTTTCCCCTTTGCAGTGAACAGCTTAACTCAATCTAACTCATCCAAATTGGTTGTTCTTCCTGAGACCGAACATTTTTCTCATTAGTGAGAAGGAATGCGCTGTAATCTGCAGCCAGGACCATCCCTGTGGGGAGAGTTCCTATCACTGGGGTCTAGTTAATGTATGCATGTGTTGCTTTGTGTTCTGCAGATAAGCATCTGTCACGAAAACTGTGATGTGCAACCTTAGGATCTAAGTCTTCAATAATACATGAGTGATCACATTTATGCTACTTTATCCCATTACCTAATTTGGTCTGCCAAAAATAAAAGGAAGCTAAGCTCTTTAAATAAATGGAAAACTTGGATGCAAAACGGTTTGTTAAACTGGTGATGACTAATAAGGGAACCTTTGTCTGCAAACGTTTTTGTAAGTACAGTATAATAGATTGTGTCCTGTTGAGTAAATTACTCAATGAAACCTGCTTGGTGAAAATGCTGTTTTTATGTTTCTGATGTTTATCCCAGCAAAAACTAACCCCAATGGAACCTTCAGGAAATGTTTTCTGAAGCTTAATCTCAACATGAAAAATAAAACCTTATGGAAACTAATAGAGAATGTTCTGTAAAGGTTATCCACAACTTTCACAATGTAACCTTCAGGATTCTTTAGGATGCATTGACATCAGTGTCAGCGGATGTTACTAATTTTTTAACACATCAGTATCAATCTGATAAATAAAACTAAGCCGATATTTATAACCAATATTTATTTCCATCTTGTTGCCATTTATGTATATGTTACCAATATTATATATCATATATATAATATTGGTAAATATTGATGATCAGTTATAGCAGCAACATTAACACTGGATATTGATATCGGTTTAAATTTTCATATTGGTTTATCCCTAGTAACCTTTAAATAACTTTCATGAAACGTTTCCAGAAGATTGGTTCTAGGAAGGATAACAGCAGTTTTCACAATATAAACTTAAGAGACATTCCCTACAGGTTCTAGTTTTAACATTGTCAGTGCAACATTTTGGGAACTACAAGGCAATGGTACCTAAATGTTCCATAACGGTTTCTTACAACTTTCAACATGCAACCCATAAACCACTGCAGGTAAATTTCAGACTAGGTTCTCTACAAGTTTAACAATGTAACCTTCAATGAACCGTCAGGGAACTCTGGTTTACGATCATCATCATGTGACCTTTATGCATCTGTCAGGGGATGTTCTCTATAGGTTCTTTGGATGTAAACAATTTTCAAAATCCAACATTTCAGAGAACCTCTAAAGGTTCTCTGAAGGTTTCTACAACCTTTATGAAGTAACCTTTCAAAAAAATCTGCAGGGAATGTCCCCTAAAACATTCCTGAAGGTTCACAGCAACTTTAATAATTGGTTTTATGTAAATTCTTATTGATCAATGTAAAACGTGTTAGAATAGAAAGTTTGAATCCCAGGGAAATTAAAACATCAGAGCACTGTTGTTTTCTTGCAACACAGTCAGGTTCTGAAGCCCCATTCCCAGCTTCTAACCAGTTTAATCAGAAGTCAGACTGGCATCAGAAGGTTGGTTATGTTCACACAAGCACACAGAGCATATGTTTTGCAGTGATGTCAGAGAAGCTGTTTGTTGTGTATTCAATTTCTGCCTCAGATAACTCATAAACCGAGTCAGTTTGCATGGAAAGCCAGATAACGGCCTCATGCAAACACAGACACAAACAGAACGTTGTTGGACCTGCCGAGGATCATGTAAAGTCTTACATCCGTGTGGGTTTGATTCTGTTTCCCATGTGTCTTTGCAGCTGGAGGGAGTCTGCCCCAGTGTGCGGGATGCAAAGAGAGGATCTTCGATGAGCAGTACCTCCAGGCCCTCAACGCCGACTGGCACACCATCTGCTTCAGGTAGAGAACTGATCTCACATCAGCACCAGCACAGAAACAAAGGTCTATCTGTTGTGATCGCACACAGGCATTGAAAAAAAACCATATATCACGTTTTGGGTTAATGGAGCAAATGTCTTGGATATGTGTTTATTTACACATTCAGGACGGGATGCAGTGTCCCTGCCTGATATTGACCTTATTACCACTGTTTACTATTTATTATAGGAAATACCCATTTTCTCTTTAGCTATTAAATGTGATGCTTTTTATCTGACTGAAAAGTGACCCTCAGAGAGTGAACCAGAGCACTAATGGCTAAACAATGACTGTAACACTGTTTTTACTGATTTCTGTCCTGAAGCGGGGGACAGAGTCTCCTTGCTGAATGAGTTCATGAGCGCAAAGCTATAACATATTTATCAGTTTCCTATAACGGTTTGACAGCATATTAATCAGGGAGGCGTTGTGCCAGAACAAGACGTCTCCAAAGTCCAAATCTGACTCCTTTTTGTTTGTTTGTTTGTTCTCCCTTCCTTAAGTTTGCTGCCCATGGATTATATGTAACTGGATAGAAACACCAAACATTTTGAACCTTCTGGTCTTAATTTTAGAACTATAAAAATCCCAAAAGAAGCCAAATACTGAAGTTAAGCTACATAAAATTGTAATAATGTTCGTAAATCAGTTTTAAAACTTCTCAAAATCAATCATAAAAGTGAAAACTTCTCATGGCTGACGTTTCCACATGTACACTACTGGTCAAAAGTTTTAGATACGCTTTCTCTTTATTTTCATGGCTATTTAAGTTGTGGATTCTCACCGAAGGCAACCACGCTGTGAATGAACACACATGGAATTAGGTAGTAAACAGAAAGTGTGCAATAACTCTATAAACATTTCTTCATTTTAGATTCTTTAAAATAGCCACGCTTTGTTTTGATGACTGCTTTGATCTCTTGGCATTCCCTCCATGAGCTCCATGAGGTGGTCACCTGAAATGGTTTTCCAAAGAGCCTTAAAAGAACTTTGCAAAGACGGCCAAAGGTTTAATATTCAGTCATTATACCAAAGGGTGGCTACTCTAAGGAATCTAAAATATAACATATTTAAAATATGACAATTTTTCGTTTGCTACATAATTACATATGTGTTCATTCACTGTTTTAAGGCCCTCAGTGAGAATCTACCTACAATGTAAACAGTCATAAACATAAAGAAAACCATTAAATGAGAAAGCATTATAAAATTTTGACCGGTAGTGAATCTTTCCTCCTTTTTATGTCAAGCATGTAATCACTTTAGTAAATAAAACACCACATTCACGTTCAAATCTTGACACACCAACCAATCAATATTAAATTTATCAAATAAATTGAAATTATCAACTTCAATGAAGTTTTTTTCAGGCCTGTCTGACAGAAATGTTCACATGCGCTGTCAGAACCTCAGATTAACATTGTGTCAAAAGAACTTGGTGAGGTTGAGTTTGCTTTGACTAGGCCTATGGTTCTACAAGGCCGTTTAGGGTGAGCTGCAGAAAGACAACTATATAGGTTAAAGTTCATATCCAAGGTGTGTGTGCCTTGTTGCACCATTTATGTACACCCCCCCACCCCAACCAGGAGACTATGAAATGAAGATTAAAAAATGTGGGCAAATGTATTAAAACCCATATTAAATCTCAAGGCTTTATATTTACATTTTTCTCCTAGGCTGTAACCACCTAGTGCCTTAAAACCCTTAGTTCCAACTCAGCACCTTTTTCTTTTAGCAGTCATAGATGGATGAATATGCAAAGTGTTTCCTCTGCTCACCTGGTTTCAGCTTTTCAGGTCCTTTACCCTTGTCTCTTGAACTCTTTAGCATTTAGATATTTCGTCCCTTCCTAAATGCTAATGGTTATGTGTGTAAACAATGCCAGTCTAAGTTAATGTTCGAGATGCTGTCTCTGGTTCTGGTTCTACTACAGTTTAAATACTCTGCCACAATGTCGACTGGTTGTTTTCTAGTTGGCTTGCAGAAATACCTGTAATTGTCTCGTTAGCAACATAAAGCTTGTAACAACCTTATCTTCCTGATGAATGTTAGACGGGTTTTGACTTGCACAGATTAGTGAGAACCGGTCCAGTTTGGATGTCTAAGGCTGTATTCACAGTTTCTTCCTGGTTTGAGCTCTGTGTTTGTAGACAGCTCTTGCTGCTCTGGTGACATGCATGTTTTAGTTTCTATTCATGTTCTTTTTCAGGTGAAATTACTTAAAACAGTAATGACTGATTTGGGAGCTGCTTATTATTGTAGTAATAGATTAATCTAGCGATTAATCTAACAAAAGATACTCTTATTAAATTAACATATGCCAATAAACAAGCATTTTGAAAGTAAGAAAACAAATATTTATTGCACATTTTAAATGCATTGTAAATAGCAAAAACATAAAAAAAGCTAAATTCAGTGCTCAGAACATGACATTTTAATAATAACGTCTTTTTAAATAAAATAAAAAAACTACAATGCATTTTGTGGCATGTTGCAAAGGGTAATTATACAAAACATTTGTGAGAGCATGAACAATGCTTAGGTGAAGCTAAAGCTAAAACTTACTTTTATCCGATTGTTTTGACGCTATGAGCCATCTTCACTGTGTCTAAGGACTGTGTTGTAAATCTTTAGGATTTTGGACATTTTGTTTAGAGATAACTGAATTATATTTATAAAAATGCCATATTTTTGCTATAATGTTCTCGATTCTTACCATGTCGAACGTCTGATGTTTTAGTAACCATACTTCTAGCTGTTGACCCTTACCAGAAATATGTACGTGGAAAGCCAAAAAGTTTTACTGAAATGTAATCAATAACACAAGCTGGGCTAATCTAACGCTATGAGTGCCATATCAGATCACTTGATTGAAAAACGTGCAGGTGAGCAAACTTAATCATTGTGATAAGAGGTAGTTAAAGCTCATATAAAAAAGTAACAGCTGTATTTGCTTCAGATTTGGACTTGTTCATCCTGTGAAAGCCTCATTGCAGCTCATAGAAAGGTTATGTTATGACTCCTGTCAGTCATACTAATGATCCACAGTTATTTCAGCAGCAGCAGGCCTTCACAATGACATCCCGTCAGGAAACTAACGGGATGTTTGAACAAGTCCTGACTGCGTCACTGCTGTCTTTTGAAACAGAGCTACAGACTGATGTTCCACCTGAGCTCTCTAAGCTCAGTTATAATAAAAATCCATCCAAATGCTGTATATCCATACTTGTAGTTTCAGGACTGATGTTCTGATTAATTGTGCTTGAGATAGAGAGACTTTGAGTCACCTTCAATGAATTGTAGTCACTTTTTTCAATCTTATTTCTTTTTGCTAAACTTATCTGATCTTAGTCAGCAAAACAAATTAAGTCCGAACTTCCCAGAGACCGAAGAGTTGAAGATCAATTCTTGGAGCCCTGATTTAACCCTGAGCCTATTGTTAACTGCCTTTGGGTATTTATTTGTTAATTTGGCCATGATCTGCATAAGATCTGCACAGATCTGCAGTTTGCCTGGTGGTCCTACTTTCACTGCTACTCCGCAGACAGTAAATCCAGTGTTTTTATCCAAAGAATTGTAGATTTCACTGCCCACACAATCTCACACCATGTTCATTTTTATTTCATCTCCATGTGTTTGTGAAAACCACACACCACCATTTGTTAGTGTGACATTTTTTTTTACCCACCTCTGAGTCTCAGTTGGTTTTTAATTTTTAAATTATTCACAGACTAATGCCCTGCAACCTCAACAAAACAAAAATTTAAAACGGTTTTTTGCACCTCTGTGATAATATTTTGTTTTCAGTGGGTTTTTTTCAGTGATCTTGTCTGCACCCTTAAGGGCTTGACAAACCTGTCCGTATACACAAGTTGCTTGGACGCCGTGAAAATTAATATGCCGCTATTATTAGTATTTTTATCTCAGCCCTACAGGAGGCGGTAATGTGCCACTTTAGACAAGGTCTACTCAAAAGGGGGAAGAGAAAATAAAATTTTTAAATGTTTTAAATTTCTAAATAAATGTTCAGAAAACCTTAAAAGGTGTTGCACAAGTGTTTGTTATCTAAATGTAGTCATTATTAAGATTAGTTTCTTACCTTTTAGGTATTTGGTAAGTTCTGAAACCAGCTGTGGTGATCATGTATTTCTGAAATAAATCTCAAGTTTAGGTAATATATCAAATAGGAAAAATTTTCTCACACTTCTTTATTTAATATTCATCTTGCAGCCCCAGGAGTCACCCCCTCTTGGCCATTGAGTGAAATGCAGCTTGGATCAGATTCAGAGGCCACACCCTGCTATTTATATACAGTTAATAATCAGTCGACCGATGGGTTTAAAAAGGCTGTGGTGATAGTAAATGACGTGGCCTGCAGTTTCTACATAGAATACTCAGTTATACATATGCATGTTTGACCTTTAAATGGAGACTGGTGTGTAAAATCTGTAGAAGTGGCCTTTTAAACAGCAGAAAAACCTTTACAAGATCAGTTCAAATCTTAGGTTGACACAGGAAACTCATTTCTACGGGACATCATCTGTAGTTGTAGGATCTGGAGCCTTGAGTCTAACTAACTTAAAACATATTTTTTTAGGATGTTTTTGTCAGCTGCCACTAGATGTTCCAGTAGAGCTGTAGCAGTTTCCTGACTCCTCTCCATGTTTCCTGCCTCGCATGCTGCTTTTCATTGATTTGCTTAATGCCCGGCTGGCTCATATATGTCTGTGCTCGTTTA
The DNA here is from genome assembly GCA_036173005.1 of Crenichthys baileyi. Classification (NCBI taxonomy): domain Eukaryota; kingdom Metazoa; phylum Chordata; class Actinopteri; order Cyprinodontiformes; family Goodeidae; genus Crenichthys; species Crenichthys baileyi. The sequence continues at coordinate 95,202 of JAHHUM010001052.1, read as the reverse complement.
ACTGTGCTCATCTGAGCCCATTGATCGTCGGCACGGCTGCTGCTGGGTTCAAAACTCGCAGCTCGATGTGTCATTAATGATTTCCTCCCACCGGAAGCCAGAATGGGAAACCTGAGGAGGGTATCTGTGCGGCGGTCAGAGTCCGTAAAGGCTTTGTGGTCCGTGTGTGTGTGGCATATTCAGATAAAGGATGTTGGATGAGGTTTTTTTCTATGCATTCATGGTAAACTTTGCCACGCATTTTCATTTGAATATTTAAGTTGAAAGTAAGAACACTTCCTTGCATTTCTGTGTAACCTCAGCTTCAGTGCGTAGCCGTTTCCAGCTAAATTCCAGTTCTGCAAGGATCTGTGAGTAAAGAGAAAGGGTTTGTGAGTATGAGAGAAAGGAGGTGTTTGGGCTGCAAAATGAAAGTACCCAGAGACTGTTGAGAATTGTCCCCTGTGTGGAAAATGTAGAACGTTCCTCTGAAAATAGCTTCAGTGTTGGTCAGGCTTCGTGGGAAAAAGGAGCCGAGCTCCCGCTACTAAATATTTTCCTTTTTCCTGCTTTCTGTTTATTTCGCAACTTACCTTTGAAACTGTTGCATCGTTAAAGTTTTTCCCCTGCCACAGGAAAAACTATGATTAAAGCTGAGATGCATCTCCTTGTGACCAGAGTGAAGAAAGTTATCTTCCATCAGTAAGTGAAAGTTATTGATTGTAATGTATTCTTGCTTTGTTGTGGTTTAGTCTCAGAGAAGAAGTTTGACTTTTATTGGCAATATCTCAGTGGAGTGAGATAAATGCTGTTTTAATAAGAGACGAATACACGTGGATCTGAGCGGGATCTGCCCAGAATGAGATTCAGCAGATCAATTCAAAGATTACAAAGATAAACCTTTGGTTTAAGTTTGGAATTGCAGACAGCGTATTTTTCACTTAACAAATGATTCTTTTTGAGTTTTGATTTTTCTACAAAGTACAACAACTGACTGAACGTCCTCCAGGAGTGGTGATTTCATCTTTTGTTATGTAATCTTTTGTCATATTACATTTCTAATGGTAGTTTTTGTTGTTTTTCTCAACTCAACTGTTTCACAAGTATTTTTGCTACATATGAACCTATTTATTTATTCATTTATTGTATTTTTGTTCAGAATGCGTCAAAAATGAAACCTAAACAAATCAGGGCTACCCAGGCTGTCAGGGGCCCCTGCAAAAACTGTGTCGGCTTTGAACTTTGCAAGCTAATGTCAGACAGATCTGGTAGGTCAATCAATGCAACAGTTAAGTCAGTAAGTTGCTGTTGATAATGGGCAGAGGAGGATGAGGAAACAGAGACAACTAAGGAAACGCTCATGGCTGGGAAAAAAGAAAATCAGACCTTGGTCACGATTTTCCTTCATCTCTGGTTAAATCAGCAGTCGGTGCATCTGTCACACTGAACACCGATTGAAGCTCCTAACCAGGGATTTTCTTGCTGATTTTTCTTCCTTCCTTTTTAATCTATGGCAGCCGATAATCGCACAGTGCAAACCCGGCAACACTGTACCGTCTCATTGAAGGCTCCAGAGATGACTTAAAGCAGTCGGTGCGCAGACCTCCGCTAAGGCAATAGGATTATTGACATGTCAGCTTTTTTCTATACTGATGAGCTTTACTCTGGATCCCATCTGGCCGCTGCTTGTCAGCTGCTGACAGGGTGAGGAACCCTGTGGGAATTCCAAGTTGTCACATCATGATCTGGCAATGGGAAAGAATCCTTAAAGAAAATCCTGGATCCAGATGGTGCACCGCATCACCACCAAAGTTTAAAACGCACCTTGTCCAAATCCGTTCATAACTATTTGAGATATTTTGCAACTGATGAACTGAAAAAGTGGCAACAAAAATATAACCTCCTTGGTGCAGGTAACAGTTTAGAGAACAAAACTAAATATCCTGGCTTCCACTGTCCAGTCAAAAAGTGACAAACTAGCCTCATTATGTCATACATCTCTGCCTGTTGGACGCGGCATCCATCACAGCATCCTGCATAGTGTGGTGTCATCTGCTTATGTTTGCTGTCGCTTGAGAGGTAGTATTATTTAATGTTTCTACTGTAGGCTGCAGAGCGCTGAGTCTGCTACTAACACTAACACGGGATGTAACTGACCTGTTTCTTTGACATACATACCCAAGTTTGAAGAAGTTTGGTGTAAAAACAGCTTTTTTTACAATTTAGTGAATTTAGGTTCGGGTTTTTTCCCCTTAATATGTATTTCAGGAGATTAAGTTGAAAAACCTGCTGACAAATGCTTTATAAGAGAGTTTAAAACATTGCTGCAAAAAAAATCATCTTTCATCCCACTGACTGTCTCTTAGAGAAGACAAACGTTTTTTACAACGTTCTTGTGATTCATTTAGTTTTTATAAAAGAAAATGCTGAATGTTGCCCAAATCTTTAACTAATAAAATATTTAAATAAATTTTGTTTTTCATGTTTTCTGTTGCATTAATCATATAAAACATCAGAAATGTGCATCAGAGTAAGTAGATTTTTTACAGAAATGTGCTCTAGTTTTTGAAAACATATGCAGTGCTGCAGTCTCTCTGCAGCATTCTGCAGCCTTCCATCTTCCACCATTATAAAACTACATCTGCTTTAGCTGCTGCCCTGATAATCACGCCAAAGAACTGGAAAGTCTGCTGCTTATTTGGCACATTTAAGTCATTTTTCACATTCACTGTAAATATTCAGTGCAAGCTTTGCTGGTAAAATATGTTTGGATAAAGCTGCTTCTTCTCCAGGACAAACTGACAATAAGCCTGTAGATCTACCATCCTGTGCTATGCTACATATTCTACCTGCAGATGAAAAACATCCAGATGTGCTCACTTCTTCGGAGAAACGTGTCCATCTCTGTGGTGCAATGAAGTTGGGTTTTTCTTACATGCAACATAAAGAGCTGCATTGACTCAGCACCTGCAGAAAAACTCTGCCTGGTAACAGTCTGCAGGACCCGATGAAGACGAATCATGTGATGAATTATTTATTAGTTCAAAGATGCATCTTGATGCATAATATTAAAAAAAAAACCTGTTCTATGCTAATGCTTAGGAATGGTGATGGGGTGGGGCTGTGGTGGAGTAGCTATGGATGCTAAAACAATCACAGCTGCACCAAAAAGGAAGTTTGTGTTCAGCAACTTGGGTTAGTTTATGAACAAAATAAAGAACCAGAAAACTTAATGTATGCACTTGTACTGGCATTAATTCAATAACTTTGCTTGCATTTAACTGCATCATGTCCTAAAAGTTAAAATTGTATCTGCTGCTGGGTAGGGAAGCTCCTGTTCAAATATTCCACAAGTCATTTGCAACTACTAACTGTAAAACTCTGACACGAAACCTTTCAGTGAAACATCAAACATCTTCGAGTAGCGATGCTCTAATCAGGCTTTTGTTGACCAATACAAATTCCCTGTTTTCTTCAAAAGACTTTAACTTGTACACTGTAGTTTGTGTAAACCCTGTTAATCTACAAATTGAATAGAAAAAAAGTTATATTTTGAATCCAACAGAACATGAATAAACTTTATTAGAAACTGCTTTGTGATTATTTCCATTTTTCCAAATTGCAAATTGCATTCAGAGTCACCTAATTAGTAACTGTGTGGAATGTAATCTCAATATAATTACAGCTGTTCAGTGAGGGCATCAGAGGTTTGTTAGAGAACATTATTGAGGAAACGGCATCATGAAGACCAATAAATGCAATACACAAGTCAGGGAGAATGATGTGGAGAACTTTAAAGTGGAGTTAAGTTATAAAACAACATCCCAAGCTTCGAACATCTCACAGAGCTTTGTTTCATCCATCACCTGAAAATGGAAAAAGTACAGCACAGTTGCAAACCGAACAACACATTGCTGTCCACCTAAACTGACGGGCCGTGCAGGGACAGCATTTTTCAGAGAAGCAGCCAGGAGGCCCATGGTAGCTCTAAAGGAGCTGCAGAGATCCACAGCTTAGGTTTTGGCATGCTGTTTTTTCAGAGATTCAATGGAATTGCTTCGATCAAACCCTTTTTTTCCTCATAGAAGGGCCCAGTCAAAGTCCAGTTTAGAATCTGTGGCAAAACTTGAAAGTTAATGTTCACAGACGCTCTCCTTCTAATCCAACTGAGCTTGAGCTGTTTTACAAAGAAGAATGGGTAAAAACTTCATGGTGTGTAGATGTGAAAGTCTGATGGAGACGTACCCCAAAAGACTCCTGGAACTAAACTCAAAATGCTTTGCCCTATTTTCATATTTTTATTTAAAAAAATGTTTGTAAAACCATGTGTCATATTCCTTTAATTCCTAACAGTTATGCATGGCAATAAAATTAAGGTTGTGTTTGGAAAGTTATATAAATATAAAGAAATGAAAGCGCTATCAATGCTTATGCAAGGTTCTGGACATAAGCCTGACAGCAGCTGATTTAAGTGCATCAGTGACGACAGGTTACTGTTTGTGGCTGCTGAGATTTGATTAGTAAGGTTACTCTTCACCATGTGTGGTTAAGAGAAGCTGCTGCCTCACTTTGCCTCATCTTTCAGAAAGCCTAGCACTCCTGTGAGGGGGCTGATATATCTGATTATCCAGAGGGAGGTGCAAGGCTTTAACTGATGATGGAGTGCTGGGACATTTGATTTGTACAGCCAAAACAAATTCACACGTCCAAGAAATGGGCCGAGCCCTCACCGAGCTGCAGTGGGTGAAGCCTGTATCGTCACAGGGTCAGGTCCTCTTCCTGAGGACGGGAAACAGCAGATAAAGAAGCGTGACCCCTCCCCCCCACACCCCCTCCTCCCCTCCTCTTTCGATTCAGCTGCACTGAGAGAGGAAGTAGAGGAAGGGAGGCACTGAGCACAGAGAGAGACTGTGACACTGATGCCTTTGACAGCCAGGCTGCAAGAGTTGAACATCAGAGCCGCTGACATGAGTCTGTCTTCGATCTGTCAAAACAAGATCTTCGGTCCCCGGACTGGCGTGTCAGCAGAGAGCCGACGCAGAGAGAAGCAGCCTATCCTGTAAGCAGAGAGTCTGTCTGTCTCCTGAGTTTTAACCTGAAAGCTGAACTTAAACTCAACTCACGCTGATCTGGTTTATGTTTTCAGTCCAAGAGAAGTTTCTTACAAACTTTTAGGCTATAACTTTAGGAACAAATCTGCAATAAAATATCCTACTTTTATGTAAGTAGTTGTTTTGATCCACCAAATGATTGATTAGATTGTGCGAATCTGTGTTTTTTATTCTGAGTACAGACTGAGAAAAATATTCTTAATATTTTACGTCCTTGAAATCGTAGTCGCTTTTTAATGTTAAAACTATTAAAATTACTGGATTACCATCACAGGTAAGATGACCAGGAGCCACAAATAAATAATTAGAACGCTTTTTTGTGGTTCTTTTTTTTGTATTTGTTTTTTATTAATTTAGCCGATATTCCTTACTAACCAAACTTGGAAATGACATCTTTCTTTCTCTAGCCAAGAGTTTGCACCCAAATATGTTTGATTAACTCTCATAGAAATGTGTGTTTTGCAGACAATGTAGTGAACGGGTTCGGCTCAGTTGTGTTGTTTACTTCCGCTGTTTGTTTAAGTTTGAAACTGTGAAACTGACGTATTTTAATTGAACAGAATCTATTCATTTTCTTTTTCATCATTTTAGGCTTTTCCAGAGGCATGTAGTAACTGAAATATGCTCATTTCCCTCTATGCTACGTCTTACTTCCTCAAACCCATAACATACATCAATCCCCTGCCTCCGTCACGCTTCTTTATCTCGGGATGCAACAACCCCGAATTAGTTTCGGCTTCCCTCTTTTTCGTTTTTTTTGTAATTCGGTGCCTTCTTGAATAAAAGCCTGTCGTTGAACATCTGATTCACCTCTGCTGTGTGGTCTGGTCCTTGTTGTTTGAGACTTGTCCAGCCCCATCTCTGTAATTTATCAGTTTCATCATGTGAGTTAGCAATAATAACCCATACCAGACTGGTTTACATCTGTCTGTGTCATCTTGTTAACCCAGATGGCCAGAAAAGACAACTCTCTTATCTTGTCCGATGAGACATTTGCCAAACAAAGATGTAAACATGTTTTTGTGTAATTCCTGTATAGCATTTTATTTTCAGAACCTTCTGGAAAACAGAAAACTAGAAATAGAGAATAGAGAATCCAAACTAAAACCACATCCCAAAAATACGATTTCTACCTAAGATATGTTTCCTACTGGCTGTGAAAGCTAAATGTCGAAGTTTAAAACTATCTTTTTTGAATTAGTTTCATAATTTTTCATCTATGTTTTGTTTCTTCACACATTTCCTGCTCGCGTCGCTGCAAAAACATAGAGGAGAATTATTATATCAACTTTATTTTCTGCAATAAATGAAACATTTACACTGAAAAAAAGCAATCTGCTTGCCTTTTTCGTTTTAGGTAATTGTGAAACTGATTGTGAGCCTTCCTTTTTTCCTCTTCTAACCCACATTTTTTGTGGTGTGATGTCTTTATCTATTGCCCCTTTTCCACTGGCTTATTTTAGCCCGGCTCCAACCCACTCGGCTCCCATTGGGAGAGTTTCCATTAAAGTTTTTTCCGTACCGGTACCTAATTGTTTTTGGTCCCTTCTCGTGAGCAGGTACGACCGGGGCTGAGTAGGGACTACATGTGACATGAACAGACTGCTATTCACTGATTGGCTGTGGGGGAAGGAGAAATGAGAACGTTTCGGTGAGGTGATGGTTAATAAAACTCAAGAGAAACTGCAATAATATTAAGGACCACAATGGTAGGAGTGATTGAAACCGAAATATAATTTTACTATTCACGAATTATAAACCATGCCTGAAGGCTGAAAGAAAAGAAAAGGGACACATCATCTTTCTGAATTACACACAGGCCGGATGCTGTATTTAATACCTACTAAAACCAGCTGATCACACATAAAAATCAGCCGTTCAGACGCACAAACATTTCCCCCAAAACACACAAAACAAAACCACCATGAAACAGCGTGATTGGTTCGGAATTGTATTGACGGTTCTTAAGAGAACCAGCGTCTGCAGGAGGAGGGAGCAGGCAGAGAGCAGCTGCCTGTAATCAGACTGCCTGCATTGGACCAAACAGGAGGAAGATCCCGCTGAATCCACAGAGCACGAATATCCAATATCCAACCTAAAACTAACTTCACTGCGGTCAGAAGTTTGCAGTTTAGAGTTCTTGTTCAAGTCCTTGTTATTGCCTTGGCTGAGAGAAAAACTTCTTCATAAAGCCCAAAATTGTAACTTCTTCAGGCGAACTTTAGAGCATTTACCCGTCCAGACAGCCACGTCTCCTCTGCCTCTCCTGCCACCCCCTCCGCCCCTAATATCAGAACCCCTGAGCCTTATTTTATAGGTTCTGGCTGAGCTGTGGTCCAAATAATTATCCCAGTGGATCATTTTGTACATGAAGAAATTAGATATTGTTGCATATACAATAATACCAACATTATTTGTATTTGGTTTATTTATGTTTTTATTTTCTATTTATTTATTTTTCTCGTTTCACACAGACTACTTTAATGTGACAGTGTCACACAGTAACATTAATAGCAGCACAGCGCACTACAATGTTGGGTGGAGGCGGGGCTTCAGCCGTAGTAGCTCCAGCCGTCAGTGGGTCAGGGGAAACACAACTGGTACCGTACCGAGTAGAGCGAGACCAAGTGGAGCGGAGTTGGGCCACCTAAAAAAAGCTAGTGGAAAAAGGGGCATATACTTTTCCTTTTTGAAGCAGGATACTTTTAGATGTTGCCATGTCTGGATTGTACAGTTCCCTCCACTTTTATTGGAATCCCTGCTAAAGATGTGTAAAAACCTTGAAAATAAATTTATATTTTATTGTGGCAACATATTGTTATACAAAAAAATAAAATAGAAAAATCCAAACTTTAATTTCAGTACATTTAATCAGTGGAGAAATAATCAGCAAAATCAGCAAAATCAGCAAAAATAAATTAATCTACCTGAAGGATGTTTTTGTACTCTTGAGAACTTTTAATTGGAAATTTAGGGCTTTCTGCTCGTATTTATCTGGAAAGTACCGTCACTGTAGAGAACTGCAGCAGTGAGTTTTATGCTACTGCAACACAAAACTAATTTATTTAGGGGATTTTATCAAGTTTTGGCTTATTTCTGTAAATTCACTTTTGTTCCATGATTTCATACATGTAGAAGTATTTTCCTGCTGGATTCAGTGTTTTGACCCTCCTTTCTGATGCCACCTAGAGTTCGTACAGGTTGATAACATTTTCTGAGAGGATACCGTTCCTCTTCGTTTGAGTATTTTCATTAATCGCCTTTCAGTCAGCCGTAACCTTTGGCTCTCAGCTCTACACTTTAATCACACTGTGAAAATTAAATTTTTGTTACGCGGTGACCTGATAAATTGACTTAAAAAAATGAGATTAAAAAGCTAATTTCTTTCTGCCTTTGTCATTTTTGACCTTGATCACTCAGCTGAAATCCATGTGCGGTTTCACTACATGGACAGGCATCATCTCTAGTTTCTGACTGGACAGCTAAGTTTGGATGTAGCTGGCAGACTACAGCAACTGGATTTAAACAGCAGAAATACAGTGTAAAAATGGAAATGTCAGTGTTGCTGCAAGATGAAAGATCATTTTTTGGCCATTAATAAAATAATCTACATCTTCAATCAGTCTTTGCTTAATAACTTAATTTGTTGATGCAGGTATAGTAACGCTTCTTACTTATTTTATGATGCACACCTGTTAGGATTAGTAGTCTCCTAGGTATTTCTGTCAGTGTTTTCATGATACAAGATGATCCACATAAAATAATTTCTGCTTTGTGTATTATTTTTTGCCTTTATCTAACCAAAACTGACTCATAGAGATTCAACTTGTCTTCTCTCAGGAAATCCTTATTATGAAGGCAGCATAATAATCAAGTAGGAGCAGATTCTTGTAAACATGACTGCTAAAATCTGCTAAAAGTTTCCATCACAGCATCCCTGTGGTTGAAAGTCCCTTTAATTCGATGCCAGAAAAGAGTAGCTACTGCACGTTTCCCTTACTTACAAGACAGACAAATTCAGGTTTTTAAAAAATATTTCTTGTTGTAATGAATGCAGATAATCCTTGTGTAACCTTCCATCGCTCTTACTGAAATCTGTAGTGGAGAAGCTAAGAGCAGCATTTTATTCCTTTGCTCTTTACAAACTAACAAGCTGATATTAGCTAGGGAGTTAGTTAAATGATATAATAATTAGAATATTTTCAAGCTACTAAATTTAGCAGGTGTTTGTACTATACTTTACCGTACGTTTATGTATCAGAATCAAAGATACAACAAATAAATGTCAAAACATTGTTTTAGCAGTATTGAGAATATCTGCCTTTTCTGTCTCAACTATTGGTTATTAGATCATCTCACTCCAAGACATTATTGTCTTATATGTCAGTTTAATATGGTGAAACCATTTTATTGTAACCTAAAAGATAACATGAGAATTGAGAATCTCATTCTGGCCTAATTGTAATAGTGAAATGAAGCAGTGGTTAAAAACATTAAGGAATGTATAAAAACCAAAACATTATAACTCGGTAACAAGCTTGTTTTGTTGTCTTCCCGTCTGAGTCCCAGCCTGGACCTGGAATAACACTCAATCTGGTTCCCAGCGCTCTCAGAGATCTTTTTTATTATCCATCCGCTCTGGAAGGAGTGAGCGGGTTCCAGACTGACCGTGCTGACGGTCGGGAAAGCTTAACAGACACAAAGAAAAGTGCTGGCGTGCTCTTCGTTTTCTCACAGGCTGTTACGGGCTCCTGTTAGCTGCCTGAATGGAGCACAGGGCCTCATATAAATAGAGGACATGGACTTTTAAATGAACAGCCCATCTCCGCTGCATTTAAGAGCAAAGGATGTTAAATACATCAATGTAAATGCTACTGAGCTTGTGTTTAAGGTTAGGACCTCAGACTAGGTCTGATTGGCAGTGGGATGTCCTGATTGAGTCTGAAGCCGCCAAATAGACAGAGGCTGAGGTTTATCAGAAGGAGATGAGGTAATGTCGGGTGTTTTCATGTGTGAGAGGTTGACATCATCGCTGTGGCATCCTGGGTTGCCATGGCGAAGGAGGCGGGAGGAAGATGAGGGGGTGGTAAAGTAGGGGGAGTGTGGGAATTGGATGATTGTGTCTGCGTTGAGAATGGTAATTTGTGAAAGCTTAATAAATAAAACTGGTTTAACCACCTTAAATCTGTCTTCAGAGGGGAATCGGTTTGGTAGATGATGATGACCTCTGAGACTGTTCAGAGGTTTTTTTTTCTTTTATTTCTCTGGAAAACATCAATAGATGAAATTTGGCTCTAGACCAGTAATTCCCATCTATTTATGTGTCATCTGAGGGGAATGACTGGGATCCCCCCCAGACAGTCGGATGTTTCCTGAGGTCGACTTTCACCCCCGATAGGTGTGTGTTTTCTCTTCATCAATGAGGAGCTCATCTTAGTTGTAGACACTCTTGTTCCATCGGATCCCTCATTGTTTATGTCAAATGCCCTGATCTTTACCATTTTAATGGAGCTCAGGGCAGATCCGAGTATTGGCTTATTGATCGGATCTACTCAGAGCATCTCTGCTGCCTTGGTGGAGATATGGAAGATGGATGTCCTCCTGAGCGTGAAGGAGACGATGGCAGATTTAATAATTCATGAAGAGCAGCATGTGTGTTTTTGTGGGTGTGTGTCAGTCTCAGGCAATGTTGGCTCCTTACAACTCTTTCGGCTCTGCATCTGTCGGTCAGTAATCATCCAGCGCCACACCTCTACCAGGACACGCGTTTCATTTTGAGCCCTTCTGCTTCCTGTAGCTTTGATCTGGGTTTTATTGGGTACCTATCAGATCAAGACAAAGTACCTGCTGTTTTACAAAATAATTTACTTATGAGGAGCACTGTGGTAGTACTGGGTAAGGAGCGAGTTTTGCCTTCAAAACTATAATTCTTTTTGACGTAAGTTCAACAAGGTTTCAGAAACATTCCTCGGGTTTTGGTCCATATTCCTTCTCCCATTCCACCACAAGCCAAAGTTGCTGAATTAGACTGAGATCTGGTGACTGTGGAGATCAGTGGAGTCCAGTGAACTCATGGTCAAGTAACCAGTTTGAGATTATTTGAGCTCTCAGACATGGTGTATTATCCTGCTGGAAGTAACCATCAGAAGATGGGTACACTGTCCCAGTAAAGATATTTACATGGTCAGCAACCACATGCTGCTACAATTTATACAACTTATGCCTTCTTTAAATAGTTTTGTCTTTTGAGAAATACCTCTCATTTCCTATCAGATCACATTTTGTTGGTTTAATTAACATGATTTTAAATCTTAATCTGCTAGAGATATGAATAATTTTGGTAAGCTGTCGTCTTAAACATCCAGAGTCAAATCAGTCAAACTTTGAATAACATTAGTATCAAGTTTGATACTGAAATTGGATTCGATGTTCGCATTTCCACGTAATTTGCAAACAAACCATGTGCTATAATAAAAAAGGTGAGGGTGAGTTTGGTCGGATGGATGTTCATCTCAAAGTTAAAGGTCAGCAAAATGTCTGACATTGGATTTTGCAAAGAGACATTTTAGGTTGATGTCAAAGGTAAACAAAGAATTGGTTAGACTGGTCTCTCTGCAGGACAATGCAGTGTTGTAAATAATGGGCTACCTATGATTTTTTTTTTCTGCAGTGTGAATCACATGCTGCGGGGACATTTTGTCTACTGCTGTGCAGCTCTCGTACCACACAGACAAGCAGTATGTCAGGATGCTCTCTACTACAGAGCAATGGAAGGACACCAGCAGCGTAGTCTTCAGGTTGTTTCTCTGGCGGTCTTTAAAAAAATGCAGACACTGCTGGGTCTTTTTAGTGACTGCATTGCTTTTAGTAGTCCAGGACGGATTGTCAGAGATGTAGACCCCCACTTGAAGGTCTGGACCCCGGGTCCACCTGTCGCTTTGTCCCGAAGTCCAGGATCAGCTCCTTTGTCTTTGTGGTGTTAAGTCGTAAATTGTTCTTCTTGTACCACACTGACAGTTTCTTGATCTTGTCCCTATAATGAGTCGCATCTCCCCCTGATATGAGCCCAGCAACAGTGGTGTCATCTGCAAATTTTATTACGGTATTGAATGGATGGGATGCAATACAGTCATAGGTGTAGAGGGAGTAGAGAAGGGAACTGAGTACACAGCTATGCAGAGCTCCTGTGATGAGTGGTAAACAGGTGTGGCTCAAGCCTGACGATCTGAGAGCTATTGGTAAGAAAGTCCTTTAACCAGTAAATGAAGGAGGGGAGGCCCAGTTGGAGCATCTTAGAGTTGAGGACACCAGGAGAATTGTGTTAAAACCGGAGCTGTAGTCTAAAACAGCAGACTCACATAAGTATCCCCATGTTCCAGAACCTTCAGTGCAGTATGTACTGCCATGACGATGGCATCCTCAGTAGATTTGTTGGCACGGTACGCATATTGATGAGGGTCAAAGTTGGCTGAAAGGCTGGTTTTGACGTGCAGTAGAATCAGTCTCTTAAAGCACTTCATTATCATGGTGTCAGAGCAACAGGCCTGTAACTGTTGAGATTGTCGTTATTCGATTAGTATAGCTAGTATGGTTAGCATTCCATAGCAGTCTTTATGTTTTCCCTTAAGAATGTAGATTCTTACTTTAACTCTGAGATTTAAAAAAGGTTGCCAGCATTTACAAATCCTGCATGTTCCATTAAAGACAGAGATGAAAAGCTTACAAGGGTAAGAAGGAGCAACTTTACTGTACTCCCTTCAGCTTTCCTGTTTTCTGTTGAACGTATTGTCTTGTCTTGATGCCTTGCTGCTTGAATAACCTGAAATGTAAGTTTCCCTTTTACTCTTTTACTTTATACAGCTGTATACTTCCTTTGATCCAAAACAATGGCTAACATTGGGTTTCTATTACTCCGTAGCAACATTCACTCTAAAGCATACGTCCTGGAAACACTAAGGTGCATTCAATGATCTGAAAAGGTTTTGGAGTTTCCGACCAGCTGGCCACCGCTCAGAGCCAGTCAAGCTGGAAATCGGCTGGTTCCAGTCGCCTGCTACCTTTCTCAGGGCATTTTTTACTTTTTTCGGTTTCTACATTGTGCAGCTTCCTTGTTCTTTTCGTCTTCTTGACTTTTGTGAAAGGCTGTAAAGGCAATTTAAGTATTTAAGTAGCAACAGTGTTTTGTTTTGACAAATTTGGTAAAGTCCAGTCAAAAATAGACACTTTTGGATCATGTATTCAAACAGATTGAAGCCTGAATCTGGTGAAAAAATATTACAGCTACAAAGCTGAAACGGCAGCTCATGAACAGTCCTACAACAAGTATACTCTTCAAACTGAAACTTTAACAGTTTCAACTTATTAACAGCAGTTTTACAGATGGAAATCAAATAAAATACAGTCGCTGTTTTTAAATATTCAGTATACAGTATTACTGTACTCTCACTCAACTCTTTGTACAACATTGACAAAAGAAAACTGCATATTTTGAGCTGATGTGTAATTTTTATGCTAGATTAAATCGATACTATTCTTAGATGAATTGTGGACATTTGTTAGACTAACAGGGCTTTAGGCTCACCAACACCACACTAAAGTGCTCTTTTTTCCCCCCTTTTATTTCCCACCATGTTCTTCGTATCATCACCCACTCACAGTTCTCTCTGGTTTGGACCCGGACCTGACAAATTACTGACGTGATATAAATAAAAGTGACAGTGCAGAACATTAACCAGATTGTTGTGGGTCCAGTTGGAGGTCTGTGAGGGGGCCCCCCGACAACACGGCTGCCTCCTTTTGGCTTGGAATAGGAATTTATTACTCTTCTCGACACGTTGAGCTAATTCCATCAGGGATTTTAACTGGAGGGGGGACAAATGCAGATTTACTAACTCTCCTCCTATAATCTCAGCTCCTTCTGCTATTGGTTGCTTCCTGCCCTCAGGAGATTATTGTGTTTGCTTTTATGTCTAAGCGGCCTGTATGATTTATTTCTTTCTCTCTAAAGTTCGCCGATCATTAGCCATATTTTTTCAGTTCTGTCTTAGGGGAGATCTTCTGATCTTTTCTGGTATTTCTTCAAAGGACTTTTTTTTTTTTGCAGCTCGAAGGTGTTGCAGTTTAGCAGAATGTGAAAAAGCTGTCAGTATCTTAAATATTTTGGAGCATCATATCGGAGCATGGAAAAGCTTTTTTACTCTGCTAATCCTCTTATGTGTCAGTACCAATGTACACAAGACCGCCGTCACCCACAGAGCAGCCAAAAACACATGGTTAACACACTAACCGCTATCTTAAAAAAGGCCTTAGTCTTCATATGGGGTTGGTTTGGGTCTTTGGATGGCTAAAAGGTTGAAGTTGTAACTGCTTTGCAGCTTTTCTGCCTCACCTCTGATTCTGATTCTTATCCTGAAGGCAAGAGTTTGGTATCTCCATCTGGGAGTTATTAATATATTCAGTCATGTCTTTAAAACTCCTCTCAGCTTTGCTATTAGGCACCTTAACCTTAGAGCATTAACCCCACCCCCACCCCCCCACCCCCCCTGCCTCAGTGAGTGCAAGCATCACAGCCAGGTATGACTTCTGCATCAGCAGCACTTTGCAGTTATCGAGCGGCAGAGGGCAAAGACAGCTGAGTAGCTGCAGACGTCTTCTAGAAGGTTTGACCCACTTCCAGGTCCCTCCCACCCCCCAGTTTGATCCAGCATGCTGCATACTGAAGCAGCTCTGCAACAATCTGCTGAGCTGCTGCAATGCCCTAAATGCACACACAGGGGAGAGACTGTCTGGTAAATAAATGGCATGTGTGTGTCTGTGATTCAAGGTCATGTGTGCATTTCAGAGTATCCAAGACTTTGAGGAAAGCTATGCTGAACTGCTGTTTTTAGGGTAAAATGCTAACAAGGAGCTTTTCAGCAAAATACAATAATTGCTGGGAATAATAAAAAAAAACAGCTACAGTGCCATTAAGGATTATTCTCATACCTATAACTTTTTTCACATTTTTTTCACATTGCGGCACATTTCAATATATTTGAGGCCAACACAAAGTGGTGCATACTGTAATTGTGAAGCAGATACCTGATGTTCATTTTATTTCATTGTGGTTTGCATTTTTTGCGGCACTAGAGGCCTTTATTTTTCAATTTTTCTGACAGTAGGCAGACAGAAATTAGAGGGAGAGAGAGAGGGAAGAGAGAGGGAACGGGTCCGGGACTCTAACTACAGTCCACTTCGAGGACTGTAGCCTCTATACGTGGTTCGCACGCTTAACCCCTACACCACCAGAGCCGCACCCCATTCAGTTTAATTTCTGAAGAGGATCACCGCACCCAACACTTGATTTGGATTCCTGACTCCTACCTTGTGAACCGCTGACCCACCATTCCATTGTAGCTCTGGCTGCATATTCAAGATCATTATCCTGCTGGAAGGTGAGACTCTGCCTCAGTTTCAAGTCCACACCCACCTTCCCATTGTCTATGACTAGCTTCCCTGTCCCCCTGCTGAAGAAAAGCATGATGTATCCACCACTATGGATACATCATGCACACATTATCATGGAGATAATGTGTTCAGGGTGATGTGGGGTATTAATCTTCCTCCACACTTTGAGTTTTGCATGTAGGCCAAAAGGTCAGTGGCTCTTCATGTGCTGCACTTTCATATATTCCAGATTTCTGGGGTACAGGACTAACGGTTGTCCTGTTGACACATTCTTCTGCCTGAGCTCTGAATCTTTGCAGCTCCTCTAGAGTTACCATGGACCTCTTGACTGCTTTTCTAAATAAAACTATGCATGTGCAAGACAATTCATTGTGCTTTACAGGGCATCAAAGGAAAGACAAAAAAAAATGAGAGCTTGATATGTCAAGCACTTGAAGGCATTAATTATTTCCTTGCCTAGCCTGTTAGTTTAGGTGGACAGCCATGTCGTGTTTTAGGTTAAAAAAAAACTGTAACAGAATGTATAATTTTCCTTTCACCTCACAATTAAGCACTACTTTCTGTTGGTTTGTCCCGAAATCCCAATTATCAAGAAAATGTGAAATAATAGATGAGGGATAGAAATACTTTTGCAAGCTACTAAATGCCTGCAGAGATCTGGGTGAAATTTAAATCGTAAGAGAAAATTATTCTACAGAGGCTTAATTTTGATATTGATCAATCATTTGGACTAATAAATAGTTCAATTAAACATTTGCAAATTGACTCAACTTTTCTCTCCAGGAAATGTCGTTGATTTTATTGTCAGTGCAACAGAATGTATTCTTTATGTTTTCTGTTTGTTTCTGACTAAATCTAACTCCCAGAATATTCCAGAAAGCCTTTCAGGATCGGCGCTCTGTTCACAGGGACACTGGACGGTCTCAATAATTTATGCGCACAGTGGCAGACGCTGCATGCAACCGGTGCCCTACAAAAATCAAGTACAAAAACCTAACACTGAACCTAAAGTGTGACTAGAAAAAATATTTTACAACAAAAAACTGGCTCCTGATGGTTTTCTTCAACAGACAATCCGCAGGACAGTATGGCTACATCCTGAAAGAATTAGCTGAGGATTGCCACTGATACTGTGGTGTAAATTATAATAGTCGGTGTAAACAGTTTGACATTGAACAGAATTGCTGGACGAAGCGATTCGTGGTGCCTTTGAAACCATGTTCCCTCCTGTTAACTGACAGCTTTTGAAGCTGTGCCGAGTGAAGATGAGTCTAGACAGAGGGCTGACGGGAGGGAAACGTCTCTGAAAAAAGAGACACTCACTCAGTCATGGACGCTGGACACCGAGATTTAGTCAGATTACTAAACAAGCACTGACAAGCCTTCAGACGCGTCAGCCGTTCGCATACTCACAAGTGCGTGATGGAGTATCTGGAGGGGATTAGCACACATTTTAAATCGTGTTTGTGTGGACATACATGCTTATATGTTTTATCTGTTTTCATCAGGGTTTACCAGAAGCTCCTGCATCATATGAGATAATCCGATCCTTACCACAGAAATGTTTTCAGTTAACGGCACAAAGGAACCTTCACTCACCTGTATTTACTTTACTTTCAAACAGTCAAAATGGGTCATGGTATCTGCGGCCTGATCTGGAATTTGGAAGGTGTTTTCTTCTCCATCTGTATGTTATCAGCTTTCTGTCAGCCCTGCTCTGTGTAATCAGACTTCCTACATCTGATGTCTGTCAGGTTTTCTGAACAGTTTCTGTTTGGATTATTGTCCCAGTGACCAACACTTACTCCGGTGTTGGTCTTCTGGGTTCAGAATCAGTCCTCTGAGAATACTGTAGATCGTTTTGGTCGATCAGTCTGTTTTGGGGTATTCGTTCCCATGGCAATTTTTTATTTTTAGCATAAAATACCTATTTTTGGAAAATCGTCTGTGTTTGTCAGTTGTTTACTTGAGATGAATTGATTTTTTTTTTTTCTGGAGATTAGGTGAGCTGTTAACAGCTTGTTGTTCCATTCTGCACCAACCTTTACTTTTCTACATCTGCGTCTGCACACAAATGGCGGTCAGCAGTGTGAAATGATCAGTCGGTCGATGCATTGTGTTCAGCTGCAGATTTATTTTGTCTTTTGACATCACTCTGTTTTTCCTGTGTGCAGCCGCAGCTGTGTGTTTTGGTGTGATCACGTTTAACTGTTGGGTTCAGCGAGGAACTCGCAGTCACCGTGAAAACTATAATTTGTGGCCCTGCAGCTGGTCATTAGGAGGGTGAAAGTGCAGCCTACAGAGTTCAGCACATTATTATGTTCTATCAACACAATAATGACTTTATGGTTTACTGTTGTAGCTGAGTGGTCTCCACCGCTGATGGTGGAAGAATACAAATGTTTTAGTTATTTTCTTGTGTCAGTGTTGGGGGTGTCCCAATCAGGACCTTTTTATCCCTGATACTGATCTGAGTCAGTTAGGTATTCCCCGATACGGAGTCCATATCTAATGCTTTGTATGAAAGTCAACGTCATGTATTTGCTTAATGAAACTAATACACCATATTTCGTCAGTATTCCTTGGTCTGCATTGGTATTGTGATTTTGCCACTCTTAACTGAGCCATCAGTGATGTTCCAGATAACAGTCGACATACAGCTACAGTCTTCAATAAATTTACTTCTCTCTCCTGCTGCTAGTTCATGCAGAGCAGTTTGCTTCAGTGCTGATGTTAGTATGTTTTTATCACTTATGTTTTTTATGTAGTTTTGAGACAGGGATGCACCAATCAATTGACTAGAGTTCAAAATTGATCAAATTACCATGATTTGCTGCTATAAAGATTAAAAAAAAATTTATTATTTAAAAAGTTCATATTTGTGGCAAAAATGTGCATATAAAAAGTATTATTAAAAGGGTACAAATTGAAGAAATAAATCAATATAAAGTCAAATTCAACCTGCAAAACAACTAAAAATATAGTTGCCTTAAGATGAGATTCTGCTCTGATAGGTATTCGGTGGGTCAAATACTGGTAATTTTCATCCAAGAACAAGTACCTTGATGCATTTTTCTGACTTAAACAAAATCAGATAAAAGTAAGGGAGATATACTTTGTTGAATAAATACTTTTTGGATTTTGCTCAATGTGTCCGTTTATGTTCCTCAGGTGTTGCGAGTGCAGCGCCTCGCTGTCCCACTGGTATTATGAGAAAGATGGACGGCTCTACTGCAAGAAGGATTACTGGGCCAAGTTTGGGGAGCTGTGCCACGGCTGCAACGACCCAATCACCACCGGCCTCATCATGGTAAGAGCAGACTCGTCTATCAGCGTCCCCTCTCCCCTGCTGGCTCTTTGTTTGTTGATAAACCTCGAGTTACACCTGAGTCCACACATTTTTGTTGGCACAGTTATTGTGTGCCAACATATGTGGATGCACGCCAGACCTGTAACTGAACCTGATCGCATTAGCTGCTCTGTCAGATTGTTTTCCGGACCACCGCTGAAAGTAAGGGCTGGGACAGAAGGGTAGATCGGGTGGACAACTGATGTGGTCACAGTAGCAGATAAAGAGTAGCGTCTCCTGCTGAGAAGTGCTGCTGCATTATTGGGAAGACAAGATACCGACACCAGAGGAGACTTGATGTGGACTTAATCACACATTTTTAAAGCTTAAGGAAACAAAAGATTTTAATTACGTATGCATGTCCATATACAGTATATCCAAGAGCCTGGTTGGTTGCAAGCAGCAGAAATGCATATGAAATGTGGGTGTGTGTGTTTGTGTCTAAAACCAATCTCATTTTTATGAGCGGCATAGATCACCTTCTAACACAAACACAAAGCTGATAATGGAGCTTAAATCTAGTGCAAACTAATTAAACAGCTGTCCAAAATTATATACTGATTATTTGACAGTTATAAGGGAGGTTTCAGCTTGATTGTTCAAATTTTCAGGCTAAGTACACGGTTTTCTCCCTACTACAGCTTTAACATTACAAAGGGTGAAAAGCACTTAGCTGTTGAGGGAAATTCAATTTTTAGGTCAAAAAAATTAAGTGGTCACCCTAAAATACAGTTTTGCGAACCACAATTGGATGCTGTGATTTAACAAAAATATATCTGTACAGATTTCTGCCACACATCCTGCTGGGGACCGACATAAAATCACAAACCTTAGACCAAAAACAAGTTTTTGAGGTTGAGTTTTATCAGCCACTTTGATATCTATACCAAATCAAATACTTCCATACAGATCTACATAGACAAGTAATCCTATATCCAGAAGCGGTCACTTTTATACCCGTGGGAAAGTTTGTACAGCACTGAATTTGTTAAATGTTATCAAGCTGGAAATATCACCGCAAAAAAAACCAGGGAACAGCCCACTGCAAAAGAAGCTTTTCAGGACACGTATTAGTGCCGGGGAAGCATTGTTTTAAAATATGAAAACTTTCCGTCTTTTAACGTTTGCACTGAAAATAAAATCATGGAAAACCAACGATTTACAGTGCACCATATTTTCTAAGCATTGTGTTTTAAAAACACATTCACAGATTGCAGTTTTCTTGGCTGGTTTCTGAATTATGTGGTCCTTGCCATGTTTAGGTGCAGAAACAGTAAAATTTCACAAATATTGAAGTATTTATGTAACTGAAAGTTTGCTACAACTCGAGGCTGGTCATGGTTACAGCTTCTATTGTCAAATTTATTGATAGAGAATCAGAAACATGGACACAGGAAGAGAGTTATCTCTGAAATTGCGCATTTCAAAAAGAAAGCAAAAACATACGTGTAATTTTCCAGTTCTTTAGATACATCAACATAATGTGTTGATCTGCTTTGCAGTAAAACGATTTTTTTCCTTGTGGTGCTATCTTCAGATATTTAGATGCATATCGGACTGTTTTTACTGTATGTAGAGCTTCTCAATATATCAAATCGCAATCGCGATGTCAGCGTGTGCAATATTGTATTTGCAAGGACTACTTAGAGGCAATATTTGGTAGAACATAATATTTTCTTTGTCATGCATATTTGGCCAGTTGCATGTTCTCTTACATCCTTTAATGCACATAGTAGGAGTATTTAATCTCCAGGAACTGAGATGCTGGAGCTCATGTAGAGTGGTTAGGACAATGTGCAACTGTAAAGAAACAAAATTGGGGTTATTCTTAATCAATTTTATCCCATTTTTCAGCAATGGTATCGCAATTAAATATTTTCCTAAAATCGTACAGACCTGTTTTTAGGTATATATCGCCTGATCAAGGGCAGTTAAATGTCGATTGTGTCTTAAATGTGGTTACCACTGCTTGTACCTAATCATGAAGTCTCAGATTATATTTTATGCTTTTATTCCAAACATAATGTCACCTCCGGGAAAGTTTATGTTTTTATTTTCTTCAGAAACAAATTATAATTGCTACACAATATTTAATGACTTGTTGAGGTGGATTGCTCTGCAGTAGCTAGATTTAATCATTTGTTTGCCGACTGTTACTGTTCATTTGGTATGACAGAGTGGCTACTCTTTGCACATAAATAACATGAGAAATCATAATTTCTCTGCCTTTTTGTGCATCTTCGTATAATGTTTATGTTAACATTTACAACCCCTACAGACATAACCTACAGACCCCTTGCAGTGCAATCTCAGTGATGTAGCAGTCTCTTTAAAGTAAATGAATTAGGCAGACAGATTGCTGCTTCCCTCTCCTTTGGTTTATTGCCCCTCTGGTTCTGCAGAGACACTTATCGACTGCAGCTGCACTTTAACAGATTTGACATCAGTCAGCTGCTCAATCCATAATGCAGAGATGGTTCTATCAATTGTGTTACCTTGTTGATTTTCACCAAGGTCAGAGCTGTATGCTTGAGGCAGTCAGGCACAGTCACTTCTGTGCAGATCAGCAGGGAAATACAGTCCTATTTTAATAAATTCGCTGATGCCCCACTAAATAAAACACAGCTGCCACAGTTAGTGAAAACAATTGTATGACGCAGTGATGAGTCAGTCGGCAGAGAAACAAATGTACACATCATGGTCAGTCTGTTAGAAATGGGTGACAAGGAGCGTTGTTTTCGTTTCAAGTGATTTCATCCCCCCTATTTTTACTATGTCCGTCATACAAACTAAGCCGTGCTTTGCATTAATTTTATTTGTTATGGAAGAGTTGTTTGCTTGCAAAAGCGGGTTTAAGTCCTGCTACAAACTTGTATTTTTGGGCAATGAATCGGGCAGACTGGAAGTAAATTAATTTTTTAAACATTACACCAACAGTGGCTGTGGCTTATTTTTTGCAGTATTATTGGCATTTATTTTTTATCATTTTTTGACGGTAAGCAGATAAGAAATGGTGGAAAGAGTAGGGGAAGAGTGTGCAGAAAACGCTGCCGGGGCCGGGATTCGATCCCGCAACAGCCTGCGTCGAGGACTAAGGCCTCCATACATGGATCGCCAATTAAACCCCTACACCTCCAGCGCCGTCCCCACTGTGGTTTATTTCTACAGAGTGGATTAACATAGTTGTAGAAAATTACTTGTTATAAATGTCATGTGGAACAGTGTTCATGCCTCTGTTTTTTCCGCTAAATGCTTGTCACATTATCTTTGCATGGATGGACCTTACAATAATCACACATTTAAACAGTGGAGGACCTGTTTTGTCTGTAATAGCATCTGTAAGTTACACAAAACTCAAAAATCTTAATGTTTTTATAACCAATCAATCTCTCAATTGGTAATCAACCTCAGTAATTAACTCTGAGATCGACTTACTAACGGTTTAATTGAGGAAAAATATACAAATATAAAGATAAAAAATACTAGAATACTTGCATGATACTACTAAAACAGAGAAATTTATGACTAGGAAATTAATGTTTAAAATTTTGAATGAAAAATAACTTTAGTAAGTGGGGTGAACACCAAACTACAGTAAAAACTTTCTAAAGTAGGAGGAACTTTCTAAAGTAGATGGATATTGTACGATCCAAAAAAAAACCATACACTTATCTCAGCCAAATTTTTAGGGGTGATTGGTCCTCTCTGAACTTCTCAGAGGTTCTCAGATTTTCTCTGAACCCTGAACTTAGCTCTGTTTTCAAGAGCATGTGAGTGGAGTTGTCACAGGGCCTGATCAACCAATTACAGGCGGACTACTTGAAAGCTAAGTTACTTTAGACAACCAATAATAAATGGGCTGTTTTTATTTTCAAAGATACTTTCTTCAGAATCGAAAGAGAACAAAAATGTCAACAATCTATTATTGCAGCTACAATACCATGACTAAGGCTTTTTTCACATTACCAATTTTCTAAAACAATTAATCATTCTATTGACGCATTAATCAATGTTAGTTATGTATAATCAGTGATTAACTATGTATTATTTCAAGCCTTTCTGAATATCTAAATTAGCCAAATGAGATCACGCACGTAGGAAACTTTGACATACTGTATATTGACAGAAGTTCACAAAAAACTCTTATTGAGCATAACAAATTTTGAGGGAAAAAAAAAAACTTTATATTCTGTGAATTCTGGGACACTGCTTGCTTGGAATAAGGGGTTATTTTTGCTTGATCTACACTGATCTACACTACACCTTCATGGTATTCGTGATTTATCTCAAAATTCACATTTAAGCTGTCATGCAGACTTGATGGAGGATTTATTGGGGCAATGAGGAAGATGCAAGTTTAAATTCCTGTTTTTGATTCTTGTCATAAAGGGCAGTCAGTTGTCTTGATTTTCAAAAAAAATAAAAATTTCCAGAAAAACTATAGTGCAATGCAACCAGGACTCATTAATGACAAAAGACTTTCTGTCGCTACTTTGTCAGAGGAATGTTTGCTTCCACTAGAACTGCAGAATATATTGAGTCACAATCATCATTGTAATATATCAGGGCGTGCCATATCACAGTTGCCTGGAACTGCTTGGACGCAAAATTTGGTAGAGTATTGTATTTGAAGTGTCAGGGATTCATGCTCTGCACACTGATAATATCGTTAGCTGGACTCTAATTTCTCTCAGGGCCCACACCTGATCTATGTCCACTGTTGGTTCCATCAGTAAGTATTGATACAATAAAAAATGTGATTGAATGCAATCGTTGACTGCTGTTTAGCAGAACAACTGCACCACTTAACATAATAGGTGTACCCAAGTATTGCCGATGGAAAGTTATTTTCATACAGTGAAAATAACTTACAGAAAAACATATTGATTAAATAATTTTTCTAATTTTTAATATATGTTTAAGTTCATATCCACCATCTCTGATGTGGAGTATCCAGTGAAGATTTAAAATATGTTTTTTTGGTCGTTAGTATCAAAGTAAAGAACAGAAAAAGTTGTTAAAAGCTCAAAAGATTTAACTGTTTTGAATATACTTTTTGACTATACTACTTCTAAATAATAATTTAATTTATCTCCCTCACTTCCTTTTTACTAATTAAAGCCAACATTTGGTTCCAGCTGTTATTTCAGAATATTTTCTGTTGCACAATAACATTGCATTGTGTGGACTTTATGTGTGTTTGCTTAGAATGAGCCTTTTGTTCTGTCAGCATTGGGTCAATTGGGAGTAATTCAGCCAGAGAAGTGGCTTTCAGTTATTTACAACCTTAGACTGACTGATGTGCTGAGCTCAGAGTTAGCTGATGTAATTTAAAATTATCTCCTCTTATCCCTCTTTTCTGCTGCCTGTGTCTAATCAGTCAGTCAGAACTAATGAAGCTGCATTAATCCCAGATATGTCAACATTTGGTTAAGAGTCAGTGATTATTAATTCAGGCATATTTTACCCCCACAATGAATCGTATTTATTTGAAGATAACCTTGACATCGGTATATTTTTAAAATAAAATTGTCAAGCAAGTAAACATTTATAATTTGAAATAGTCGTGTGAATGAATTTTCATATAGATCTGAATAAAAAGCCTGTTTAGCTGCCTGTTAAGCTAACAGGGTGTAGCTAGCTCGGAGCTAACTGTCTGTCTGACAGAATCCATCTACAAAAACCGTTTTCAGGGGTGCCCAAGTCAGGTCTCCGATTGCTCCTGCAACTTTGTACCCCTGCTTTAACACACCTGAATTAAAATGCTGATTTCCTTCTCAGCATCTCAGTCAAATCTGCAGAGGGCTGATAACAAGCCATTCTTTTGATTCACTTACATGTAGCATTTTTTTCCAGTCTGTTTTCCCTTAGTTTTGTTGAGACTGGGCAAATTGTAGTCTCAATTTCCTGTTCTTAGCCGGTAGGAGTGGCACCGGGTCACTGGAGCTTTTCCCTTTTGCAAACTATTCTCTGTGAACCCGGGAGATGGTTGTGTGTGAAAATCCTAGTCTTCCAAAATTTGAAATACTTTGACCTGCCTGACTGGGACCCACAACCACACCATGTCACTCAAATCCCCTTTTTTTCCATTCTGATGCTCAGTTTTGACTTCATCAAGTAGTTTTCACCGCTTTCAGATACCTAAACACACTGAGCTTCTGCCATCGGATTGGATTATTTGTGTTGGTAAAAGTTTGAACGAATGTGTATTTTAAAGTGGCCAGTGAATGCATAGAACCCTGCTATTGAAAGCATTGTGCTATTCCCACCCCAAGCGAATACATGAATGCACTTTACCTGTGCAGCCATGGATCCACACAGAATTGTATTTTGGGAGCCCCAATAATGTTTTTTCTCAAACAACGAGACTAAGTAGAGTTTTTTGTGAAAAACTAAGTACACCCCAACAACCCTTAATCTGTATAAAATACATAGAACCCTTCAATTGAAAGGAGGTTGTTTTCAATTTGCCAGATAAATATAAAAGCTTTTAGATCTTTAACTTTAACTTATAATAAATATGTATTATAGAATACATTAAAAAATAAAGTATAAAGATCATGGAGTAAATCTATTCTTTAGTGTCTGATCACATCAGCTGCCACTGACTCTCACAACACAGCATTCATTGACCCACACTTTGTACACTTTGAGAGACAAAACACGCCTTACTTACTGCCTCAGCTTAATCTGTGCCTTCACTATTATTGTTTAGATATTTGCAGGTAAGGTGACCTTAATCGGGTGTTTTCACATGACCCAAAGAGTGCTAAATAAGAAGTTTTGTGTATTTTCTATCATGTAATGTTGCTGACCTTAAGACTTCAGTTAGTTGAATAGGGATACTTTTTTACCTCTTTTGAGTTGCCAGTTTTTCGTTTCTTTTTTTAATTTGTTTCACTTTCATTAGTTGTTTTTTTCTGGTGTTACAAAATGTTCTGAAACAGTAAGAGGATGAATTCAAGATGTTTTTTGTAAAATCACAAGAACATGGAAATCTTTTGAGGGCATTCTGTGTTCCTTTATGAAACTCCCCAAAACATGGTGAGAGGTTACATCATGGAATGTACCTCCACCGTCGTCCCACTGGTTCTGCTTTCTGTCGCACTTTCTTTTTTATTTAAAGTAAATGTTATTTACTGAACTATGTTACTTAGAACATTTTTGAAGGAAATTTGATTTATGTATTAAAGGGTTAGCTTTAAACTTTTACTTTGCAGCAGTTTTGGGTTAAATCCTAAACTAAAATCATTTGGTATTGAGATAATAGCTAGATTCTTTTTATTGAGTCAACTTCAGACCCAATGGAAAGTCCCAGATCTACATTGTTTGTTCACCAACTCCCACTAGTATTATGAAGTTCTGTGCAACTAGGAATCTGCCTGCTGTTTCTGTAAATACCTCATGTACGGATGTGTTGTTGGGAAATAATTTTTATTTTGATGTTTCTAGTCATTTTATGCAAGACTTGTTAGGGGGAGTGGGGTGGGGTTTGGGGGCTCTTTTTGAGATTGTAGGAATTTGTTCAATTATGCAACATGAGGGATGAATGTGACTTGAGCTAAGATGTTTCCACCTCAGGGAGGTTGGAGGTCCAGATCATATGCAGTTGGAGTGTTAAACACCTTGCTGAACCTTTTGGATCAATCACACTTGATGTTTTCTGATTTCTCTTTTTATTTATTGCTTCAGTCAGAGACCCCCATCAAGTTTACTTATCATTTCCTCCTCTTGGTTTGGAAACTGTGACGAAAGCGGCAGCCTCTGTAGGCTGAAATCCCCCCTGAGGTGTAGCTGTGGGCTGCTTTGGTTTCACTTCTGACTTCTCACTTCAGTGACAACATACTTGACTAAACTCACACTTTTGCTCTTTGGACACATTATTCAGCCCAGTTTTTGAGTTATTCTACCATGCAAATAATTGGGTTAGAAGTCACAGATAAAATGTTTTCCCTCTTATTAGAAAAAGTTTGTAAACTTACAAAAAAGGGGAACTAAGATGTGACTACACCAAATCTGTAATACCCGTTTTACTGCAGTTTTGAAGCCTTACATCTACCATTGCGCCATTCTCGGCAAACAGGAGATCAACCAGCAAAACCAGAATAATGTGGTGTAATCATGAGATAATATCAAGGCTTCTCTTTATCTGGAATCTAACTCTACGAAGTTAAAACTTCAGACTTAACTTGGCAAAGCTTTTTCTGTGACATTTGTTAATTTTTCAGAAATGTTCTTACGCTACGTACTTCTACTGCATATTTATTTTGTAATTTATTGCTTACTTTGGAACACATTATAACCTTAAAGCTTCTCCCACTTAAAGTAAGGAAAAGAAAAACCTCCTACAATAGACTATATTATAAAAAGACCAGAAAGTGTGGGGATCATCATGTACATCACTACAAAAAACTGAGCCTTGCACCTAAAAGACTTCAGGCTTGACTTGGAATTGTCCCTAAAAGACTTTATGAAAAATGACTTGTGAAAATATTTTATGTATAACTTACATACTGTACAGTACTTGAAGTAAATCTAATTTTAAGAGGCTGAATCTAAAGGAAAAAAATATATATATACTTTTTAAAACCCACCACATACCATTGTGGCCAAATGAAAACCTAATGATCACAGGCTGATGATATTTTATAGCAAAGTATAAAAGAAAGTCAAAATCTAATGAGCGAAAAGAAAAGGAAGAAGTTTGTATTGCTTATATTATACAACAAGATTAATCTGTTATGGATTCAGTACAAAATAAATAAATAAAAAGATTCCCAGCAAATAATCAGAGTTCAGTTGTTTTGGGGCTTAAAATTACTCATTTTTGCCTTAGATAGGATCATGTAGCCAAAACAACTCCTGGTTTGCTCTTTGTCAGGGTAGTAGTGGCTGTGATTCAGTGTTAGGAGTAGCTATCTAGCAAATTGTACGGTTGTGAGTTTGATTCTTACAATGTTACCCTAAATGTACACCTTCCACATTTAAGAAAATTAATAAATGTACAAAAAAAAAAAGTTGAATCCAGTCAAATTTATGTTGTTTAAATAATCAGATTGACTTCATCGGCTTTTCAGCCTTTCCCTTCGATGCCTGGACTTCTCAGTGTTGACCGGTTTCTGATGCAGTGACCACAACTCCCACAGTAACCTAATAAAGGTTTAGCCCGGCAGCCATCTCCACCTGGATTCTGTCTCCACCACTTTATCATAACAACCAGCAGGAAGAACGCAGAGCTCATTTGACCGTCTAAAAATAACCACACACCCCGTCACTCCTGAAGTGAGGAAGGGGTCAGCACTTGTTGGCATGCAGAACACGTTTTGGTCATGTGATCCCATGCTGTACTGAACGGGTAAAAACAAAGGAATCGCAACACTTAAACTTTGAATGTTGGCTTTACTTTAAGAATATTAAACTCTGTTATGATATTGATTATTTTACCAAAACTTAAAAAATGTTGGTTGGTGGATAAACTTTCTAATATGCGGATAGGAGAGAGAGGCCACTTATATAACAGTAGGTAGCAGAGCGAGAGAGAGTGAAACATTTTGTAAATAACCAGAAGGCTGATTGAAAAGTTGCCGTTTTTTATTCTTTTCAGCTTTCGACCTCTTTATTTTCTAAAACATGCTGAAATAGGAAATGTTCACTTACTTCAGGAAATCTCAGAGATATGAATCTCCATTCTCTAGTTAAAATACACGGAGACTGCTGTTTTGTAATGCTTGATGAGTTATCTGTGCATAAACATAACATAACATAAAATGCCGAAGCCAATTCAAAATGCTCCTACTCCTAATAATGGCTGACTGCTGACAGCAGGAAGACTATAATAAATAGTCTCAATGCCGTTCTTAGAATTTTTGTTATTGTGCGTCTTAAACGGAAATTGGACTTATCTCAAATTGGTTTCAGTGTGATTATGGATATTGGCTAAAAATTGTGTACCAGTGCATCTTTAATTACAGTAACAAACTTCTACATATTTTACTGGGATTTATGCGCCAGACTAACACAAAGTAGTGCATAATTGTGAAAAGAGGGCATGGTTTTCCAAATGTTTAGCAAATAAAAATCAAAACTTAAGTTGAATAAAATATAAAATGTTGTGGGTGTAAACTGATGAAATATAAAAACATTTGAGGAGTGTGAATACCTTTAGGCTTGCTAGTTTTTTTCTGCAATATGTCCTTGAAAATGACAAAAATGAGCAAGTGGAGGACAAAGTAGTGTCAACAAAGTGATCTACAGCAGATAATCACCATCTGGAAGTAATGTCTTTAAGAACCAGAAATGCTAAAATGCTTCCATGTCAATCAGATTGTGTTTTATTTGGTATCTTTCAAAGAAATGTGGACAGTTTTTGTCTCTGAAGCGATTTTCTATTGATAAAGGGACTTAACATCAACCTGTTGGGTCCAACCTGTTGGGTCCCGTTGTTACCTGTTGATTCAAAACCGGACCATTGTCCTTTGGTTTAGAGCTTTTTCTGAATGAAAGTTTCATAGGTCAGACTTAACTGGCTTAACAAACAACACAGCATTCCTCTAAAAATGGCGAGCTTGTGAATAAATAAAGTCAAAAAGCAAACAGTCCCCAGAAAACCCCAAAAACAATCCTGCAGAAAGCTTAAATAAGTCTCGACATCAATAACAGATTACAAGAAAATCTGTGTCTTTGAAAGCAAAACAATAAGAGGCAGAATGTGAGCAGATGAGGCAAGGGGAACTTTCTAAAGAGAAGGTTGGGGGGTATAAGGGGTGGAGGTGTGTGCAATGGAGGCAGCTGGCTGGCTGACAGGCGCATGTACCAAGAGTAGGTGGGGCCAAACAGGAAAC
Source organism: Crenichthys baileyi (assembly GCA_036173005.1). Classification (NCBI taxonomy): domain Eukaryota; kingdom Metazoa; phylum Chordata; class Actinopteri; order Cyprinodontiformes; family Goodeidae; genus Crenichthys; species Crenichthys baileyi. The sequence continues at coordinate 65,476 of JAHHUM010001052.1, read as the reverse complement.
GATGAGGTCATAGCCAAAGAGGGTAGAGAAAGACAGCGAGGAGAGGGATGGATGGAAGAGTCTGGAGGAGGGACAATGATTAAGAGATGAGCTCAGCTGCAAAGGCGTGGGCTGCTCAGCTCCCTCCCCCTGCAGCTCTGTGACTCCCCTCGGCTTGGCTGCTGCCAGTGTTTTGTTGTGACAGAGGGTGAAACTCTTGCCTCAGTAGAATGAACTAGAAGAGCGAGGAGGAGACTTGACATGGTGGGAGACTTGTTTTTCTGGAGCTTCTGCTGTCTCAGGCTGTGGAGACGAGATAAGAAGGTGAGGTCAATCACTCTTGCCAACTCCCGTTCTTACTTCCTGGGTGCCGTATGGATCATATGTAGTATTCATGAGCCGGTGAGGAAGCAGGAAAGGAGCCTGACGGAGGCACGGTTTCCAGCGTGTGTTTTAAAATTTATAGCTGAATCCAAAATGTGATGCTGCATTTTGTGGGTCATTTAAAGTAGATCAGCTTATCACTCTGTAACTGCAGATCTGCTCTCTTTTTGCCTCCTCTTTGCTCTTGTTTTATCATGTCATGGACAACTGATAAACTGAGATGTAGCATGCCTTCCATTTTCAGAAGCTATTCTTCCTCAGATATCTAACATAAAAGTATATTTCAAACAGTGCATGCAGGGTATTTTTTATTTACTAATTGCAAGTGCTTCTTAGCCACACCAATGAGGTTCCTTGTTTTACTACAGTGAATGAGAAATCTGCAGAGCAAGCAGTCAGAATACAGTAATGCTTCCCAAAGAGCAGGCCTGTGTATATACTGTGTTACTGTACTGTTTGTGATAGAAGGGGGTTTCCATTCAGGGAGCATCAATGTGGCCCACTGTTTTCACTCTTCATTCCAATTCTATTTCCCTAAATAATGTCCACCGTAGCTTAAAGGTCTGAGTGCTCTTGGCAAGCTTCATTTGACCTTATGTCGGCTTAAACAGCCTTAATCGCAACGTTCTGCAACATTTTAAATCATATTTATGTGAATCTATGCTGCATGGAGTCCCTTTGACATGTTTTTTAGTCCTTTTATTTTTTTAGTATTTGTAAGTTTTCACTGTTTTTTTGTGTATTTTGTGTTTTCTTAGGTTTAATGTGTTTTCTCCAAAATCTCAGTCATATAAAGCTGTTTTTGTTTGTTTTTAAATTAATGAAAGAGTAAGGTTTATTGGATCAGTTGTGAGGTAAAGCAGATTAAAAGCACCAACAATTTAGTCTGGTCATTCACTGGGCTCTTCAAACAGCAGATGAATGCACACATATGCGTTAATCCTATGCCATTAAAATTTGGTGCTAATGTCGACACTATAAGAAACCTTTTCTCTGGAGCCCTAGAAATAAGCAGCTATTTTGAGATAAGTGCGACAAAAAATTGTTCTTAACTTACTGGTTTATTATTGTCATTGGTTCCCCTTTTTTGTGGCAACTTATCTGATTTCTTTTTTTTTGTTATAAACTATTGCTTAACTGCATATTTGTATTGGTACTGGCATCTGTTAAATTGCATTTTTCCTAGTTGAATTTTAAAAAACATTTTTTTTACTGAATATTTAAATTATTTATGAGTATGACATGTTATTTAATTTAAATGGAAAATGAACTTTAATGACCAGGGTAAAACCCTGTAGATGTACCAGGATCTGTAGTCCCTGGCAGGTTGATGGTAAAATATTAAAAGAGAAATTAAATGAAAGACGTGGTACATCAAAAGACAAGCCTCAAGCCAACAACCCCTAGCAAAAAATTCATATTCACAAAATAAAAGATCAAAGTAATCACGACCCTTAAAAGTTGTCACAGAGTTGGTATTTCTTCAGAGGTCGATTAGGATGAGCCTTTAAGATAGATTTGTAAGAGGAGTCTCCTAAAACTGATATTTGTGACAACCAGACCTTCTGTTTTTATCTGAGCTCTTTTTGACATTTTTATGTTACATTTTTTTGCAATTAACCAGAACCCTGCTTAAGAAAAGTCAGCATGGCCGCATCGTTAAGACAAAACTCTGCCTTTCTACCAACATTTTTAAACTGTTTAGCTTTGAGTGTTATATACGATCAGAGATTCCTCAGTTTGAGGAATCAGCAAATTTAGAGCAGCTCATAAATCCTTAGAAACCAATAAAGCCTCTTTGCCAAAAAGCTTGTTTGGAAACCCAGCTGGTCATTTAATGCTTCGTCTCCCATCACCTTTGCTGTTTTTCCTCAGGATAAAAATGCACAGACTGTAGTCAGTAAGTAATTTGGTGATGAACGACCCAAGCATACCTGGCTTTTTGTGAGATGACCATAAGTGTCCTCATTTCATTTGTGTTCATGGAGAAATCCGTTTTTAAAATGTTGCAAAATTGTATCAGTGTTTTAATCATCTACTCATGTTGGGATGGTGGTAAAACAACACAGTTAACTTCAACCAGGAAATCTGAATTTGTGTGTTAGGAGCTTCACTTTTAAAAAAAATAGGATTTTTTTTTTTATTTATTTCAAAACTTATATTTCCACATCCCGTTTTCTTTTCTGTACGGTTTTAACCTGAGCAGCTGAACCATTAAAAATACACAAATCCATGTTGCTAAATTTATGTTTCAAAGCTCAGTTAATAAATCTATCTGAGTCATACTATCCTAATCAGAAAATTATTAAATTATTTCTCAAATTTTAGCCTCCTTTTAACTTAAATGTTTAACCACTCCAAAAAAACAACTTTATTGACCATTATGCAATTATTATTAAATGATAATGTGTTGTAGGAGCCTTTTCTGTTTAATTTATGAAAACTAAACACTTCCAATTGTTCTGTCTGTAAAAACATCAACAGACAGCATCTTGTCTGATGCACCTTGCTATGAGTTTAGGGAAAATAGATAAATTAGTTAGTGTTAGTGACAATCGCAGGAATATAAATAATAGTATTTCTTTATTTACTGTTGGTTTCAGTGGTCATTGTTTACCATTAAAACAAACTTTACATAAATTAGTTTTATGTGCATCTTAGAAAGTAAGAACCTGCAAGTCAAGCCTCATAAACGAAAAATCTGTAATTGCTAGCAAAAATCTGATCAGGGCATCTCCAAACACAACAACAAAGTTCAAAAACGGTGACATTACCTCTGCTGCTTCACTATAATGACATATTCTGAATAAACATTTCAGACCAATATTTAGTCGATGCAAAGATTGTAGAATTAGTGATTTGTGCACAGTAATAGAGCTGATTTAGTCATTAGCCTCTTATTTAAAACCTCTATTTTATCCCTCAGATATATATATATTTTTATTTGTGGTAAACATTTAACAGAGATTATGTCTCTGCTGTGCAACATTTTGAGATGTTTACTCATGCACCCTGCAGACTCAAAGCCCCTAGGGGAAAGACCTGAACAATCTCTGGTTCGTTATCATAAGAAGAGACTGATTTTTGGTCACAGACCAAAGAGATAAAATGAAGAACCACAGTCATAAGCATGATGATGAGCTCATATACAGTAATGTACCACAGACATAACACACCCACATCCTTGAAGAGAAAGACGGTGATATCCAGAGGAATCAGACATGTGATGTGTCTTAACTCTATTTTATGAAAAAAAAATTGCGAATCCTCCCTGTTTGTGTTCATATCCATGCTTGGGAAAGGGAGGATGTCTTTAATGGGAAGGGAGCAGCTGTCTGTCTTTTAAATGGGTGTGTGTGCCCACATGGCAGGCAAATGGCAGTCTCAGTGACAGACTGTGTCGAGCCGACACCCTTTACGTCTCTGTCCAGCTGTCCTCTCTTCCTGTCTTCTCCCTTTTTGCAGGGTTGCACCTAAAGTGACGCAGACAGGAAATCCACATATACTCAAAAACAAATGTTATGCACAAAATTATGACCGGATAGTTGTTTTCCTTCTTCCTCCGTTGTGTTCAGACCTCAGATATCACATGCTGTTAGTTTTAATGAATCATTCTTGGGTCATGTGAAGTCCATATAGAGAACAAAAGTCCCTCAGGTCAGTCCCATTCTCTCCTTTACAAACTCTCTGGTTCTCTTTGGGATTTTTTCATCCTCTCACCCTACCAGGATGTTAATCTGTCTCTTCTGTCCTTTTGAGAGAGATAAAAAGAAACACATCAAGTCAGGTTGTTCTTGTATTTAAGCCAAATGGTGCCATATTATTGCTGCGTTTCTGCTTTTTCAGTAAGTTAGAGCAGCAGATGTTTATGCTGTTTGCTTTGGGTTTTTGGTTTTGTCATATTGTCTGCTTTTGTGTCTCTATTTTCATACATGCACCAATCTGAGATTATGTGGATGATTTATCGTCACCAATTTTGTAAAGCTTGGATTTACCTATCCTTTTCTTAGCCTACTCTAATTTCTTTCTGAGAAATGTAAAAAACAACAGCATACTTTTGTTCAACTCTCTGAATAAACTGAGAAAATCAAATGTTTATATTGAAAATAAAACAATATTTGCAGATTTTCAGGAAAATCATTCTGTGTGTGTTAGAGAGAGCAGTCTGTGTTACACAGCTCTGCAACTAAACATGATTTCTCGAGTTCTCTCAAAGGTGAAACAGAATTCACCATTGAAAGTGTCTTAAACATTTTGTATTAGCATGATTAGTGCGACTAATGGAGATGGCATTAATAATTGTAAACATTGCCTCTGTATTTCTGTGATATTTTGAAAACACACCTAACGTCTCGTAATCCAGCAGGATCTATGACAGAACTGGGTCTCTTCAAAAGGCTAAAACAGAGGTTCTTCACTGTAATATGCTCAGCTTCCCGATGTCTGCTGATGTCTTAAAATCGGCTCTACAATCTCTACAGACAAGATGACCCACAGAGTTTAGGCGTGTTACTAAGTGTAGGAAAATAAAAAAATCATAGAAATTGCTGCTTTTTTCTGGCAGCTTCTTACACGTTTTGTTCTGCTGACTTCATTTTTAATCCGTTCACTGATACTGAAAATAGCCAAGTACTAAGCTCCTGTTCAAATTAGTTCTGCTTTCCTAGTTGAATTTACTGATTGGAAAAAATATTGTGTTTTCAGTTGCCGACTGGCCAAATCACCAATTAGGGAAGGTCAAGCGAAAAATGGACCAATTATGATGACCAGTCACTGCTTTTTTTTAGCTTTTGCTTTCAAGGCTTGAGGACACAGTCGAGGTAAATTCAGGCTTGCTGCCGTGGACTTTTTGTTTTATTTTGCAGAAAGACTAAATTCACAAAATATAGGGTAATTAGATGATTTAATCCTTGTCCCGCTCTCTTGTACGCAGCACCGCCTTGTTAGTCTTTCTTTACAACATTAGCAATGCAGATCATTGCAGGTGATGAGATCTGTTGACGGGTTTGGCTCTTGAAAATAAAATTCTGCCTCTGGAAGCAAAAAATTAAACCACGAGCTCAGCCTCGAGGGAGGAAACGGCTCTAGTGGGCTCAACCTTTGTTGCATGTTTAATCATGGATGCTCATTAAGTATTTGAGTGGGTGGGTTATTTGCATTGACAGGTGACAGATTTACCTGAAGGAGTTGAAGCAGGAGATCGTTAATATTATGTTTAGGGCCATTTAATTAGTCGTTTAAGTCGTGGAGTCAGCAAGAAGGGACATGCTTATTTAAAAAGTGGACTTTTAAGAGGTGGTTAGTGTGTTGTTGTTTTTTTCTTTACAATATTTTAAATAAATAAAGGATACAAGCAAGTGCTGCAACAAGAGGGTGTTCTTTAGGTCTGAAAGTGCCTGTTATTCACCACACTACATTTGGCGGGTTGTCTGATTATTTTAACAGTTTCTTGTGTGTGAAGAACAAACAGAGCTAGAAGCACCCCAATAGAGCAGCATCCTCTGGTCTGTCAGTGTGAATTATTTCCTCATTTCCTGCTCTGTTTTTATAGCAATAATTCAATTCCACTTCTTGTTTACAAAACTGCCCCCAGCTTCAGTAGACATCTGGCTGCAGCAAACACGATCTCAGAGCTTGCAGCTCTGCTTTAACCTCAGTGACCAGACCTCACCCTGCTTCCCAGATTGGTCATAAAAGCCTCATGTAGCTTGTAACTCATCTTGCACCCTAACTGCTTTTAAAAGCTTTTCTTGGCAGCAAGTTGTTTATTTTTTTTTTTATTTGATCATTGAAATAGTCTGTCTGCATACACCATGAACATTCTTTTTTTTACTTGCAGGTTGCAGGAGAACAGAAGTATCACCCAGAATGCTTCAGCTGTCTGAACTGCAGTGCGTTTATCGGCGATGGGGACACATACGCTTTGGTGGAAAGATCCAAACTTTACTGGTGAGCATCCACCGCTTGCTACATTTAAAACTAAAACCTAAAATTGTCAGAATGGTTGGAAAATGCTTTTTAATCATTTTTTGTTTTTAAATAGTAAAATATTTGATGTAAAATAATCCAGGAGTGTGGGGTATGCGGTTTGAACACAGCATTTGATTATTTAACAGAAAAACTACCTTTTAAGTAGCATCTTTGAACATAACACATTAACCATATATGGTTTGTGAACTAATCTCAAAGAAACAATGGACAAATTCAAATTCAAAGTAACGCATCTATACTTATTGCTATACGGTTAATGATGTTTAAAAAGCCTTTAAATAAATAATCTTTTAATGCATTTTAAAATTTGGCACAGAGAAATTTTTAAAATTCTAATCTTGAAGCACATTTCTTTGCTCCTGGATCAGTTTAAGCGTCTGATGATGTTAAATAAAATCCTAGATGCCACATTAATTGGCATCTCTAACAATCTGTTGTATAAATATAACTGGAGCATTTTTTTTATTTATACTTTTTTTAGGTTGCTAAAAATATTTTGGAATATTTATTTCAGAATTCATAACTTCCTGTTTTCCTTGGGAATGATTATGTCACTACGTAGGGGATTTTTTCACTAAATCACTCTTTAAATTGGGAAAAGTTAGTCTTGCCACCAATCACAGTGAGGATGATTGTAAGGAAATGTGGCATCTTGGGATCAACTGGTCTCCAGAACAACCATTAGATGCTATCTAGATGCCAACCAGTTGTTTGGGAGGCATGACAGATGTCCTACCGTCACAAACATAAACATGTGGACTTCACCGAAATCTACTGGGACTTGAACTGCTTTGGTTAGATTAGGCTAATATTAGTTTTTTTAGCAGCAGGATCTTCCAGTGGGTATGGCAAAAAACAAAGAATAAATAGTTTGAAAAACATCACACCCGGTATTAAGTATGGTGGAGGATCTGTGGTACTGTGGGCCTGTTTCTTTTCCAAAAGCCCTGGGAAGCTTATTAAGAATCAAAAACATCATTAAATCTATTAAATACGAGGACTTTTAAAAAAAGAATCTGACAGACTTGACCACTAAATGGAAAATGAGTCATAAAGTCAGCCAGCATGGTAATAATCCAAAACATATGGCCAAATGAAGACATAAATGGGTCTTCGGACACAAAGTTAGCCTTCTTCCATGGACACCTCAGGGCAGAACCTCAATTTTATTGAAAACCTGGTGCTGATAGAAATTATTGTTGTTTATTTAATGGAGGATTTCTTTCTCCACTGAATAAATGTACTGAAATCAAAGAGGATTGGTTCATTTCCATGCCAACAGGGAGAACACCACCTTGCAAAACAGATAATAAACAAAAACACTTACATTCAAAACATGCGAAAGTATACTAAACAGATAAAGTATGAATAATTTGTATAAAACACTATTAATTTATGAACACACAAAGTGTAGCTTTTCTGCAGGTTTATTTTATTTCATATTTAATGGTACTATGAGGCCTTTTCTTTTCTTGGGATTAGAATGGTAATCTGTCACTTCTTATTCTAACTACGACAAGTCAGAGACTATAGTGTGAGCTTCATATTAGCTGCTGTCTCTGCATCTTCAGGGATGTATGAGTGTGACTGTCATAAGACACAGTCTTTCAAACAGATTGAATCTAAGGCTTCCAAAAGCTTCAGGCGAGTTTTATCTATCATGCTGGTTTATAATGGCGGCATCTTGTCTTACGGCTAGACTTTTTTACATAGAGTCATGAGTAGGAAAAAAGTCATTCAACTGGTAATGTAACCCCCACACAGCTATGATCTCACCAATCCTCAGTCATTATGAGATCAAATAAGGTTGCAGAGACGCTACAATAATTTCTTCCGGCATTCAGTTCCCACAGCTGGCTTGTAAAATAGGAGGTTCTCTACAATTCAAGTTAAAAATGAGAAAAATAAGGATCAAATTAATGACTCCTCTTTACTCTCTTTGATCCTAAATTTAGTCAAACCATAGAAGTTGGTTCTGAATCCCCTCATAGGTAAATTCCCAGCACATTTTGTAGACAAAAAGTCTCATTTGTAGGCTTTCGAAACTAATTTGCTCACGTTGAAGGTCAGTTTCCTCACAATGACTGTATAGTGAGTGCCATGTGCTAAAGCTGCATCTCCTCAACAACATGTGATGTTTAATGAGAGCTTGGCTTTTCTCACAAGGTTTACAGTACGTCTTCTCTCATTCCTCCCATCATATTTTCTATCTGTTTGTGTCTCCTTGCTGCAGTGGTCACTGTTACTACCAGACCATCGTGACCCCAGTGTCACTGCCAGACTCGCCGCGCTCCCGGATCCCACACACCGTTACGCTCGTGTCCATTCCTGCCTCCAGCGAGGGGAACAACGGATGCAGAGGGCGGGGCTTTTCTGTGGCTATCGACCAGCCGCCCAGCCCTACCAAAGGCTTGAGCCCAGAGCATGGACGCACCGTCAGAGTGTCCCAGTGAGTGTGAACGGGGGATTTTTAAATTTGTTTTTCTTTGCAGGTAGAAGGGAAATAAGCAAAAATGGGTTTTTTTATACAAATTAGCTGCAAACTTATCTGATCTTAGCTTTGGGTGAAAAACATCAACAATATTCATACTTTCCCAAGCATTTTAGTGTTAAAACCAAACGTTTCTATGTATTTTACTAGGAAACTATGTTATAGACCAACATAAAGTAGCGTATTGTCGTGAAGTAGAAGGAAAATGATACAAGGTTTTCAAACTTTTTTTACAAATAGCATTGTGAAGCATTGTGTGGATATGTACTCAACTGTAATACCCCTAAATGCAATCCGGTGCAACCAAATGCCTTCAAAAATCACCTAAATTTAGTAAAGAGTCCACCTGTGTGTAGTTTAATTTCAGTATTACATATATCATTTTCTTTCCACTTTTACAAGTACACATTGCTTTATGTGTTTTTATCGCTTTGTGTAAATGTGCAGAAAGGTGCTTATTGTTCTTATTTTTTTAATCCAGGGTGGATGCTGACAGCATCAGCCCAGATGTGAAAAACTCAATTCATGTTGGGGACAAGATCCTGGAGATCAATGGGACGCCCATTCACAACGTTCCCCTGGATGAGGTAGAAACCACCAGCTGTTTCAGGGGGGGAAACTAAAATTTAACAGATCAATTATCAGCAGAGACTATCTGAGAGTTAAAACTATTAAACTACATAGGAATTTAAACTGTTTGCCCTAATGACTTCTCTTTCAATCCACTTTCAAATTACTGTCAGAGGTTTGGTCTAATTAACCTCGTGAACTTGTTGTTCTTTAGATCGATCTGCTCATCCAAGAGACGAGCCGGCTGCTGCAGCTCACCATTGAACATGACCCTCACGCTCAGGAGGGAGGCTCTTCAGAGGCCGAAGATCAGGTGGATGGCTGCCTGTCTACACCGGTGTCGGACGGCCCCAGCCCCACCCTGCCAATCACCCAGCCCCCACACCCTGACATCAGCAACCTTAAATCGCGCATAATTACGTAAGAAATGGTCCTCTGTTTATTATAAATACAAATATTTACGATTATGGCGTGGGCAGCAATCAGATCATATTCTTTATCTCTTCTCTTCCAGTCGGAGCTACAGCATTGATAAGTCACCTGGCTCCAGCAACGCAGCTTCACCAATCTCACACAGGAAGGAAATGAATCGGTCGGAGTCGCTCAGGGTCGTCTCCAATCGGACTCACCGCATCTTCCGCCCCTCTGACCTCATCCACGGAGAAGTCCTCGGGAAGGGATGTTTTGGACAGGCCATAAAGGTAGTCCCATTTACATTTTCTACACATCAGCAGAATATGGTTATACTTAAAGCCTCCAATAGATGGCAGCATTGAGAGAAGTCAGATGCAACTCAGAGCAGGAAGGAACGAGATATTAAAAAAGACATTAAAAAATGTCCGCGATGTTAGTTCTCATGCTGTCATACAGATGAAGAGACTCTGCATCATAATACTCTCCCAGCTTGTTGCTTATATCTATTTCTACATGATTGTGTCATGTCGTAGGTGACCCACAAAGAAACAGGGGAGGTGATGGTGATGAAGGAGTTGATTCGTTTTGACGACGAGACGCAGAGAACATTCCTGAAAGAGGTGAGCGCAGATGCTCCTGGCAGTTTACTGTGTTATTTTCAGAGGTGTTAATCTAGAATTATTAGTGTATTCCCAAACACTTTCTGCGCAACTTTACAACTTCATACCGCTGGTTCTTGCATGTTTCTGAAGTAAACCGCTAATGTTTAGGAGAGAGTCATCTGCCGGCTGTGCTATATGTTAGGAAGTTACAATATGTGTCACCAGAAGCTGGTCAAAACCAGCATCTGTTGTGGAACAAGGTGGAATTTAAGAGAATAAATAATGCATTGCATAACCTATCACAAAGTTGATGACGGGGTGTGCTGAAATTCTCTTCCCTCATAAATGATGAATCATTTCTCTCCCACACAATGCTTAATGCCTCTGCAGGCTCTCCATTCATGTTTAAAGATAACAGAGGACAAACATTTGGACTTCTGGAACACTGTTTGGTCTCTTTTATGCAACTGTTGTACTGTTTCTCTTCTGAAACGTCTCTTAAGTGCCTTTGTTATGTGGCTGTGGTGTACCGTTGCTTGATCCTGCTGACCAAACAGAGCCAACATAAAGCTCCTTAGAACAATATTCATTCCACTTGATGTTTTTAACCTTGCAAGCACAAACTTCAACATATTTTATTGAAATTTAATCTGATAAAGATTTTTTTTAAAAGTAGCACACTTGTAAAGTTGTAGGAAGATGAAGCTTGGCTCTCAAGGGTTTTTGAAAATACAAATCAAAAAAGCTTGTCATTGATTTTTATTGAGTCCCATTAACTTAATGCTCTGTAGAATTTTCCATTTGACCACATGAATTGGCTTTCATCTAAACCATTTCATTGTAACTCTGGTTGTATGTTTTGGGTTGTTTTCTTACTGGAAAGCAAACATCCACTCTAGTCTCAAAGAAAAGCATACCCATAGCATGATGCGGCCACCACTCTTCCATAAAGACCAGATTAGTGGAGTGCCTCAGACTGTAATCTCGCAGTGTACAGACCCATTCAGAAAATTAGAATATTGTTGAAAAGTTCACTTATTTCAGTAACTTAGCTGATTAAATGAAACACATTATATAGATTAACTGCACACTAACTGATGTTTTTAAGCCTTTATTTCTGTTAATTATGATTTTTTGCTTACAGCCTAAAGAAAATATCACATTTAAGATTAGAATATTACATCAGACCAATAAAAAAAAATGTTTTTAACTCAGAAATGTTGGCTTTTTGAAAGGTATGTTTTATAAGTGCTCAAAAAATACTCTTAATCTGACAAACAATCCTTTTTGAAACATACATTGAATTCATATGTACAACACAATTTATGGATTTTTATTTGTAAAATATATTGAAAACCAAGTATAATTCCCCTTCCACTCCACAGCTATGCACTTCTCACATTTAAATTCCCATTAAAATGCATTGAAGTTTGTGGTTGCAACTTGACAAAATGTGAAAGGTTTAGACAGTGTTAACACTTGTCAGTGCCAAGTGTGTTGATTTAAATTGCAAGCAGACCTCCAAGAGTCCAAGGCATAATCAAGTTACACCAGTCCCACCTTGGAAAACCCTGATAAAACAGACCGCAGACTCCCTGAGGTCTGAATCTATCTATCTTGTTAATGTTTCATCCTCGGTATTGAAACTTCAAACATCTACTTGCCAGTGTTTCTTTGATACTGTGTATTTATGTGTATGGCTGTAGCTTCTAGTAAGTGCTTGCTTTGTAATTTGTCCCAAGTCTCTTGTAATCTTGCTTGCTGCAGGAAGACAAACGTTTGGGTGTAATAGTAGCCCCAACCTCTCCTACAGTAACAACGTTCAGTCTGGGAAGGTTGTGGTTGTGGCACCATTTGGAGCATTTTATATCAGTTAATATTTGGAATAAATTTCAATTAAATTCAATTCAGTTTATTTATATAGCGCCAATTCACAACACATGTCGTCTCAAGGCACTTCACAAAACTCAGGTACATGCATTACAATTAATCCTAACCATTGAACATTGCAGTCAGATTCAGTTATTTATTCAAATTGGGTAAAAAGTTTTTCTATCTAAGGAAACCCAACAGATTGCATCGAGTCAGAGATTTGTAGCAGTCACTGCTCCCGGATGAGCATGTAGAGGCAGTGGACAGTCACTGGTGTTGACTTTGCAGCAATCCCTCATACTGAGCATGCATGTAGCGACAGTGGAGAGGAAAAACTCCCTTTTAACAGGAAGAAACCTCTAGCAGAACCAGGCTCAGTGTGAGCGGCCATCTGCCACAACCGACTGGGGGTTAGAGAGAACAGAGCAGAGACACAAAGAGAACAAAGAAGCACTGATCCAGGAGTACTTTCTATGGGAAGGAAAAGTAAATGTTAATGGATGTAGCTTCTTTAGTCGTTTCACCTAGAAAGAAAGAACAGATAAACTCTGAGCCAGTTTTCAAGGTTAGAGTCTGAAAGAGAGCACATAGAGTTAGTCACAGTAAAAGTTCAGTCAATCGGCATGTCTAGGAGAGAGAAAGGGTTAAACACTAAAAGACAGGGCCATGTGGATCATCGGTAGAGGGTGAGCATTAAGTTGTTGCCAGCAGAAGCTTGGAGGATTCCCCTCTCCAGAAAGGTGTTACAGGTAGACACAGAGTCAGGCCAGGTGTAGCTTCTAGGAAGAGAACAGAGAGAGAACAAAGTTAGAAGCTGCGATAACAGCAAATAATACAAAATTGAAGAGTAGTGTGAGAATGTAGCGAAGAGGGTGAAAGTGGTCATTATGTCCTCCAGCAGCCTAAGCCTATAGCAGCATAACTACAGAGATAGCTCAGGATAACCTAAGCCACTCTAACTATAAGCTTTATCAAAAAGGAAAGTTCTAAGCCTAGCCTTAAAAGTAGACAGTTTGTCCATCTAGAGCCCACTGATGGCCATTGTTATACTAAAAAATAATAAATCAAAGTAAGTGTTTATTGTAAACAAATCTTAGCTTGCCTTTTGTTTGTGATGTTGATCATACCATGCAACTTTATATAAAGTCATTTTGGCCAATGTTATTGTTTAGTTTTGCTTTTACCTTGCTTCGTAGATGACGTGACACTGTAAATCTGTCTTTAGGTGAAGGTGATGCGCTGCCTGGATCACCCCAACGTGCTTAAGTTCATTGGAGTCCTCTACAAAGACAAGAGACTCAACTTCATTGCAGAGTACATAAAGGCAGGAACCTTGAGGGAAATAATCAAGAAGATGGTAAGCATTATATATATGCGCCATGCTAACTGAGTTTTAATGAAATGATCTGGTTTAACCCTTAGGTCCCCATGTAGTTCCTTTTTTATGTACAGTTTTGTCTCTGAAACCTAAAATTTCAGTGCAATTTCTATTTTTGCAGGACAGCAACTATCCCTGGAACCAGAGGGTCAGTTTCGCTAAGGACATTGCTGCTGGAATGGTGAGTTTAAAACTGAAAAGCCTAAAAAAACGGATTTTAACAGCAGCAGCAGGAAGTGCTAGAACTACTGCTGCCTCCCTCTAGTGGCTACCTTAGAGAGCTACAAGCCTCGTGTAAATGCAACTTAAATTTACTACCCTACTTTGAAGTAACTTTTGATTACCCAAAATAATGCATACATTTTAATTTTTACTCACCCCTGTTTTTTCACTCAGGCATATCTGCATTCAATGAACATAATCCACCGGGACCTGAACTCACACAACTGTCTAGTTCGAGAGGTAATGAACTCTTGCTCTATTCACACGTTTGAGCTTACACACCTTTATATTTAGGTATATGTTGACTTTTGTGCACTGATCTCTTTCCATACTGTTTTAGATACATAAAACAATTATTTCTTCAAAATGCAAGTAATTTAAAATATGAATATTTATCCTACATGACCTAAGAGAAGAAAGCTTTATACATCCAAAAAATGTGTATGTGCTGCACAAGTGTCCAGGAAAAAAAAACATTAAAGACCTTTAGTTTAAAGCTTGAAACAAAATAAAAACAACCCCCTAGCTAAAAACATGATACTTTTAAGCTTAGATCTAAGCTATCACACTTATTAATAGCACTTTGTGGGAATATCTGCTTATTTAGGACAACACTGTGGTGGTGGCAGACTTCGGCCTGGCTCGGCTCATGGTGGATGATAAATGTGAAAATAAGCTGACACAGGGAAATCTGTCAGGCCTTAAGAAGCCTGACCGCAGGAAGAGGTACACGGTGGTGGGAAACCCTTACTGGATGGCTCCTGAGATGATTCATGGTATGATATACAGGAGCATATGTGGTTGGCCTTTGCAAGTTATCTAAATAGTCATGACTTTTTATTTACTTTTTCTTCCTAATTATTGCTAATAATTAACATACCTACTTTATTTTATGCCCTGTTTAGGGAAAAGCTATGATGAGAGAGTGGACATCTTTTCCTTTGGTATCATGCTCTGCGAGGTAAGTTACTGTTTAGTCTCTGTAAACTTATGAATTAATATGCATCGCTCCAAAAAGCTATTGTTTCACTGATAAACCTAAGCATCAATGATGTCATTAGCATTTTTGGGATAAAGACACCCTCCCTGCCAACTATCAGTAACATTGTACATTACAGAGACAGGGACCAATATGCATTCAGCTACAGATCATATGACTCTGTACTGTATTGGCTTCAGCAAGTATTAGTAGATCAGAATTTTTTGGACCTGATCAACCATTTATATGGCAATTACTGATGCCAAATACTTCAATAAATCAGTGGGGGCGTGGCGCAGTGGTTGAGCATATTAACCGACCAGTGAGGTTTTGGAGGCTGACAGTGACAGTTATTTTGTCCCAACAGAAGTTTCTGCTGGACAGCTTTAAATTTAAAAGATAACATGAACATCTACATTTTAAATAAACCATCCTGGTCCTGCTAACGATGATGCAGAGCGGTTTGCTAAAGTGCTAAGCTAATGCTACCATGGCCAAGCTCTCTAATTTGATCTAACTTGTTGATAATTCATTTTACAACATATTTAAATACAGTTACTTTTAATTATTGGTTGACAAAATTTGCAGAAAAAAAATTATTCTCCTGCCTCATAAACATCAAGTTTGCTTGTAATGTCATAAATTTTGATCACTAATCTTTCAGCTGCTCTGCGCAGATGCAAGCTTCACACACATAATTGTCTGGCGAACACAGCCAGGTCACATGACAGACAGACCGGATGCTGCAGCAGCCAATACAGTCTCTCTTTCCCTGTGAACATTATAAAGGATAAAAAACTATTTTGTATTAGAAAACAGATTTGTTAGATCAACAAAGCTGTGGGTGCTATAATACATTTCCTTCTTCTAAGGCACAGTTACCATAATGTCTCAAATTGAGGCTTTAGAACAAACTGGAGCTCTACCCTGCAGATATAAGGAGATGTGATGGATGCATTTTAACAGTCAGTCCAGTGGCTGGTAGCTCAGACTGAGTCCTGCTTTGTTTGGCTGACTTTTTCAGTCTCTTTAAAAATAAGAAGTTATTTTGCCTCAGAATGTCTAACCTACCAAGAACCACCGCTGCCTTAGGAAAAGTGAAAATCATTCCTTCCTTTTTGGACAGGAAGGGTTGTCCCTGGATGCAGTAATTAGAGGTGGTACCAGCACACTGAGGGTTACCACGCTGCATTTGGTTACCCTCATTTTAGTTGGTGTCCAACTTTAAAGTTTGCAAAATGTTAGTCCTAGCAGAACAATTGAGTGATCATTTTCTCATTCTTCTGCGTCTATACTGTGTGAAAATCTGCTGTTTTGACAGCTTTTTATGGATTTTGTCAACATTTAAAACTCAATAAATACAATATCCATTTCATGTTATGAGGGAATAGTTTCACTCTGCCAAATTTCAACATCTTTATAACATCTTTAAAGGGGAATATATTTTTCCAGCAGCCCTGCTGAGTTGTTAGATTGAGCCCTGGACGCATACCATCCTCGTACTCATAATTTTGACTCGTGGGTTTAGTTAAGTCAGTCAGAGGCCCCAGACTATGACTTCTCCAGATGGGCAGCATTATCCAGCGACCATGAGTGGGATTAGGGAGCAGAACAGCAAAGCCATCCTCATGTGGGTACTGACAGGCTGATAGTTGTGGTCTGGTGGGAGCAATCTACTTCAGTTTGGAAGTATTTACTTGTTTCCATTAGAAGGGCTTCAGACACTTCCATCCTCAAATTTTTTCACTGTTTTTTTCCTGTTTTGCCCTCTGCAGATCATTGGCCTAGTGAATGCAGATCCAGATTACCTCCCCAGGGCGATGGACTTTGGACTGAACATCTCTGGCTTCCTGGAGCACTACTATCCCCCCAATTGTCCCCCTGCTTTCTTTCCTATTGCTGCTCTGTGCTGTGACCTCGATGCAGACAAAAGGTCAGAATCTCCCAAGAAACTTGCACTGACATTATACTTAAAGTTGCTTTTCATCCAGTATTAAACCCTTTCATTCACTGAGTTTTTTTTTTTTAATGGAAAATATTTTCCCTATTTTTACTACCTTGTCTAATGTGTTCCTAAAGGTTATATTCATTTCGAAGACCAAAAGCGGAGAGAAAAAGAAAGCATTACACAGTGGATATCCAAGATCAAAAGAGTTATAAGCAAAGTCTCAAGCTTAAGCTTGAGTTTATAGAATGAAGATTTGTTTAGTGATGAGGAGAAAGTTAAACCAAATGTAGCGGAGTGCAGTAGGTTAGAGATCTATCTATACCTGCAAAACACCACAAAGAAGAACGACTGATTGCAGTTAACTGCAAAAATTTTAATTACATTAACTGAAATTCTGGCATAATTTAAGTTGTCATTTCTGACCAGCATTATTACCCTGGTGCATACCAGTGTCAGCACTCCCTTTACCCCCAACAACTGTGACATCAGAATAGTCCACATGAGATGGTGTAAAACATAAAAGTAGTGAATGTAAGCAGCTGAAAATCTCATCTTCTACACACAGTCAGTCCATGTGAGGGTTTAACTGCACTACAGTAATGTGGCCCTCTAGACATTGTTCAGATCTGTCACAGTCTGTCACACCATTTAAACTATAAGTCCATCTACAGTTAGTTTTCTCACAACAAAATGTTCTTTGGGTCTGAAAAAGTCATTTCGAGCTGATGGTGGCATGTAGAGAAAAGATGGAGACGTTAAAATGCTCCTGTACAACTTTTCATTCAGACACAGAAAAAAACAAGTTACAACTGTAGCTAATTATCACAGGTTATCATAGGCTAACATGCAGGATTAATTGATTTAATTTAGTAAAGTGACTTTGAGAAACCAACAGACATTTTGTACTGACAGAGGACTGATCAAACACATGTTTTTACTTGAAACTTTATGCTCACAAACAAAACCCAAAGTCGCCTCGATGATCTTACTGCTGACTCTGCTAGAGCTTTTTGTTGTCCCTTTAGCCTTGAATTTTTCCTTACCTTGAAGTCCAAATTTGTAATGTTTGAGTATCCTATGGGAAAAGGTGTTTTGGTCAGCGACTTTTCAGGGAGCTTAGGAAAAATCTGTCGTCTGCACCCGTTCACTTTTCCTGTAAAGGGATCTTTGGGAAAAGTAAGAGTTCTCACTCCATCATTTCTATGTCTCCCCAATAAGTGGTCACACATCCATTCAATATATTCCCATTAGAAAGGACTTTTTTTAAATGAAGAAAGTAGTTTTCTGCTTATAGCAATAGAGCATCATGTGTTTCCAGACATTGTGTCATCATCAATGTATAATAATGTTTTCTGTTTTAGAGAGGCATGGTTCCAAAGGCTCTTTTTGTGTCAGAAAGTTGCCTTTTTTAAATGTACTTATCTACCTTGTAACGCAATATAAAACCTTGGAATTTATTTGTTTTATCCTTATGAGATTTTTAGTTTTTTATATCTTAAATATAATATTTTGTCTTTAAGTCACTAAATCTACAGCTGTAGATGTTACTAAAACTATCTGGATGGATACATAAAACTGTAGATAGAAAATTTAAGTTTTACTTTGTTCATGGGTAAGAAGAGCTTTTAGTTATGAATCAAAAAGTGATTTTTCTATGTGCACTTTGAACTCCACAGACCTGCATTCTCCAAACTGGAGGAGTGGCTAGAGAACCTAAAGATGCACCTGGAGATTGGCCTGCCACTGATGTCAGAACTGGACCAGTTGCACAAGGCCTTTTGGAAGCACCACAGCATACCGCGTTCTGAGAACGGCCTGCACACTCATCCCGAGCAACCAGAGTAGAGCACCTCGAGAGGTGTGGCAAGGTTGGAGTTTGCCCCTTAGGAGGCAGTGACCCACCCGCCTTGGGTGGCAGAACCCTGCTGGAGGAGACTTCTTAATATTCCTTCATTACTGAAGGAGAGGATGCTGGTTTTATCTGGCTCAGGCCGAATGAATAGACTCAGGGGGAAAATATGAATCTGAAAAGCCACCAGTGTGTGATGCACACACACGCACACTCAGTTCAGCTGTATCTGTAACTAAAGTAAAATATGCCATACGCAATCAGAAATTTTAAACTAGGATTTATTCATTTAGATTCAGCAAAAGAGGTCACACCAGAGAATACTTACTTTGCTTACTGTAGTGTGTAATTTTACTTACAAAATATAGCAGCAAACTTTCAGCCACATCACTTCAGTTCTCTGCAGGGTGCATTGTGCAGTTTGTGTCTGAGAACATTGTTGTTTGGTTTTCTTTTGGCTTTGGATCTCGAAACTGAACTGAGAAATGCAAATCAAATGCAACCTCCTCCCATTATCTGAGGAACAGTTTATAGACCTGCTTGTACAAGTGAAGTGAAACCTTTCGAGCTTTAAGTATCTAATTGACAAATGCATGACTGTAAATAATGCTGCTAGGTCAAATCCTGATTCATTGTGCCCCTCTGACCCCATTCAGTCATGAACCACTAATCTACACTTGGAGCTGTCCATCTCTACTGTGTATTCTGTAGCACTGAATTTATAGTAAGGTTCACATCCTAAATTTGGTACGTTTTCTCTCAGTTCTTAGTGTATGCCATTTATATTAACACTCAAACACATGTGTACATAACCGGCAACTTTGTAAATGTTTTAAATATTTAAAATGTACAGACATATTTTATATACGTATGTTACATCGCCATATTTTTATTGGCTGACCAGTTAAACGGAGAGTGGAGCAGTTAAAAAGGCACAGCTAATTTTTTGTTATTATTATTTATCGTCTGTGTTGTCACCACTGTCAGGTTGAAGGCTTTGAGACCCTCTATAAACATCTAAAAACCTCAGCTGAAAAAAAAGTTATCTGAGAGCTAATTCGGATAAAGGTATTAAGTTACTATTCGAACCTTCTGCAATTAAATCGAATGTAGTTGCAACTTTGCAGACACTGAAGCTACAGTGCCTTGATAGGTATTTATACTTTAAACTTTTTTTTACAATTTGTCATGTTACACCCACAAACTTAAATATATTTTTTGGGGATTTTAACAGATTGACCAATGCCGTATGTCTCTACCAGCTTTGCACATGTACAGAGATTTTTACCCATTCTTCTTTGCACGATAGCTCAAGCTCAGTCACATTGGATGCCAAGCATCTGTTATCATCAATTTTCAAATCTTGCCACAGATTCTCAGTTGGATTTAGGTCTGGACTTTGACTGAACCATTGTAACATATGAAAATGCTTTGATCTAATTCCTTCCATTGTAGCTCTCCCTGAATGTGTAGGGAGGTTGTCCTGCTGGAAGGTGAACCCTGTAGTGTAATGTGCAGTGTTAGTTTTCCTCCAAAAAGGAAATAATATTTCCTTGTTTTTCCACTTCACAGTTATGCTCTACTTTGTGTTGGTCTATCACAAAAAAAAAATCAAATCAAAATTTAATACATTGAGGTTTGTGTTTGTAATTTGACAAAATATAAAAAGGTTTAAGGGGTATACATGTGTTTGGAAGGCACCGTACGCATTCTGATCATCTCTATTCACAATACTGGAATAATAATGTACAATCCATTCTTGCATTTCTGGTGTACTGTACAGTAATGAAGGTGTTATATCACCAGGTACTGGCTGATTATGTCAGCTGTCAGTCCATGTTCCCGTCTCTCCTCCTGAGGATCAACCCCACTGTTTGTTTACATAAAAAGCTCGATGTACTGTAAATATCACTGTGTATATATGTGTCTGTCTCCTCGGAAATAATCTCCACCACTATCAGATTTCTCCAGCACCTTCTAACACACAACTGTCTCTATTCTATGAATCTTTTAGTTTCCTTTACGTTTGCGGCATGATGTAATGGCCAGGTCTTTTCTGCTTTTACTCCAAGCTACTTTGCTCTCGGAACATTGTGGGTTTTTTTAATAAAATAAAAAACTACGATTAAAAGACAAATTAAGTCAACCAAAAAAAACAGGGCTGAGTAGAAAATGAGAGTATGGAAATCAGTTTTTTTATATCTACCCACTGAAACTCGTGTACACATTTGAGTACTTTTGTTTGCACTAAAAGGCCTCTCTAGGCCTTGTTTTCTTAATTTTCTCTTTTGGGCTACTTGTGATAAGGAAAATGAATAATGTCAGTTCAGGTTGATATATGAATGCAAGCCACTGATAGAGCCTTTCAACTGTAAAAAAAATGGGATCTGGGAAGTTCATCCTCTCAATAGCAAATTTAACTTCTTTAATTATTTAGTTGCAACTCAATTTGAATTAAAATCTTGTATGCCATGCAATATAGTCTTTGGTGTAGAAATGGCTAGCTAATTTGCATCTAAGGGATAAAATGTTCATGTTTTTGCTACTGTGAGGCTCTGATGACCCAGTTCTGCCTGCTGCCTACAGACTGGTCCTTTGTGAGTGGTGTTTTGTGCTGTTTCTGACTGCTTGTGATGCCCACAGAGGCTGCAATCACTCTTTCTGATAGCTGAGCACTTAAACTTCACCTCTTCCTCACCTTAACTCTTTTTGGCTCAGGGCCGTAATGTTTTCTGGAGTATTTCTTCACTTCCTAAGTACCCACCGGTAACAGAAAGACTGGAGGAGCATGTAAACACGTGTCCCTCTTTGAAAAAAAGCCCCCACATACAACTTTACTGGCATGCATACATGAGTGGTCTTGTGTTTTCTTCACCATTCCTGTCTGAGCCATTTCGAGCATGTTAGATGTCAGTGAGGATGTGTTGATCACTGAGAATGTCGCCGCAGCACTTCTTTGCAAAGGATCGTTACCTCTGAACAATGCTGTGCCTTTGTTGTAAGCTAGCCTTGCCAACGATTCGAAAACCTGAACTGATTTCCTGTTTAGTTTTTTTTTTATGTACTATAAGCCTGATTCAAGTGAACTAAATATCAAAGTTGATACCATCTTGTATACGATTTCATCTTGTTGTGTATCTTATTTATATTTTCCAGAACTCCATTGTCAGTTTTGATATTTTAATATTATATTCCTATTTTGTCTTATTTAATTTTTTTTACACAAGCTGTGAAAGCGATTCTGCACTTTAATCCTGAAGATCTGGACTCTGAGGAGGTTACTGTTTTTTGTCTTTCTTTTGGTCACAGCTGAAAATAAAAATGATGCTTCTTAAATCCAAATGTTTGATGTTGTCATTCATTCTCTGCTAAATAAACAAATGTACATTTCTGAGGTCTAAATGCAGCACATTATTTATTACCACATTTATGTAGAAGTTGTACACTAAATTGCCAAAAGTATTGGGTCCCACCACCAAATCTATGAATTCTGGTGCTACAATCACCTCCATGGCTGTAGACAAAGATCTACCAGTGGTGGGAACTCTGCAGCAGTCTCACAGGATTTAATTGGTCAGAAAGCAGACATGAATGAAACCGCTTTGAAAGTTGAGGTGGATAGAGGTGAACAGAGATCAGAGGTGGATGAAAATGAACAGCAACGATGCAGATTGTGAAGCTAAAGATGTGCAGAAATTAACCGTCTTCTGGAGGAGAAAATATAACTGAAGGAAGATCTGCTTAAAGGATTATGTGAGGTACAAATATTACACGGGGCTTGCATGTTTGGCTGTTGTGATGGGTGTGCTGTCTCAGATCCTTCCCTGTTTACCACAGACTGGTCGAAAACTTTCACCCTTCCAGATGCTCCTCCTGACTCTAATGTGCCTGAGGCTGAATCTTCCCATCCAGCATATTGCATACCTCTTCTGCATCAACCGATCGACTGTGTCCACCACTTTCACAAATACCATAGATACCATCCAGCTGGGACTTCTGAAGGACAAACTAGAGCTGTCAGGAGTGGACCACCATCTGTCCCAATGGATACTGGACTATCTCACTGGCCGTCCGCAGTATGTGATGACACAAGGCTGTGTCTCTGTCAGGCTGGTCTGCAGTATAGGGGCCTGTCGGAGAACGGTGCCAGCACTGTTCCTGTTCACCCTCTACACTGCGGACTTCTCCATCAAATCCCCAAGCTGCCATCTACAAAAGTTCCCTAATGACTCTGCCTTGGTCGGCCTCGTCACAGGTGAGGGTTGTCGGTGCACTTGGAGATGTAACCCCCTAATCCGGGGGAGTGGCTGCAACAGATTCCAGGGATGACCTCTGAGACCTAAGTCCAGAAAAGTGCAGTCTTAGGAACAGCTAAAATCCTTTGTAGAACCCCCATGCTTCCAGGCCTCTGGTAGAAGACCCGAGCTTGAAGAGGAACCGGCCGAGTGGATGATCAATACAGACTGATAAAAGCAGTGCTTGTGTCATTCCTGCTTTAAAAAAAATTGTGGGAGGTGTTTTGAAAATGACCAGCAGATGTCAGTCTCTGCTGTTATTTTTTTTTACAGAAATAATCATCATTTATGACAGGGGTATTCAACTCCAGTCCTTAAAAGCCAGTGTCCTGCAGGTAACAGAGAAGAACCCAACAGTTCTTTGATTTTCAGATATAGACAGCTCTTCCCATCTAGAATGGACATTGTGTATGTGGAAAGTAAGGATTTTACAAGACTAAAGTTGTACTTCAGATAGCTTGGATTTGGGCATAAAATTGTTGCATTGAAACTTAACGATGCAGAGTAACTATGTGCTAGATTTCTAAAATGTAAATTTCTCTTAGGAAAGATACAATGTCATCAATATTAATTTGGAAGACTGTTGTAGATATCAAAGCTTCGAGGTCACCCCAAATGAATTGGGTAAGAATGCCATAACTGTCTTAGAAAGAAAGGGATTTGGGATATTTTAATTGTTAATTGTTGATTGAAAAAAAAAAATCTTTCTGGCTATATACAATTCTCCTTTTGACTGGGAAGAATTTCATCATTAACACTTGTAGGGTTGTGGTCAATGAGCAAAAGACAGGAATACATCCTGGATAGTTCACAAGAAAGGGATGATTTATACATATCTTCAAGTGCCACAACCAAACTAACAAATATTTTTAGGTATTTTAATTGGTGTTAACATGTATACATATTTATACATTTGATCATTTAAATAAAACTATATTTGAAAAGTACATAAATAAAATAGTTTCTAAATAATGTGTCAATATTTATATAAAGGTCTGAATAATTCATGAAAATTCCAATAAATAAAATGTCATTATTAAAACATAAATTCCTTTTCTCCTAAGATCTCATTAAGCGATCCATATAATTTTTTATCGTACTCGAACCCGTACTCGTCGTCTTCCGCTTTATCTGGGACCGGGTCGCGAGGGCAGCAGACTAAGCAGAGACGCCCAGACGTCCCTCTCCCCAGACACCTCCTCCAGCTCCTCCGGGGCTGAGCCCAAGGCGTTCCCAGGCCAGCCGAGAGACATAGTCCCTCCAGCGTGTCCTGGGCCATCCCCTGGGCCTCCTCCCGGTGGGACGTGCCTGGAACACCTCCCGAGGAAGGCGTCCAGGAGGCATCCGGTATAGATGCACGAGCCACCTCAACTGGCTCCTCTCGATGTGGAGGAGCAGCGGCTCTACTCCGAGCCCCTCCCGGATGGCCGAGCTCCTCACCCTATCTCTAAGGGAGTGCCCGGCCACCCTACGGAGGAAGCCCATTTCAGCCGCTTGTATCCGGGATCTCGTTCTTTCGGTCATGACCCAAAGTTCATGGCCATAGGTGAGGGTAGGAACGTAGACCGACCGGTAAATCGAGAGCTTGGCTTTTCGGCTCATCTCTCTCTTCACCACAATGGACCGGCACAGCGCCCCCATTACTGTGGCAGCCGCACCGATCCATCTGTCGATCTCCTGCTCCATTCTTCCGCCACTCGTGAACAAGACCCTGAGATACTTAAACTCCTCCGCTTGAGGCAGGAACTCCCCTCCAACCTGAATAGGACAAGCCACCCTTTTCCGGTCGAGAACCATGGCCTCGGATTTGGAGGAGCTGATCTTCATCCCAGCTGCTTCACACTCAGCTGCAAACTGCTCCAGCGCATGCTGTAGGTCTTGGCTAGAGGGGGCCAGCAAGACCACGTCATCTGCAAAAAGAAGAGACGAAATCCTCTGGTCCCCAAACCAGACCCCCTCCGGCCCTTGGCTGCGCCTGAAATCCTGTCCATAAAAGTTATGAACAGGACCAGTGACAAAGGGCAGCCCTGCCAGAGTCCAACATGCACCGGGAACAGGTCCGACTTAGTGCCGGCAATGCAAACCAAACTCCTGCTCTGCTTGTACAGAGACCGGATGGCCCCTAGTAAAGGGCCCCCGATTCCATACTCCTGGAGCACCACCCACAAGGCATCACGAGGGACACAGTCGAATGCCTTCTCCAGGTCCACAAAACACATGTGAACCGGTTGGGCAAACTCCCATGAGCCCTCGAGTACCCTGTAGAGGGTATAGAGCTGGTCCAGTGTTCCACGGCCGGGACGAAAACCACAGTGCTCCTCTTGAAGCCGAGGTTCGACTATCGGCCGGACTCTCCTCTCCAATACCCTGCCGTAGGCCTTACCAGGGAGGCTGAGGAGTGTGATCCCCCTGTAGTTGGAACACACCCTCCGTAAATTAGACCACCCCAGACTGCCAGTCCAGAGGCACTGTCCCCGACCGTATCAACCATGACAGCCCTACAACATCCAAAGACTTGAGGTACTCAGGGCGGATCTCATCCACCCCCGAAGCCCTGCAACTGCGGAGGTTGTTAGCCACCTCGGTGACTTCAGCCTGGGTGATGAAAGAGTCCAACCCTGAGTCCCCAGCCTCTGTTTCCACCAGGGAATGCGTGATGGCAGGATTGAGGAGATCCTCAAAGTACTCCTTCCACCGCCCGATAATCTCCCCAGTCAAGGTCAGCAGCTCCCCACCCCACTGTAAACAGTGTTGGCGCCGGCCCCTCCTGAGGCGCCGGACGGTTTGCCAGAATCGCTTCAAGGCCAACCGGTAGACCTTCTCCATGGCCTCACCGAAGTCCTCCCAGGTCCGAGTTTTTCCCTCTGCCACCGCCCGGGCCGCGGCACGCTTGGCTTCATGGTACCCGTCAGCCGCCTCAGGAGTCCCACAACCCAACCACAGCCGATAGGACTCCTTCTTCAGCTTGATAG
Organism: Crenichthys baileyi; assembly: GCA_036173005.1. Classification (NCBI taxonomy): domain Eukaryota; kingdom Metazoa; phylum Chordata; class Actinopteri; order Cyprinodontiformes; family Goodeidae; genus Crenichthys; species Crenichthys baileyi. The sequence continues at coordinate 39,530 of JAHHUM010001052.1, read as the reverse complement.
CGTCCCTTACTGCCGGTGTCCACCACCGGGTTCGGGGATTGCTGCCGCGACAGGCACCGCAGACCTTACGGCCGCAGCTACGGGCGGCAGCATTGACATTAGATGCGGAGAACATGGTCCACTCGGACTCTATGTCTCCAATATCCCTCGGAATCTGGTCAAAGCTCTCCCGGAGGTGAGAGTTGAATACATCCCTGGCCAAGGGGTCTGCCAGACGTTCCCAGTAGACCCTCACTATGCGCTTTGGCCTGCCAAGTCTGTACGGCTTTCCCCTCCTCCAGCGGATCCAACTCACCACCAGGTAGTGATCAGTGGACAGCTCAGCCCCTCTCTTCACCCGAGTGTCCAAAACATGCGGCCGAAGGTCTGATGATACGACAACAAAGTCAATTATTGACCTCCTGCCTAGGGTGTCCTGGTGCCAAATGCACTGACATGGACACCCTTATGTTTGAACATGGTGTTCATTATGGACAATCCGTGACTAGCACAGAAGTCCAATAACAAAACAACACTCGGATTCAGATCGGGGAGGCCATTCCTCCCGATCACGCCTCTCCAGGTGTCACTGTCGTTTCCCACGTGAGCGTTGAAGTCCCCCAGCAGAATAATGGAGTCCCCGGGAGGGGCACTATCCAGCACCCCCGACAGGGACACCAAGAAGGCCGGGTACTCCGCACTACCCCTCGGCCCATAGGCCGAAATGACAGTCAGAGACCTGTCCCCAACCCGAAGGTGCAGGGATGCGACCCTCTCATCCACTGGTGTAAACCCCAACATGAGACGGCTGAGCTGGGGGGCAACAATCAAACCCACCCCAGCCCGCCGCCTCTCCCCGTGGGCCACTCCAGAGTAGAAGAGAGTCCAGCCCCTCTCGAGGAGATGGGTTCCAGAGCCCACGCTGTGCGTGAAGGCGAGCCCGACTATTTCTAGTCGATATCTCTCGACCTCCCGCACAAGCTCAGGCTCCTTCCCCCCCAGCGAGGTGTCATTCCACGACCCAAGAGCCAGCCTAAGCATCCGGGGATCGGGCCACCGAGGTCTCCAACTTTGTCCGCCGCCCAATCCTCTTTGCACCGGTTCCTCATGGTTCCCCCTGCAGGTGGTGGGCCCACTGGGGGATGGTCTCGTGTCTCTCATTCGGGCTTGGCCCGGCCGGGTCCCGCGAGGAGCAACCCAGCCACCAGGCGCTCTCCGACGATTCTCGACCCCAGGCCTGGCTCCAGGGTGGGACCCCGGCTCCGCCGTACCGGACAACGTCACGTGCCTCGATTTAGTACTCGTCATGAGGGGTTCTTGAACCGCTCTTTGTCTGACCCGTCACCTAGAGCCTGTTTGCCATGAGAGACCCTACCAGGGGCATTTAAGCCCCAGACAACATAGCCTCTAGGATCATTTGAGCACTCAAACCCCTCCACCACATTAAGGTGGCGGTTCAAGGAGGGGATCATTTTTCATTATTTAAATTATTCCACATTTCCTGTGCAACATCATAATTAAAACAGTCACTATGACTTAGTGGATACAACGTTTAATTTTAATTGGTTCAAGATGTGATGCAACACAGGACTATGGAATAAATATGAATAATTTTATATGCTTAAATATTAACAAATTAAATTGTAAATGTATGATTTCAATATTTAATAATTCAACGTCAAATAATTTTTTATTTCATAAATCAATAAAACATTAAATTAAAAATAGATGCATTTATTTGTGTATGTAATGTAAGTTTTTTTTATTTAAATGATCAGATATAGAGATATTTAATTCTCGACTTATTTATTAATTAAATTGTGGCACAAGTAGACACAAGGAACAGCCAATGATCACAGGGTTAAGAAATTTCTTACATTTTGATTTTCCCAGTGCAATTTTAAATGTGTTGAACTTAAAATAAAAATACTTAAGAGGCAGGAATGTTGTTTTAAAATTTCAATAATGTCTCGTGAGAACAGAGAAAACGAACATGCAGGAATCTTAAACACGTCTTTAGACAGGATTGTAGTTTGTTTATATGTTACAACGGACTGCCATATAGGGTTACACATTATAGTATTCCGTCGTCTATAATTCATAGGGGGGTACTGAGGTAGTGCAGTTTCCCCCAGAGCTTTCCGGCCATACACGTGATCTTCCTCCCATCGCGTCCACGTGCGATTGTTTTCATTCCGACGCAGTGGCTGCAGAGGCTGCGTCATGACGTCACGGAGCCTGCGGGCAGCCAGGCAGGCAGCTCATCAGTTCGAACCTCAGTGGCGACGAGGAGTGAGTGAGTAGTTCTGGTGCAGCTGCTGCTCCCACACAAACACCAACCGTGACAGACCGCCGCCGGGAGGACAGCTCTATCAGCGACAGCACACAGGCGGGCGTTTTATCTTTCTCCGTGTTGTACATTTGGTCAAGAATCACCGAAGAGGGTCAGAACCGTTGGTGCTGACTGAAACTTTCAGATGGAAAATTTGTGCAGCAACAACCGGTTTCGGTCCGGAGTGTTCAACAACCACGGTGAGTGTCATTCCCAAGGAATAACCGACCTGGGTTATTGTGTTCCAGTGGTCGTAATTTGACCCACTGTGATGTCCTCCTTACAAAAAGTTGTGTAATTGTATCAGTTAAGACACGCAGCCAACCGTGTCCTGGTAACGGGTCTTATTTGGCTGCATGTCAGCATTTTATCCGGTTTTAAAGCCGAAGATTAGACGCAGATTTTGAACGTAATGTGTGCTGACAGCACAGCGGGCTCACTCGGTCCCCATGAATGAAAATGCTTTAAAGAACCTGGCAGCTGGAGCTGCAGCGGGACGCTGAAGCAGGATTCTGCAGCTCTGCATGAGTGGTACCAAAGAGTCAACTCACGAACCATTTCTGAACTGGACTGTAGTTTTATTCTCTGCTCCTGTGGTTTGATGTTTCGATAAGCTTTAACTGATCTGATTAATTCTTCGAATAAATTGTTTGTAAATAAACCAGTAATTTGATGATTTTCTTCTGTTTTTGCTTTTTGTTTTATCACGCTTAAATGTTTCAGATCATCAGACACATTTTAATATCAGACAAACATAGCCATAGTAAATACTACAGCTTTTCAATCATTTTATTTATCAGGAAAAGGAAAAAAACATCCAAACCAACTTGTCCCTAGTGAAAAATCAAACCACTGTGGAGGAATTTTGGCTCTTTGGAGAATTGTTTTAATTAAGTCACATTGGAGGATTTTTTGAACTATTAAGGTTGTGCTACAGCATTTCTATCAAAATTTCATCCAGACTTGTCTCGGTCACTTTAAAACGTTCATTTTCTTTAGTTATTCAAAGGTGGACTTGATGGTGTGCATTACATCGTTGCCTTACTGCCCAACCCAAGTGAACCTGAGGTCAAGGTCACAAACTGGTAGCCAGACAATCTTCTTCAGGATTTTCTGGAAGAGAGGAAAATTCAAGGGTCAGTTGTCCAGGCCCAGGACATCACACTGCCACTGCCATGTTTCACTGTTATGATGATCTTTTTCTGAAATGCTGTTAGTTTTACGTCAGATCTAACTTGTGTAATCTTCTAAGAAGTTCAGCTTTTTATTGTCAGTCCACAGAATGTTTCCCTGAAGATCTTCACTGTGTTTTTTTGGGGGAATATGATACAGTTCTTTGTGGGTGTTTTCGGTCACTCTGGAACTAGGAAAATTCAACTGTTTTTGGCTATAAATCTCTTTTTGTTTTTCAGATGTCATTAGAGTTTATTGTTCATTTATTATTATCACTGGATGAACAATTATCATGTTATTTTTTTCCCCACTGTGTATGGAAAATTCAGACAACATTGCCCATCACCAAATTTGTCCGTTATCAGTGATTTATCTTCTCCAGCAAACGTAGGGCAACGATGTAAACAGCAGATATGACAACTTTTAAAAAATATTTACCTTCATTTGCATATTTCCAATGAAAATCCATTATTTTACGTGCAATTTGTTTTCTTTTAAATAAACCACTATTAAGCCACCATCGACACACTGGCACAAAAGGGTTAAAGAGCCAATCAAAAGATTAATGCAATCATTGGATAGGAAATACTTGTCAGCTGCATGATTGTGACACCTCCAGTGAAAAGTATTTGCTATTGAGTTTGAGCCAGTCAGTTTGGCCTGAATCTGAGGCGTCAGTCATACCAAACTCTAGCTGAATTATTTTTATGGCCTGCTGGGATTCAACCTTTATGGGTCCAAACCACCTTGGATACCTAAATAATTTTTTATGGACCGCAGATGTCCTGTGGGAGGCCAGTGGTGTCACGGAGGTGAAGATAATTGACCTTATAGTGCTTTTTGACCAGATTGTGTTCGTGGTCACTCCTGGTCATGAAAATATCATTTAAAACAAACGTAAAAGATCTCTTTTAAAGTCTTTCTCACAGAAGTTGTATTAAGATGCCCAAGTGTTCACCTTTTTAACAGCTCGGTGAAATGATTTTTCTGGAGCTGCCTCAGTTTTTCGCAGCATGGTGCGAAGTTCAAATGTTAGGTTTTCCATGTCCAGGTTGCTATATTACACCTCGGCTCACTGGAAGGTTGAGGTGTTTTTGGTGATACTTCAGTTCTCTTATAAGTCAGTGAGTTTAAAACCTGGTAAAAAAGATTTGGAGCAAAATGTTGTTCTGCAAACACCTGACGCAGGGTGGCTAAATACATGTGCACAGCCCTTTTTTTTTAGATTTATAGTTGTTGGAAAAAAGATGAAAATCATAACCTTTTTTTTTTTGGTCTATCACAAAAGTTCCCATTAAAATACAGTGAAGGCTGCTGTCGTAACATGACAAAATGTGAAAAAATTTCTAGGGTGTGAATACTTCAGCAAGGCACTGTTTAAAGAAAACAAAAAGAAACGGCAGCAGCACACATCAAAAGGAAGGCACGATAGTAAAAAGCAGGGTGGCGAGTGTTGGCGATGGTGACACAGTCCACACTGTGGTTAGCATTTCTCAGAGAGCCTTGTGGAGCGATTCTGCCATGCTTCTGCTGCCTGTGACCACGCTGACTCTATCGCTGCTGGAGTATCTCGACATGCAGGTCAGCAGATGAACCACAAGGGAGAAATGAGCAGCTCAGGAGAGTGCCCATTACTGTACAGCACAGTACTTTAACACTTATCACATTTCCATTATCTGTTCACTGATGTTTATCCGCCCTAAAATAGCAGATTGGTGTGCTTTAGTTGTTTATGTTTGATTAATCTGTTTCTTTTGTTTGGTCAACACAGGTCTTACGTGAAATATTCTCCAGCTGCGGTTTCTTCGCCATGTTTGAAGTGATCCATGGCCCCTATTTACAAGAGCATCAACACTAATGTGCAGCTCTTAAATAACACCCTGTAAATACGCAAGAAGTACAGTTTCATTTTTACAAAATACCCGAAGCTGTTTTGTGGGTTATAAACAAGACCTTTTGAAAAGGTTTTTTCTGTACTATTTTTTGTTAACAAGAAAACAAAGTCTCACTCGTCTCTGAATGCAGATAGATATGAGTGAAGACAATCCCTTTCTGTCTGGGTTAGCGAAATAACAATGTCATGTTTTCTTGACTTTGTGCAGCCTTGGTTACAACATCCCGACTGAAGACTCTTGGTAGCAGTAGATGTAGTATCAGAGATGGATCAGATTTTTAGGTTTCCTACAGGCCGCCAGTCAGGGCAGATTAAACTGCTGTGGATAGATTCCACTCAAGTGTCTATTTCTCGGTGCATCTCTACACATATTTAATCACTGAGTGAAAATCCTATGATTTAAAAATATGCAGTCATATTCAATAAATTAGAGTGTGGATTCTGATGAAGCTCAGTTTAAAAGTACCTTTCTAAAAAGAACTACCTATTCTTTTCATTAAGCCCGCATTTCTGCATTAAACATGTATTATTTATTGGTCTGATGTAATATTCTAATCTTGGCTGGACGCAGAAAATCTGCATAATTCACAGAAATAAATGCTTGAAAACATCAGTCACTATGAAATTAATTAGTTAACTAACTAGCACTAAGTTTGCCTTCATTCTGAAACCCCTCAGACGTCAGAAGAGTTTTTATTTAGGTAAAAGTTAGATGATTCCTTCATAACTTATCAGATTTTTGACTATGTGTTTCTGTTCCCCTTGCATGTGCCTGACCGCTGTTGGATTTGGGAATAATGTCTTGCACTAATCAATCACCCTACTCTAACCAGACGATGAGGTAAGAAACCAGAGTTTTATTCAGTTCTACATTTCAGGAAAAAATGGCCCATTTATTATGTGAGTGTTGGCCTCCTTTATCTCAGTAAAATGAGGACATTGTGTGGTTTGTTCATGTATTTCGTCCCTGATGGCTGTTCCTGTTCACCTGGGTTTGTGCATCACTCTTAAATCATAAGAATGGTTACAAAAACTCAAAGGCTGTGATTTCTGCCATGAGCGCTTGTATGTGTTGTAAAGATTTACTTGAGAGGTTGGAAATATCTGGATGAAAGAAAAACTGAAGGTGTGGTAACAAAGCCCAGATTTTCTTGTTCCTTCTCTCGTCAGCTGACAATGTGTGTTTAGGTTTTTTTGTTTTTTCTTTCTCCTGCTATTGTTGTGTTCCAAGTTTCATTTAAGTGACTATTGCTGCTCAACCTGCTCAGTCGGTATATTAGTTTAATGTCTATGATCTGTCATGTCCTTGTTTGGTGGCTGAAGAAACTCACCTTGCTCCCTCTTACTCCTCTTTCCTATGCGCCTGTCTCCATCTTGAGGCCTCCCAGTTGACAGTGTTTGACCCAGTTAAAGGGGGGATTAAAGGGCGATGTTTTTTTTTTTTTTTTAATCCCAAACAGCTCCCAGCCTGGTGGAAAGATGTGAATCTACTAGGGCGTGACAACACTCTGGTTCCCCTTCCAAGCAACATTCCAGGCCTTTGTGACGAAGCTGTTGTCACAAAGTGACAACGTTTCAGCATCTGTAAAACACCTCCTTGGCTGCGACTGGTCTCACTCGGCCTGTCTCAGTCATTGTATCACATACACGCCAAAGGCTTCAAGATTCTGGCTTGTGATCATGTAATCCTGATGGATAACTTTTCTGAAAGCCATAACTAGGTCCAGACTGGCATAACTAAAGTACCCTTCCTCTGCCACACCCACACCCATGCCTGTAAACCACACGGGACTCCGGGCTGTGGTGTTGACTTCCTCTGGTCTGCCTAAAACTGCCACAAGCTTTGACAGATGTGTACTCACACACTCACAGACTGATGTCACTCTGCACGGGCAGTGCCAGGACAGGATGGTCTTGTCTCTTGAGGGAACATCTACCCAAACACACACATGGACACAATCTGCAGTGTTACATTCCTCTGTGGCTTTAACTCAACTAGCTATTAGCCTCCTGTGCCCTCAATTGCTGCTTGCCTCTGCAAAGCAAATTCATTCTATACTTGGACTTTATTAGCCCATTAGTTTGCTAGTGTCTGAAGCGGATGCTCGTTTCCCCTCTGCCTCCCCCTCCCCACCACCACCACCACCACCGTAGCTGTGTCTGCTTTTCTCATTTGCTGTTGCCTGAAGTGTGCGAGCGCTTATTGCCTTCGTAACCAAACTGGATTGGCAGAATGTGGAGATATGCAGCTCCACACCCATTAATCTACTGAATGACATTTCTTTGTTTAAAGGGACTCATACAGCACTTATTGTTTCAGGAAAAACATAAGTAATTATGGCGACTAACTGTGAAATGATGGGTGTGGGTCCTGATTTTGTAATGTGCTTTTTATAAGTTGAAGTGTAGAAGAGGAAAAATAATTAACAAAAGCTCAAGCAGCTCTGATCCTCCTAAGGGTTATCTTCACATACTAGTACATCAAGTTGTGAGCCATCATTTGTATTTTCTTCACAATGGAAGAGGGAATGCTTACTTTATCCATTTGTCTGTACAGTATTTCTATTTTACATAACCAGGGTCTAAAATTCGAAATTTGTACAGTATATTACATTCAACATTTTTTCTTACCTAAAGGTTAATCTTATCTTCTTGTCACTGGATCGTATTTGATTGATTAAGAGGATTGATTTGAGTTCAATTTAGGCAAATTTGGATTCTTTAATTGGACCTAATTTGGCTTGTTTGTCTTGTAAAGTGCCTTAAGATGACATTTGTGGTGAGTTGCTGCTAAATGAATAAACTTGAGACACATTGATCAGAATCTGGTGAGATTTCTGATCACAGACTTTAGTAAAGCTTTAACCAACAAAATGATTAGAAAGTTGACATTTCAAATGTCTTTAGGGTTTTATATCAGCAATTAGCACAGCAAGACTAGCTAGTATTACTATCTGAAAATAGCCGTTTTTTGTGCATTTCCTAGAGGATTTATTGTTGAGCTTTACGTTTAAATGGCCTCTTACAGCTCCATGTTTGCTCTATCACCTAACTGATGCTGAAATTGACCAACATCCACAGCTTCCACAGCAAACACTGCTGCTGCTACGATGGTCTGATAGCACTTTGGTATGGTGCATTCACTGATCAGAAAATTATTATAACTTTGAGTGTGAAAATTGACCGATGGCGGTCATGAGCTGATTTCTGGGTTTATTTGTGAAATTAACTAAGCAGACTTAAAATTCTCTTAGTGATGACCGCTTTGAGCACGATCAGTGGCCGTGTTCACCAACACGATACTGTGAAGATGACACTATGGAGTAATTTAAGGCCTTGACATATCTTGACATATGATTTTCTTGTTGGCGCATAAATTCAGCGCAGTCACAAAAACCTGCAGAGTGGGCAGGCTTAGATGATGAAACGTACGTCACACGGGTCCGTGGTTCCATATTAAACTGTTTATTGACATTACTTTTCATTTTCTCTGTGCTGTTATGTTTTCCTCAATTATTGCTTGATCTGCTTTGTCTTTCTTTATTTGCAAATGTGAGCATGTCACATTCGACAGTTGTTGGTGTCTGAGTTGAAATGAAATGGTCACAAATGCACTCCTGTAGCCTGAAACAAGGTCACCCTGTGCAGTCGTCGACCATCTCTGAGAAATCTTTCGTACGAGAATTTTGTGATGCAGTCAGGCATTTTGACAGGAGTTACTGTTAAGATTTTATCATTCAAGGCCTGCATAATTGTTGAAATCATAGGCTTACTTGTACAATGACAACATTATAAAATATTTATCTGTAGTAAATTTCCACTTGAAATTTCTTTCTTATTCAGTCTGCACACGAATTAAAGTGATGCTCTGCTTAGGCCAGTTTTATAGTATTTGTTTTACAAATTGACACCGTACCCATGAATGAAAACTGACCCATCATTCTGTGTAGCGCAACACTACATTAAATCTATGGATGTTATTCTTTGAGCATGGAGAGACGGGACAGCGCTGTAAGGATGCAGACCTGGTTTCAGCCTGTGGCTTTGTCTTTGACAGGCAGCCTTCTGGGTCTCTGCAGTTTGATGTGAGGGCAAACAATCGGGTTAGGGAGCAGGCACGCAACACTTCACTGAATACAAGCCCACTGCGACTAAACAATAAAAACGATGGCGAAAGATGAGTGGTTAAAGAGGGATTTATTGTCAACATCAGATTCCATGATGTGTTCAGTATTCTTTGTTGGTGCTTTTTCCCTGCAGGAATAAAAGCTGTTACAAAATCCCTGACACTGTAGGCAACACAAACAGCCCTTAGACAGTACAGTCATTGTGTTTGTGATAATTCAAAGGCACTATTTCTTTTAAAATATTTTGAACCTTCTTTACATTATGGTGCATTAGTAGCATTAGTTTTGTATTATGGGTTTTTGTTTAGAAGACTTTCCCCAAGTGGAAAACTGCTGACACGAGTGTGGAACGACCAGAAGAAACATGCATTATCATTTAATACAAACAGCTAAAGCTGCCAACGTAAACAGAAAAGACAAAGTTTATAATCAATACATTCCTTTTAATATGGTCGTCTATACAAACCACTGCCCAAGGATTTTACGATCAGCCCTAGAACAGCAATGTCTTGTTGATTTGCCCTGACATCCCTACCTTCTGTGCTCACTGCTCCTGTCCTGCCCTTGCTCCGATTGCTTAACAGACCCTCAAGCTAAGTGGCCTAAATCTTCAGTTCTGCAGATGTCCTACATCAGCTCGCCTTTTAGCCTCAGCACTCTGCAAAGGTTTTAGTCAGAAGATGACCTTAAGCATTCTTTGGTAAGAGGGCGACCTTAAACATTCTTCTTCTAGCCTCACAGAAGTGCGCCCCCCCCCTCCATTGCTATAAATAATCTCAGCCCAGTTCCCATGGCCCCCACAGCAGTCCTGTCACTCACATAGCAATGTGGGATACTGGACCACGAAGAGGGAAACACTGATGACCGAGAGATGGATACGATTCTGGTTGAAGTTGGGGCAGGTGTTGAAGCAGTTGCAGATGTTGTCAAAGTGACGAGACATCGTGGCTGAGATTTATTAAAAGGGGGTTTTGCCCCTGCTGGGTGAGAGGTGATGAGGTTTCACAATGCCTTGAAAGGACAAAATAAGCTGTTATGAGTTATGAGGAGCTGGCTCGAGTTTCTAGTCACAATTATATTTACATTTCTAGCAGGGATCTCCTGATAAAAATCCTTGTCCCTGATACCAGCCAGAGTCATTTAATCAGTTTTTCTTGACAGCGACAGATATTTTGTCCCAAAAGGAATTTCTGCAGGTCAGCCTGTTTCAACACAAGCACAACTGCTAAAAGATGCATAACTTTAGGTTTTTCTAAAAGTCAAGACATACAGCTACAGTCTTCCATACACATGCTGTTTCTATTGACAACGTTTCTTTTTAAAGCAATTAGCTGAAGTGCTGACGTAACACTAGCTTGTTTACTCTCTGTTTTGAAATGACTTGTTGAAACTTTTGGGTCGTAACATATTTCTGTGCAGTTCCAGTCAATCATGTTCAATGGAAACTTGCAGAAAAAGTTGCTCCACTGCTTAATAAACTTAGCTTTGAACTTTATAATTCTTAATGACTAGTGTTTCAGTTGCTCTCTTTGCAGCTCGCCCCCACAATGACATCTGAGCAGGTTACATGACACAGACAGAAGGCTGCAGTAGCCAAATCAGTCTCTCTTTCACTGTGAACTTCATTGTAAACGACATAAAAACACTTATAGGAAACCGTAAATTCCTGGGTCAGTAACATAATGTGCATGGCCTACGATCCAGCTTTACAAGCTGTGTACACCAAAATAGGCCAAGATTTTAAAAAGCAAATTTAGGGATAAACAATTAATTGGATTAATCGTGATTAATTGATTATTGATTATATTATATTATTATTGATTAATTGTTAACTGGAGTATACAGACTTTAAAACATGTCATTTGCTGAAAGACCAACCCACTCAGAGCAGTAATTATGCCAAAACTGTACAAAAAATATATACACTTTGCATTTAAGATAAAAAAAAAAACCCTTCTCTGTCTGTAAATATGCTCTATCCAGAAATCCTGGAGTGGCAAAGTTTTAGCTCACCTAGTTCAAATTCTGTAAAAAATCTCCTGTTAAGCACCTTCTGCCATACAATTATTAACCGGTCAATCAAAAAAATAGTCAACAGATTATTTGATAAGTAAAATAATCATTAGTTTCAGCCCTACTGGTATCCAACAACTTTATGGGTAATATTCCATAACAAGATATCGATAGATTTAAACCTCCATGCCAGAAGCATTTACAGCTGGAGAAAATTAAATGTGTCCTCATGGCAATGATGTGAAGATGTCTCTGCTGTCATTCTAGTTAGCGGAGAGTAAAACTAAGTGAAGTTAAAACACTCTGTAGGTTATCCTGTTTAAAGTGTTTTAAAATTGAGAGGCATATCCAAACTTTAAAGGGCGCATTTTCTTTTGTGCTAAGCTCCCATTTCTCTGTAAAGTGTGCCAAGGCTGATGTTTGTTACGATGGTCAGTAGCCTGGCCCAAAAGCCCGGATGTCTTGATGTAATCTTTTTGCTTTAGGGGACAAGTTGAGGGCGTTTACTTTGACTGCAAGCGTTGTGAAGACACAGTTAGACACGAGACTCAAAAAAACAACTTGGACAATATTTAAATGTTTCTACCAGAAAACATGATGAACATCCAAGTTAGTTTATTTCATGATGTGCCCTCTACTAGTTGCACATAATACTTTGCAGATAATTAAAGCAGTAGGATGAGCGTTATCCTTATTCTGCATCCTAACTCAGACCTATGATGACAACTCTCACCTGTCCTCTTAACTTTCTAAGAAATAAACATTGTTGCAATTTAAATACTATTGAAGTTATTTCAAAGAGGAGAGACCAGCATGATCCTCAGCTGAAGCAGCCTCTCTTCCCCTTAAGAAAACATTTCCAGATGCTCCCACCAAGCTGCAGGATAGTGAGAGGAAATTCCAGGCAAGCCAAAAGGAAGAACGGGAGAGATCGTGGAGATCTTCTCGAAGGCAGCAGATGTATAAAGGATGGTTGTTCATATAACAGTTTCAAAAAGACACAGTCTTGATACATTCGTTGGAAAAATAAAAGGAAAAAAACTGTTGCAGTGAGTGATTTGTTCATCCTGTGAGGGAAAACGATAAAAGAATATTTGATGTGTAGAGAAATGTACATAACAAGCACAGACTGAGTGATAAGGACGGGCACCCAGCATGCTTGGCTTCAATGAAATGTGCCTCTGAGCTGGTCGAGCTCAGCTATCAGTTATGACATCTTACAGTTTTGCCAAACAGATTTTTGAAGAAAGCAATTTTGCTAGTGTATTTGTTCTTTGTACCCTCACCATCAAAGCAGCAGGCATACACACACAGACACAACAGGTCCTTTTGCAGGTGATGGTATCAGATTTATGCACTTGTGTGTTTTGAATGGTGTGGAATGTGTTAGCATGCTGCGACAGGATAATAGATGAAACTTAAAGTGGAAGTCGGTTCAGGATGAGATGTCAGATATTGATTTAGCTGTGATCATGGTGTTACATCACCTACTTGAATCTGATTATTTCATAGACTGTTTTCCAGACTGTCTTGAACAGGAGGCAAAGTGTTTGAACCCCCCCCCCAAATCAAATGGATATTTCATTTTCTCATTTATCAGATCAGACTGATTGTATGTACGAGAGAGGTGAAGAGAGAGAGACAGTATGTGGGCTCATACTCATTCCTCTACAGCCCAGTGTCTGGGTTTGAAACCAGACACAGAAGCCATAACCACAGAACTGGCCCCTATTATTTAATAAATATAGTATTTACAACCCCTGAGTGGTTTTAGAGGAATAGTCTCTGTTCTATAAATCTGCCCTATTTTGCTCTGAGGCAATATTTAATATGTCATATTTCTATTGTCAGTGGTTGCATTAGCTGTAGATTTGACCTCATGTAAAAGCGGTTCAGTAGATATTTAATTCACTGCAGTTGATAAATAATATTATGTCTGTCCATTTATCCAGTGATCAATTTTACAATTGAAAGCAGATATTTATTTACATTGTATTAAAAGGACACATAATCTTTTTGAGTTTTTAGAAATAGTTTTTATTAATTTTGTCGAAGTCAGGGGCTTACATACTCAGGTTTGACAAAGCCCAGATGATCTTCTCATGGCTAGGTAAACTTATTGTATTTTAATCCTCTACATTTGAGTCAGTTTGTGTATTTGTTCTAAGGCAACACCTCAAGCTGCCTAATTGTGTGACAAAATGAAAAAATTGAAATAAATTTGCAAAGGTATCAGGAGGAGAATCTGGTTTATCCTTAGGTACAATTTCCAGGAGCCTGAAGGTGCCATGTTCAGCTGGTCCTGCAATTATATACAAGTATAAATACCATGGGATTGTCCAGCTATCATAGCATTTAGCAAGGAGACAGGTTCTGTGTCCCAGAGATGAATGTGTTTAGATTAAAAATGTAGGAATTGAACCCCAGAAGTATCATTATCCCCACCGAAATGAGTCATGTGCCAACATATGCTGAAAGGCCACTCAGTGAGGAAGAAGCCTTCACTCCAAATGAAACATAAAAAAACATACTGTTTGAAGTAGACCTTGTTTTTTGGAAACTTGTCCTGTGGTCCTATGACATGAAAACTGATGTGTTTGGCCGTAATCACCGCTGTTGCAATTTGAGGGAAAAGAGAGAAGCTTGCATGTCTGACGTCACGATTCCAGCTGTGAAGTACGGGGGATGGCAGTAGGGATGGGAACCGAATTTGGTCCTATTATAGGTACCGACTGAATTCCGTTGGTAGTACAGAGTACAGATTCACGTAAAATCAAAATGTTACCATGTTTCGGTACCTAAACGCATCATTGTGACACTTAGGGAGTGGAAGAGTTGACTATTTTCCATGCCGGACATGAGCACAGCATTGCACGCACAAGAGAGTAATGACGTCAGTATCCGCTGGTACCGTCAACGAAGTATGGCTGACAGAAAGCGCTCGAAAGCATGGCTCCACTTTTCAAAATGCGACGCTGATTACACCTGCTGCAATATTTGTGATGCACAGTGCAAGCGGTGGGAATACTTCTAGTCTGAGGAAGCACCTGCAGCGTTTCCCCTAACACTATTCAAGGGTGGCGCCCCCAACAGGATCACAGCATGTAGTAATAGTATGTTTTAACAGTTAATGTCATTTGTGTTAATAGATCATGTCATGAAGGATTTCTGTCCCTGCGTCGTCGCTAGTCTACTTTCTGTGGCCAAACTTGACAGTAAGCTGTACGAAAACACACTCCTCCATACTCTGTGTCACCGACATACTCTGACCACACTGGTTCGTGAACACTAAGCTCATGACGGCGACAGATAAATATGCCGTTAAAACCTATAAAGCAGGCAGGATATCTGGCCGGTTATTAAAAAGCTTTACAATTTAGTTTTGATTGGCGGCACTTCTCTCCTGGAGGCAGCCCAGGGCGAACTGGCTCCTACTCCTGGGTAGCTATTGGCGAAGGTAGAAATACACAAGTACGCCCAAATGTTTTCATGCCTGCCCCTGGCACGCCGCTAAAGTCCAGTCATGCCGAATAAAAGATTTTGACCTGGCTTGGCTGTCGAGGTGAAATTATCCCTGGGATCTATATAGACTGGCCTTGCTAATTAAATAACATACATGTAGGATAAGAGGAACAAAAGTAAAGATGGAAAGATAAATCCGATAAAAGATTTGATAAAGAGACAGAAAATAGATGTAGAGACAGTTAAAAATAAAGTCTGAAAAGATAGATATCAGACTATATATATAAACTACCGTATGTAGGAAAGATAAACATTTTAAAGGTTTTTTTTCCAGTAAGATATGTTTTGTCGATACATGTAGAACAGTTTAAACGGCTCAGTCAGAGGAAACCATGGGCCCAGCCATTTATATATTCTTCTGAGTGTGTGTGTGTGTGTGTGTGTGTACACTGACCTGGTTAAGCACAAGATTTTTGTCAAGGCTGAAGAGACAAACAAGGGATTTAATGTTGAAGAAATGTTTGAAACAACTGAGATGTTACAATACAAACAGCTGGATGTTGTTTTGATATATTTTCATTAAAGTTTATATATTGAGAAATAAATACGTTAAATTGAAAATTTTTGAGATTTTATTATTAAACGAATTAACATTTATTACCACATAAACACACACACAAGTACCGAAAACTGGTACCGTTGAATACCTGTATCGTTTCCCAGGTACCGACTATCGGTACGTATCGGTTCAATTGTGAAAGGTACCCATCCCTAGAAGGAAGCACCATGTTGTGTTGGTGTTTTGCTGCATGAGGAACTTTTGCAATTCACAAAACAGATGGCATCACGAGTAAAGAACAAAAAGCTTTGCAACCACAAAGCTTGGGTGCAAATGGGTCTTTCAAACTGGAGATACCCAAAACATTTGATCCAACTCATACAAGTCAAAAGGCAATACCCCCAAATACTAAAGAAATGTTTATAAACTTTTAAATTTGAAGAAACTAATCAATTATATGTAAATCGTTATTCTGAAATTTAGCTAGCGGAAATAATTTTGATAATTCTAAAACAAGAAATGTTTAGTAGGCTTTAATGTCAGACTGTGAGAGAGAAATACCCACTTAATTTTTACAGGCTAGCAGGGGAGCTACTTCTTTAGGGCAGAACATAGTCGTGCGTACTTAACTCCGCAGACGTCTACTGTACATGTCCGCGCAAAGCTAAATTTTTACGACCTCTTATGCGTACGCAATGCCACACAATAAACTGCTCAGAGGGAAAAAGTCTCCACATCGAGCTGTTTTATATGTGACACACTGCTCTGAATTATGTGCAGCGTCACGGCCACTCTCTGTGTGAACTGACGGTTCTATTCCTCTTCTTTGTCCCTAGTGTGGTTTAATGGCCTTTAACACCATCATCTTCTCAGCAAATTAGTTCTGCCTCCCCATCTGATGATGTCATGGCAGAAAGTGTGGCAATTTGTCACAATATAGGAAATTGGTACGCTCGAGTATGAAACCGCAGTTGG
Source organism: Crenichthys baileyi (assembly GCA_036173005.1). NCBI lineage: Eukaryota > Metazoa > Chordata > Actinopteri > Cyprinodontiformes > Goodeidae > Crenichthys > Crenichthys baileyi. The sequence goes on along the minus strand of JAHHUM010001052.1, from coordinate 23,016 downwards.
TGCGTGCGGAGTCTGCACGGAGTCCGAGCTGCTAACAGCACGCCTGAATATGTTCTCCCCTTAAGTCTTTGATTTCCACAGTTAACAATAGCACAGAAACTTAATTTTGTGTAAAGAAAAACCAAAAAACACCTTTTTTCTGTTTCTCTGGCAGCACTATCTAGTATCCACAGGGTCAGACAGTAAGCAGCTTTTTCGACAGACTCGCCGCTTTGTCACCTGGACAGCAGGATGTCAGCTACCAGCCAGCTAGTTCATCCAGTTGGAGTCAGAGATGTTACCATGGAGAAAATCAAAAACAAAAACACACTTGTGGATATGCCGCATGTGAATAACCAGTGGTGTAAATGTTTTATACAAGTCAGCTCTAAGTTGGGCCCGGCTGATGGCTGCTCTACTCAGACACACCACATTCTGTGCGTCCCCACTCAGTCAGCTTGGTCAGCTGGGCTGCATCCTCAGCATTTGGCCCTGCACATTCCCCTATCATAACAAGCCACCTACTGTCTTCCATGCGTCGTTGAAGGTTATCCCTATCTGATTTGGAAGCCTTGAAAAGTAAAAGCCTTAAAACAATTTCCTGCTGAGCTACTATTCATACAACAGAGTAATAGTGGGGCTGCTGTGGGCTCGGATCATTTCCTGACCCGATGTGGCTTGGTTTTTCAGAAATATTTTGTTTGTTTTTCAAGCTATATTTTCTCTTGCTCATTAGATTTGTTTAGAGTTGAGACAGTGAGGTGGCTGTTGTGGTGAAAAATGAAACATTTGGAGAACCAGCAGATGATAAAGTATTGTTGTAGTGGCTGGGTGTGGGTCTGAAGTGTCTGGTGTTAGCCTGTGGGAGAACTGGGAGCTTACAAACTCTGTGAATGTGACATATGGGTTTCATTGAAGGATCAAAGAGGAAGCTCCTGTTCAGACTCTATTTGGTTTTTGTGTTTTAAACGCCCCTTGTGTTTAAACCTTTTTCTGGTCCTTTTTCTTTTGTGTTCATAAATATCTAATTTAAAGAAATCACCATTTGCACCTTTAGCCTTTCTTTTTTTAACCTTCACATAAACATTACTGCATACTTGTGGCACATCATACTATGACCAACCAGCCATACCCAGATCCCTTTTTATACCCATCTCTCTCCACATGTCTGCATCCTCGATGGGGCACCGTGGTGCGGTGGGTCAATGACAGGTCTGTAGGAATGTATAACGGGCCTACAATCTTGTATTTATTGGGGAACCATAAAACAAAGTCTGTGGTAGCAGACCTAAATTAGACACAGAATATGTTCCCTGTTGGTGTTTTGGGGGGGACTAGCTACATATTAAGACAGGTACTTTGTCATACTTTTTTCAAGGCTTGCATCAATCAAACTTATCCAAATATATGCTTTAGATTTTAACTCGAGACTTTAGTCTAAAATACGGTGTTCTGGGGCCTCTGCTTTGTGGTATAGGCCAGCAGGAAACCATGCATTCATTTACTGTTGCTCTGTGTGAGGTTACCTTAATTACAGGTATCTGTCTCACTATTAGTGAGTGTGTGCCTATAACCTTCAAAAGTTAAGAAAACCCAAAGACACCCATTACTGTTTGGGTCATGGAGCCGGTTTTATAAGCAGCTAATGACTTCCTTATTTTCACAGTTTGTAAAGAAAAAAGAGAAATAACGGACACACTCTCCTGGCAAAGATTTATAAGCTTCTGGAGGCCACTTTTGAGGATCGTGATCTGGCAAAAACAAACAAGTAAAACCAGTGCGGAGTTTGTTTGGATGTTGAAGGTTTGAAGGCACATCTTAATTGTGAAACATCCATTTTTCCTGTTATGAACTTTTCGTTTGTATTTCATTTAATGTTCTTTCTGCCTTCCTTCCTTTCCTGTTTCTTCTTGTCTTTGCAGGTATCACATTCAAGCTATATAACAATCTGCCATAAATTCATAGAATTTCATGAATAAATCGAATCGAGCTTTGTTTATCTTTTTTTTGTATTTGAGAGTGAAATGTAAAGTACTGAGTACTGAGAACTGTTAAGGTTCAGTCTGGTAAAAGTCTGTAATTTTATTTATATCTATCTGTATAGATAGATAGATAGATATAATATATATCGATCTCGATATCTATATATATATATATATAATATAGTATATATATATAAATATATCTATATATATTATAATATATATCTATATATATTATAATGATTATGATCTATATATATGTGTATGTATGTTTGTATGTATGTATATGTATGATATATTATATATATATTATATATATATATGTATATGTATGTCTTGTAATAGTGTATATATAGTATAATATATATTAATATTATGTATGCATGTAATATTGTATAGTTGTATATTATATTATGTATATCAATATTATATATATATATAGTATATAATATATAATATTATAGGTGTATTATCATATATTATTATGTAGTATATATATAGATATATGTGTTAATATATATATAGTATGTATATATATTATTATAGGTATATATGTATATATGTATGTGTATATATATACATATATATATATAATAATAGTATATTATATTAATATATATATAATATATATATTATATTATGAATATATATATATATATATATATATATTATATATATATATATATATATATGATGTGATATAGATATATATATATGTCGTATATATATATCTAGGATGTGTTATCTATATATTCATATAATTGTTAAGTATTATGTCTATGTGATATCATATGTATATGTATATGTTATGTATAGTGTATAGATATGGTATATGTATAGTAATTAATATGTATATTATGTATATTGTATATTATTATATAATGTCATATGTATATGTATATGTATTGTATATATATATAGATGTTAAAGATATATATATATATAATAGGATGATATATATATATCTATATATAATACGATGTGTATAGATGATCTCCCTAGATCACCTGCTCTTCTTCTGATTGTAAAAAATGCCATGCATGTTTCAGATACTTCAGTCTCAAAGTCTTCGTCGACAACTACTACACCTGTTAACTACAGCCCTGCCACCCTTGTGTTGCTCATATGTGATATTTATGTTGGTGAAAAATGCAAAACACTTTAAGGGGGCCCTGAAGAAGCTGGAATTCATTTGACCTTTGATTTACAGGATTAAAAATAGGCACATTTAGAAATTGATGTTTAACGTATTGATGTATTTGAGAGTATACACTACTCTCAGGATATGTATGATATACTGATTTAAAGAGATACATTCTGATCTGATCTATACAAGATATATAGGATAAGCTTGTATAGTTATTAGAAATAGCCATCAGACTGCTGAAGTTGAAGTTCTTTGTATTTACTGTCGTTTTTAAGCTAAAACCAAGAGAAGTGCCAGTGTTTAAAAGTTCAAAGCTAAAAAATGAAATGCCTCATTACTTTTATTTTAATTCTCATCTACCAGGTCAGCAATGGAACATTGTGTGTGTAAAGTTTCAGTATAATCAGACAATTGTGAAAGACGACAGCAATCTTGTGCCAGATGATCTTTTGTGTGAGAGTACGCTTTCAACACAACTTTAAACTGATCATAAATACCTCCGTTTGTGTTTTCTTGCTTTGCCTGTAAGACTATAAGAAGAAACTCAGTAGGCGGACAGTGAAACGTAGCTCTGACACCATGTTTATCTAAAATTACTTTTGTGGCCTTTTCCACTCAGTAGCTTTGCTTGTGACATTGTTTTCACTGAGAAATCTACCACAAGAGTCACTCTGGAAATGATATCTTGGCTTTGCCAGCATCCCAAGACAGCACAGACCAATCCCTGGTGGCCTAAAGAAAGCAAACTTAATACAGCACAGTAAATTACTGTCATCATGAAGCACTTGTTTGCAACACAGGTATGCAACACGTCGTTAAGCTTTTGTTCAGTTGAGGGCTGTTTGTGGCTGATTTATAGTATCTTGCAGTATTATACCCTTGAGTTTCACCACACTTTTTTACACCATTAAACATAACGGTGGCAGCATCATTCTGTGGGAATGCTGTTCTTCAGCAGGAGCAGGAGAGCCAATCAGAGTTGTCCAGTCAAAAGTCTTGAGACTGGTGCAGAGGTTTACCTTCCAGCAGGACAACCATCCTAACATATAATCATCTCTACAATGAAATGGGTTAGATAAAGCATATTCATCTGTGACTGGACCAGTTCGTACAGACCTAAATTCAATTGAGGAACTGTGGAAAGACTTCAGATTCATGTTTTCAGATGCTCCCAATCCAATCCGACTGCGCCTGAGCTCTTTTATAAAGCAGAATGGGCATAAGTTTCAGGGTCTACATGTGTGACACATACCCTTATAGATCTGAAGATGTAATCAATATAAGTAATTAATTAAGTTTTGTAAATATATTTTAAACAACATTAAAACGTCATATCCTCCTGTCACCTCACGATTATTACAGAACACTTCTTTGTTCTGGTCAAACACAAAATTACAATAAAAATGCATGGGTAAAATGTGACAAAATGCCTTTGCAATGAACTCTAACAGTACATTGTTAGTGCTGGAGCTGCAGTACAGCAACACTCAGAATACTTCCTAACCAAAGCCTGTTTCCTCACAAATGACAGGTTTGCTCAAGACATAGTTATTTCTTTGGCAATGCTGCCCAATCTCCAGGAGAGTTGTACCCAAGGGATGCTCTTTTTCTTTTAAAGCCTTTGCACCAGAGGACAATATTGGAAACATTTGCACCATGAAGTTGCTAATAAATCACAGTGATTCTGCTTGGAGAAGTTTTGGTTCTTTTCACACTTGAGGTGTTAAGTCTGTTTTCACATAGGTGTGAAAGCGCCCTTGGATTTAAGGGTTAGATTCTTGGGAAATCTTCATAAACTTGACCTACTGTTTGAGTTTTGTTTTTTTTGGTTGTCTGTCTATTAAAGCTGCGTTGCATCTTTCTTCTACAGATTTACTATCATAGTTGTGTTAGGAGGATACAGTGGGAGGCTTGATTCAATGGGTTGGTCTTTCCAGAGCCAGACTAAAGCATGGCCCAGCACACAATCTCAGGCTGCTGAATCTTGTGCTCACTGGTGTCTGAGCTATTAATAGAGTTAGCCTGAGAATTTAGTTTAAGGTCAGCTATCAGACTCCAACTGATGGAGAAGAAAAAAATGCACATTTCTCACATTTCTGTTCATGTATGTAAACTTTCACCCTTTCTTTATGCCTGCTCTGTTAGGTGGGGTTATTCACCACTTCAGATTTTCTTTCAGAAAGTGCTAAAAGTGTTCCTTCTGCTTTCATTGGCCGTGTGATTTTTATGTGATTAACAGTAGGAAAAGATGCGTACCTACATTGAAGGGTTCTCACTTGGGCTCAAAAACTATTAGCCACTGTGGTAAATTGTCAGCAAATTCAACTAGCCACGTGCAAAGTTGATTAGCCACAACCTGATTGCATCGTTGGTTAAAAAAGATACTTTTATGGTTTAAACTGAATTCAAATCCAATTGATTGCACATGCTTCAAGTTTCCACAGAAAAATCCTCATAATAAAAAATAAATAATTTTACAGAAGGCACAAAGTCACTGGCGGATTCTCCATCAGAGGGGAAAGCACTGAAAGTGAAATGGATAACAACAAATGAAAATCTCTCCTTTTTGTCATCGCAGCAAACGCAATGATTTTCAAAAATTGGAAATCTGCCACATTTCTACCTGGAGCTACTGTATCCAACTAGAGTCAGAACTTAATAATGAGCAGACTTTTAGGAACGGGGCAAAAGGTTAATACTAAATGTTCCTCCATCTGCGTGTTAGAATGGGTTGTTCAGTAATTTGTAGGTATGTGTAACATGTCAAAGATAAGTGACAGAAATGTGGCCCGCAGATGCTCTACAATCATTATTGGCAGACTGACCACTGTTGGTTAACACAAATCAGGGTGTCATAGAAGATCGGGATATGAATTGTTTATTTGGCACTTTACTAATTTTGGCAGATACCTGCTAAAAAAAAAGTCAATCTCACGGAGATCAAAGCTATTGTGTTGTTGTGATCCTCATCAACACCAGATGTTTCTACATTTTGTCGTTTTTCATGTCCAGGATAAATTACCTTCTTTATAAAATCTTTTTTTAGACACTGTCTCGGTGTAGAGATTCCACTGGTGTTGTATAATAGTTTTTGGTTTTCTAAACATCACACACGTGGCTCACTAGGTCATTGTTACTAGCCCGGCGCAGCTGCTGGCTGGACCACAGCAGTTTTCTCAGCAGTGTGTCTGTTCTTTCAGATAAATAGACACAGGAGGATCAGTGAAAACACATCTTGACTTTTCAGTTTCACTCAAAGACACACAAGCTTTAAAACAAATGACACAGAAGCTCTTATTCCTCAGTCCCAGATGCCCTGTAGGAAGCTACAATAACCCTGCCAAAGTCACCGACATCCAGTCAGTGCGTTAGGATCCACGGAGATGCAACCAGTCCCTAAACCTTCAGTCCTTATAATAACTTTTTAGGGCTGAAACAATTGATCAGATTAATCATGAGCAATTGATTATTGAAATAATCGTCAACTAATTTAGTAATCGAATAAACGTTAACTAGAGTATACAGACTCTAAACAGGCCACTTACTGAAAGAACAACCCACTCAGAGCAGTAATTTAGCCAAAACCATACAATAAGATAAAGAAATTTTAGATTTTTTTTTTTTCACTTTGTGCCATGACGGGCCCAGAGCCTGCTGGTCTCTGCAGCCTCTAAGAACCAAAGGCAATCACACTGAAGTTCATCACTATGTTTTCTTCTTCAGCGTCCTCGGTGGGAAAAATAAACGTGTTAAAAATCTCTCTCTTATCAAGATCTGTTTCATCTTGAAACTCCGGAACCATGCCGAGTTCCCCGCTACTTACGGCTTACCTCTAAGAAAGTTGGCAAGAAAAAAAAAACTGCCCAGACCCAAACAATATGGCTCTCTGTGTTGCTCAAAGTGTCAAACCCAATGATAGCAGTATTTATTTTTGTCTACCTCTGTATTATCATTATTTATACTGTCAAGCTATGAAAAAGCTGTCACAGTGCAAAAGCTCATTTTAAGTTGTACAGTATTTTGATCTCTCAGGTTGTTTTCAACTTTAATTGTTTCCTGATAAATGGCAACAATGATTAAAGAGTTATAGTTAACAGATAAACTACTTGCCTTGTAATCAGGGGGGACGTTAATCGAATATTTTCCATATTTGACAAAATGTTGCCAAATTGCAATTCACACTGCTGACCACTCGGAAAAATGTCACGGCAGCTGAGTGTACGAAGGTTTGAAGGCCAAAAATCAACGATGGTGTTGAAAAGAGAGGGACTGGTGCAGTGGAAGATGAAGATCGAACAAGGAATCAGCCCTCGGCAACTATGGAGCGAGCAAGCGGCAGCAAGGAGGTTAGGCGGGAACAGTAGGATTACAGGATTTTTTTAACCCTGTCATTCAAAATAAATTACAGCCAGTTTACCCAGTTAACTCTGAAGGTGAGCATGATAAAGCAACACGCTTTACAGGAAACTCTAAAAACAAAACTTTCCAGAGGTTGAAAAGTATTGAATCATGCTTTCAGTGACGATACCCCAACATTATTTGTGAAGAGGCTTTACCACCCATTTATTATTTTAGTGTCTTTTTTTTTTTACATTTCCGTTGTTGTTATATAAGTTATAGTAAAGGGAATAAGATGTGCCTGATGTCTAATTTATAGTGTTTACGCTAGTTTATTTTTCTGACATTGACAAATATGAGTATTAAATAACAGAAGTGATACATTTATTTCTATCAACTACTTTTCTTGTTTTGACTACAAAGTCAGGGCATGCCTGTTTAAATATTAGTAATCTTCAAACATCAGTGGCCTTTGAGCCAGTGGAGAAATTCCTTAACTTCTAAAGTCTCTGTAACATGATGTAGATTATCTTCTGTTTAAGTGAAACTTCTGTTGGTTTCGAAATAATAACTGCAGCAATTTTGTAGCAGAATTTTAAATCGTGTCATTGGTTAAAGGTCAAGTTAGCAAGACTGTTCACTTCGCTACACAAATCAAGTCATCAAGGTTATGACGCAGCAAAGCAGCCCCATACCATCATTCTACCTCCACCATGTTTGACTGTTGGAATGATGTTTTTTTTCTGAAATGCTGTTTTAGTTAAGTCCAGATGTAAAGGGATGCACACCTTCCAAACAACTCCACTTTTCTCTTTTTTAGTTCACAGAACATTTTCCCAAAAGTCTTGGGGATCATCAAGATACTTATGTTTTTTTTGGGGTAAATGTAAGATGGCCCTTCACGTTGTTTTTGGTCAGCAGTGGTTTACTCACCCATGGGGGTCATTTCACCCAGTCTCTTCCACATTGTTGAATCATGAGCCCTGATCTTATCTGAGGCAACTCAGACCTTTAGTACTTTGGATCTGGGTTCTTTTGTCACCTCCTGGATGAGTTGGAGTAATGTTGTTTGGCTGGACACGTCTAGACTACATGTCAGCGACTTTGTTTGTCATCTGTTTAGTCTCTTCACATAAAGGCTTGATGTGTTGCTTTTTAAGATCTTTTAACCTACTTCATGTTGCCAGACAGGTTCTATAAAAGTTGTTTCCTAATTCTACAGATATGGCTGTAATCAGTCCTGTGGTTAGTGAAATTGAACTCATCATTCCAAAGAATTTCACATTTAATTCGTGATTTATTGTGGGTGGATATGGCTAGTTTTTCCACATAGGGCTGCATTGGTTTGGATAGCTTTGCACCTTTTTTAAAAATGCAGCTGTGATTGGGAAATTGTCCCTTGTAATTTATATTTGTCTGTTTATAAATGTGAAAGGAGGCAAATACTTTTCATAGCACTGTATATGAGTTAAGTCTGACTTAAGTTATGTGCTAAAAGACAGACCACAAAGGAGTTAATGTCCCCTTTCTTGTTTATTATAACACTTCCGGAGCAAACTGATTCTGGCGCAGTTGGTATCTAGTATCTGTTACCTGTTTTGTGACTGGTAATTAATATTAAATATATAGATTGGATTTTTTAGGGTGAAAGCAGTCTTACAAACTGAAAGCTTCTCCTGCCTTTTCTCATATCCATTAGACTATAGCCAGTCCCTACGTTTCCTTCTTCTGTTATCTCTGCCGTTTAGCTGTGTCACCACTGCTCAGGCACTGTTTTTCGGTGCAACTCATACGACTACGACCGGAGCTGAAAGCAAAAACACTCTGTCTGCACACAGACCTGGAGCAGCTCACGGCTGGTTGGCATCCTCTGCTGGCTTGTGAATGCGTGTGTTCCCCAGCCATCTGCAGTATGGTGAGTGAAGCGTGTAATCTGCGTGGTGATGAGAAGTTAAATACTGTAGATTCAGCAGCACGACACATGCCTGCTGCATTTGGTAACTTCTCCCTGTTTCTACCTTTTTGTTATTTACGTTGGCGATGTCCTCTGATCCAATGCTAATGACTTTGCTTGCAATATGCTGTAGCTGCAGTTTACATTGGCATTGTAGAGTTGTCAGTGCAGGGAAGGCGAATATACATCGTCTCATGTGAGATTGATCAAACAGAATCTCGTGTATGAGAGAGGACATGCTTGATTGTTAGTACAACATATGGTTGAGCTGTATGTGCTACCGTCACTGCATCATATGCGAGTTGGTTGGCAAGGCGACTCATTTGTACTTTTGTTGTACATCCTGGACTTTGTGCATGTGTCTGTTTGGGTATCAAGATTAGAGATCGGATATCATAAGGGAGGAGGGTACCAGATGGAAAGAGAAGGAGGAAGGGGACAATTATATGTAGCATTAGGTGGAGCCTCGGCAAGTACAGTGCCCTGTTGGAGAATTCAAATCCCTTTAACTTTAAAAAAAAGGTTCATGTTGCAACCAAAAACCTAAAGGTATTTTATGGGTGGATTTTATGTGAAATCCTTTGCTGTGAATCGGAGCTATATACATAAACTGAACTGAACTGAAACTGAACTGATAGATGTTTTGCACAAAAATAATCTGAAAAGTGTGGCATGCCTTTGGCTTCACCTCTGCTAAGTCAGCACTTAGTTGACCCGCGTTGCAATTACAGCTGCAAGTCTGTTATAGTATATTCCTACTAGGGCTGAAACAATCATATTAACCGTGATTAATCAATTATTGAAATAATCGAATAATTGTTAACTGGAGTAAACAGAAAAACGTGTCATTTGCTGAAAGAACAGCCAACTCAGTAATTAAGCTAAACCTGTACAAACAATACATACATTTTGCAGTTAAGATGAAAAACCTTTGTAAATATGCTTTATCCAGAACACCTTAAGTGACAGAGTTTTAGCTTAACCAGGTTCAAATTATGTAAAAAATCTCCTTTTAAGCACCTTTTTCGATCCGATTATTAATTGATTCCTCAAAAAATATTCAACAGACTAATCGATTTGCAGAATAATCGTTAGCTGCAGCACTAATACCTACAGGCTTTGCACATCTGGATACTGAAATCTTTGGCAATTTATCTTTGCAAAATAGCTTCAGCTCTGCCAGATTGGATTGATAGTATCGGTTAACGACAATTTTCAGCTGATCACACATAAAATTAGCTGTTCAGACGATACATCCATGAAACACTGTGTTTGGGTCGGAAATTTATTGATGCTCCGTAAGTGAACCACCATCTGCAGGAGGAGGGAGCAGGCAGAGAGCTGCTGCCCATAATCGGACTGCCCGCATCGGATAAAGCAGGAGGAAGTCCTGCTGAATCGAATTTCGAATTTCCAAATTAAAACTAAATTCACCACCGTCAAATGTCTGCGGTTTGGTGCTTTAAAGTCCTTGTTCTCATTATTGCCATGGCTGAGACAAAGACTTTCTCATAAAGCCCAAAATTGTAACTTCTTCAGGCAAACGTTGGAGCATTACCAGTCCTGACAGCAGCCGCTCTCTTCTCCGTTTGTCCTGCCACACCCCTGTAATGCACTACGAGGGTAGGGGCCTGACTGCAGCCAAGTGTGTAGTAAGGCAACCAGAAGTAGGTTCGGCTATGGAGCCTGTGTGTGTGAATGAGACACCAAAAGACAGAAAGTAAGTTCAAAATGTCTGCATTAAAGTTATTATTAGTAGTCAAATGATTAAAGCATTTAGAATAAGAATCAGCTTTATTGCCAAGTTCGTACATACAACAAACAAGGAATTTGACTCCGGTACACTTTGCTCACTGGGTTTCTTTTTTTGTTTTGTTTTTTTGTATTGTTTTTTGGGTTATAAGATATATTCTGCATATATCTTTATGTCCTTAAATACATATATACAATATACACATATACAAGGTGGAATTGCGACTTCAGTATGAGGTTGTTTTGTACTCTATTAAATGTTCATCAGAGAAACAGCCTGGGGGAAGAAACTGTCTCTGTGGCGGCTGGTTTTAGTGAACAGTGCTCTGTAGCGACGGTCTGAGGGTAAAACTCTGAACAGTTTTCGTGCTGGGTGTGTGGGGTCTGCAGAGATTTATAATAAGCAGATATTCAATAATATTACTGTAATAATGAATCACAGTGACCCGGGTCATGGTGCAGCCTCTCTGGAGTACCATAATGCACAAGGAAATTATCCCACAAACACTTGGCGACAGTCCTGACTTTTTGGTTAGGTGTAGGTACAGCAGTGGCATATTTTGTCAAGTGCTCAATTATGACGAGGATGTCTTTGACACGGCGATCCGGTTCAACAGAGAGAAAATTCATACATTCCAGTTCCAAAGGATGAGAGGTTTTGATATTGACCAGAGGTGCAGCTCCCTGAGGAAAGAATTTCCATCTTACACACTTTTTGCAGGTTCTGATTTTGTTGACCACGTCGATGGACATTTTAGGCTAGTAGAAACGCGAGCGTACTAAGTCCAGAGTTCTTTTAATTCCTATGTGGCCCATTTGTTTGTGAAGTTGGTGCAGTACAACAGCTTTATACTCTGGTGGCACTAGTTGGTATGTTGGTTCACTTCCCACTTGTCTCCTCCTGACGAGAAGGTTGTTTTGTAGCTCCTGTTTGTTTATTTCTCACAGTTGTAGAAGCAGATCAGGTGGTTCCTCCCTCACTGACGGTGGTGGTGACTCTCCTCGCTCAAGCTGGGCTACGACATGACGGATGACCCGGTCGTTGCACTGCTTGGCTGCAATGTCAGCTGCTGAGAATTGAGGGAGTAAAGAGGAGGTGAACTGGGTGTCGTCTGTGAAACTGTCAGGTAGACTGTTGACATGAACAGACATGGAAAGCACCAGAGCATGGTCAACATTTGAGCTGTACACCAGGTGGCGGTCATAAACTGCTTTAATGGTGTGTTGCTCAATAGAGGCATAATCTATTTCATTGAGACGCTGCTGAGCAAATTTTAGGACTCATTCACGTTCTTTGCTGGAAATGGGATTATCAGACAACTCTCCTCGAGGTCGACGAGACAAACCATCAGCATCGGAGTTCTGCTTGCCAGCTCTGTAAACAATCTTAAAAGTGAAGGTGGACAAAGCTGAAAGCCATCTGTAGCTGGTAGCATCGAGCTTTGCTGAAGAGAAAAGGTAAGTTAGTGACTTGCTGTCTGTAAACATTGTGAACTTAGCACCATAAATATAATCATTACATTTCTCAGTTACTGCCCATTTCAAAGTGAGAAACTCCAACTTGTGATCAGGGTATTTGGACTCTCTCCGCAAGAGACCTCTGCTGGCATATTCCACGAGTTATTCCGTCATGCTCCTGGTACAGCACTCTACCAAGACCAGTAGAACAGGCTTTGGTGTGGAGTGTGTAGGGCTTCTTTGGATCGGCAAATGCCAGGACAGGAGCAGAAGTGAGTTTGCTGATAATGGTTTCAAAGGCTTGCTGGCACTCTGGTGTCCAACGTCCTTCTAACAGCTCTTTTGGATTCAGGTAGTTTTCTGGTTTTAGAGTTTGTTTCAGCTTCCTCTGGGACGGGGGATAACCAGCAGTCAGGTCATACAGTGGCTTGACTATAGCTGAGTAGTCGCCTATTCAGAAATAGATGACTCACCACCGAGTGGTTGAGGTAGAACAAGAAGTTGAGTAGATTGGTTGAGTTATTCCAGGTAGTTATGTGACGGTTGAGCAGCAAATGAGCAAAATGCCGACTGGAGCACGCTAGCCACGGAGACATCTGCTGCCGCCATGAAGCAGGAGGAAGTGCGGGTTTGCTCTGGAAGTTAATAAGGAGTTCTGGTCGGTTCAGCCCACCCCATTCAGACAGTGATAGGCTACATTATGTGGGCTACACCCCCTCACATCAAAACCCCTGAGCCTTATTCCAGAAGTTCTGGCTGGGCTGTGTTCCAGTTAATTATCCCAGTGGATCATTTTCTACATGGAAAAAAAAAAACAACCCATATAATACATTTTCCATATACAATAATACAAACATTATTTGTATTTTGTTTATTTATATTTATTTTATTTATTTCTTTTTTTTATTATTGTCTTACACATTACTTTAATATGACAATGTCACACAGTAACGTTAATAGCAGCACAGCAAACTACAATGTTGGGTGGAAGCGGGGCTTCAGCTGTCGTAGCTCCAGCTGTCAGTGGGTCAGTGGAAACACAACAGGTTCTGTGCCGAGTAGAGCGAGACCAAGTGAAGCGGCGCCGCGGCGCCTAAATAGAGCTAGTGGAAAAGGGGCATATGCTTCATCCTGGGGATGGTGTGTTCACATATACCATTAGTTTTCTGTAACACATGTTTTACATGTCGGGCAAAAAGTAAAATTTTGGTCTCATCTGACTAGAGTACCTTCTTCGACATTTGCTGTGTCCCCTACATGAGTTTTGGCCGTTTTTTAATGAGAGCTTTTTTTCTGGTTAGTTTTTGAAAAAGACGTCATTTGTGGAATTCACAACTAGTTGTTCCCACTTGAGCTTCTGTTCTCTGCAGCTCCTCCAGAGTTACCATGGGCCTTCTGGCTGCTTCTGAGTAAGGCTGTTCGCCAGTTTTGGTTGATGGCTAGAAAAGTTCCCTGTGCAGTGTGTCTGTTTACAGGATGCTGCCGCATGTGGATCAGTTATATCATTATTAACACAACTGTTTTGTCACAGAAGACAAACGGATCAATCACAGAAACCTGAACCCTGCATGGACCAGCATCTTTGGACAAAATATTGGATCCAGATGAAACAGGAAAGATTTTCCAGTTTGGAGATGATGTTGTAATTTATTCTCTATTTGTCTCTATGCTGAGCCAAAGTTTATTTATGCAAGTCAACAGAGCAAAGGATGTTTATGAGGTAACATTTTAAAGTGGTGCTTGTTTTGGAAAGCAGTTTACACAGGATGACCTTCACATGCTCTGAGCATGACCTGAGCATGACCAATATATTTGGCTTGTTCTCACTTTTAAGAAACACTTCATGTGAGAACAATTGTGTGAAAGCACAAGTGCAAATGTATGCCAGCCAGCCACTTCCATGGCTTTGGGGTGTATTATTTAAAGGTTCAGTGTTAGACTTACTTTTTAACAATGTAAATTTAACATTTCAGAAATTGTTTTACTTTTACGTTGCAGCTCAAAATAACAGAAATAATTTTAGAATCAGGTCTTTACATCTCTTGTAACATAATGAGAAGTAGTGTTTCTCTCCCATTGATGCTTTCTGTGGGAAAAATTGTCATTGAAACGGTTTCACTTTTTCTTAAAGAAATATAGATTATAGTTCGTGTTGAACTATAGATTCTTCTGTTCAGGCTGCAATAAATCATAAACGGTTAGGTTGCTTTTTGCACAGGGGCGCGGCACTGGCGGTGTAGGGGTTAAGCTTGCAAACCATGTATAGAGGCTACAGTTCTCAAAGTGGCAGTCCCGGGTTTGAGTCCCGGACCCGGAGACCATTGCCGAATGTCTTCCCCCTCTCTCTCCCCCTGTTTCCTGTGTGCCTACTGTCAGAAAAATTGAAAAATAAAGGCCTCTAGAGCCACAAAAAAATAAAAATAAAAAAGGAAATGACAGCTGGAGTTTAACATTCGCTCCATTTTCATGAGTGTAGCTATGCCAGGAATTTAAACTGAATCAAAAATAGTACATTTAGTTTATCTTTATCAGTTTAGCAAACCAACCTCAAGTTAGATTTTCTTTACCGGGCTTTTTAAAAAGTTCTGAATTGTATCTTGTACTGGATCTTAATCTCCTAATTTATCCAGAGATCCAAAGCAGCATCTACTGAAAGTCATTTGCTGAACCTAATTGGCCCCTAGAATAATAGATTGTTTAGGTGTATGTAAAAACTTCCAGAGATATTCTTTAAATCTTTTAATCAATTAAGTCTCCACTACTACCACTGCTACTACTACTACTACTGCTACTACTACTACTACTATGCCAGATTGAGCTTTATTTTTCAATGAATTAAAGAAGATTATTCATGGATTTCTTTTCTTCTTCAAAATAATAATTACACTTTTCAACCATTGCGACCAATGTACAGAAATATACTTTCTGAAAATGTGAAACAGCAGTTGGCTTATCAAACCATTATCATACTAACTAATTGAATTTCTTCTCATTGAGTATTTATGTATTATCAACTTTCATAAAATAACTTGTTGCAACCAACAAGTTATTTATGTAGTGAATTGAGAATAAATAAAATTATTCTCTATTGGATTTAGGTCCCGACCATAAATACAATTGAGAATAAAAGTTATTGTTCTAATTTCTTATTGTTATTAAATTCCATCCTCCAACTCTGCTGATCATTTGGGTCCTAGGCCGTGTAGTCATTGTTGACGAGGTGATGCATCTCAGAATAGCTCTACTACTTTGTGTTTCCATTAAGCTGCCACCGTTGGTAATGCAGGAAACTCAGTCCAGACGCTGATGTAATTTCTCTCATTGAATCTGTGGAGGACACAATGCGGCTGTGTTTCTGCAGATCTGTGGCTCCCACTTCAGACCTCAGCAGTGTTGTGATAAGACTCAGCAGGAGCCAAAAATCACACGAAGGGGTTTAGTTTTTTTGTAATGTGGGAGCTAGACAGACTGGAATTTACCGTAGCAGCAACAGCAGGGCCACACACCAACCCACTGACTTCCTTTCACTAGGGCAAATGGAGTGCACCACCCAGCAGATGTGGGGGATTGTTTGTCGCCTTTTGTCTTACAGGTGTTTGCTGGACGGCATACCAGTCCAAAGAAATATTCCTCAGCTGGTCGTGTACAGTTTGACCTGTGGTTTCGTCACGATTCAGCAGACGTTTGTTCGGATATCTGGGAGTCTGTTTCTGGTTCCCATTCTAGATAATGACCGAGAATAAACAGTGCGACTCATTAAAATCTCCAGGTCTCTGCCAAAGGTAGTAAAATGCAGGGCAGTTCATGGGAAGCCAGAGCTTTTGTTGCTTTTGAAGTGTAATTTGGTTGTGTGTTGTTGCTTTGTATAAGCCTTGGATCTGCTATAAATTTGAAGCTGTTATTTTTAAATTTCCACAGTCTATACCCTTTATGCTACTGCTAATGATGCAGCTCAGAAGTGTCTCAAGATGTTAAAATATATTAAACAAAGATACACAAACACTTAATGTAGAACAGAGGTCCTTGTTGTTTGCATTTGCCCCTTAGATTCGCTGTGCCCTCTCAACATGAATTTACCAATGGAGAAAAAACCCTCGTGCTCAAGTGATGCTGAAGCATATTTTCAGCCAGCTGGAAATCAGGCTGTCGGCAGGCTGGCGTGAGTTCTTATGGGTTCGTGTGCAAAAAAGGCTGGTTAACCCACGGATAAACATGTTCGTCTGAACCCAACTTTTGTAGATTTAAAAAGTATTTATACTAGGGCTGCACAATAAATCACAAATCTATTGTTATTCACGAGTCACTTTATGCAATTCAATTCAGTTTATTTTCAAAATGCATTTTCTTTTTAGCATGTTGCAGTGTGCAATTGTACAAAACATTTGTAAAAACATGAACAATGCTTAGGTGAAGCTAAACCTGTGCCACTGGAAGTTCTAGATGGAGCATAGTTACATACAGAGAAGGTTTTTCATCTTAAACATATTTTTTTGTACAGCTTTGGCTAAATTACTGCTCTGAGTGGGTTGTTCTTTCAGCAAAAGGCATGTTTTAGAGTCTGTATACTCCAATGAACGATTCGATTCGATTCGATTAATAAATTAGACGATTATTTCAATAATCAATTAATCATGATTAATTATTTCAGCCCTAATATGCGTACAACTAAGTTGTTTCATTTGTAAGACAGCGAGTGCCAGCCAGAAGCAACTTTTTCAATAAAACTTTGTTGTTGGAGATGTTAAATTTCATTTTTTTCCGCAGCAGCTGGATAGACTACTCATTTTGAGGGTTCTATGTTTGCTATGAACCCAAAGCAGAAAGACATAGACACTACTACCTTATTTGGTTATTTTTTGCAAGTCTTATTGTTATGCGAAATTCAACAATATATCGTGTATTGCGTGTTTTCCTACTATTGCTCAGGCCAAATTCATACCGAATTAAATTTTTCACATTTTGTTAGGTTACAGCCATAATCTTCAATGCATTTTAATGGGATCTATGTGAAAAAGCAACAAAAAGTAGTGCATAATTGTAAAGTTCAAGGCAATGATTGTTTCTAGTGTATATCCAGTTATTCTGTGAAGGCCTTCGATGTTTGTTAGAGAACATCAGAGAACAAACAGCATCATGAAGACCAAATAAACCAGCAGACAGGCGAGGGAGAAAGTTTTGGAGACGTTTAAAGTGGGTTTAGCTTATAAAACTATTGTCAATAACCATAAGCTTATTTTGTGACAGCAAATTAGAAGGTGTTCCATTTTTGTTTGAAGTTTCTAGAATGAGGTCGTTGACTTCCTGTTTTTGAGCTGCATGCTTTTATTTTGAACTTACACTTCCTGTCTTGCAGTTGTACAGAAGGTAGCATGTTTTCCACAAGTACGGCATAGGTTTCAGATGGAGCCACGGTAAATATTATTTTATACTGGCAGCCCTCCGAAGAGGCAATAAGTGCATTGATTTAAGAATTTAACATTCATGAGTAGTTGTCTGTTGATATGTTTGCATAAATTGAGGACAGCATGTAAAATGGAATGATGTAAGCTTAGTTACACATAGTTAGTTACACATACACATGTGTTGCAGCTCTTACGGCGGTGATATGGTGATTAACAGAATGGAACAAGGTTTAAAAGGAATAAAATCTCATAAAGTCTCATCCTTGTTCGAGAGGGCATGCCACAGCTTCAGTGTTAAGCTTCCCACAGAGCACTGTTCAGTTCGTCGTCTGAAAATGTAAAAGTAAGGCACAACTGCAGACCTACCAAGACATTCGTTGTACTAAACTGACTGACCAAGCAAGGAGAGCAAAACTCTGGAGGAGCTCCACAGCTCAGGTGGTAGTATCTCTCAACACAACTATTAGTTATGCAGAATAAATCTGGCATTTGTGGAAGAGGGACAAAGTCATTGCTGTGTTCCCTACATGACCATTTTTGTCTTTCTCACAGCAAACATGTTTAAGATGGTGCTCTGGTTAAATCACAAACAGATATTATAAACTTGTACTTTTTGCTCCACATGTAAAATGCTCTGTTGCAGAAAATTGCAACTGTGCATCTCCCAGAACACACCATTCCCACTGTGAAACATGGTGGTGGTAGCATCATACTGTGGGTGTTACTTTACTTCAGAAGGGTCAGGGAAGCTGAAAGAGAACCTGTTAAAGGCTGCAAAAGACTTGAAACTGGGGAGTCAGTTTAATAATAAGCAAAACAACGACCAATGAGAATCTGTGACAAGACTTGTTTTGCAGGTGCTCTTCATCCAATCTGACTGAGCTAGAGCTATTTTGCAAAGAAGAATAACCAAATGTCTATGCAGAGCTGGCAGAAACATGGCCAAGGTCTAAGGTGTTGCGGGTGTAATTGGGTGTATTGAATCAGAGAATCTCCAAGCAAATGCATGTATATCTTTTAAATCTTTTAAATTTGAAAACCGTATCCTTTTCCTTCAACGTTACAATTATGCACTATTTAGTATTGCCTTTCACATAAAATCAAGGGTGTTTATACTTGTGCAAGGCATTTGACCTATGGAGAGATACTCCAGCCATGAGAACAGCTAGTAGTAAGTGTTATGGTTGAAATAAATTGAACAATGGAATTCCTTGCTTGTGATCAGGAAAAACCTTTCCCTTTCTTTAAGTCTTCCAGTGAAAACCCCTCCTTGCAAGAACTTCATGAAGCACGCCACCTTTTAAGGGTGGTGGGGGGTAAAAAAACAAAAGGAGAACCTACTTCAGCTTGTTTCCAACAGGAATGTCTTGGCATCAGATAAAGATCCTTAATTGAATGGAGGAGGAAGTGTAGGAAGTGTAAGTTCAGCAAATCCAGAAGCTCCTGGTTCCTCGCCATTGTGGGACAATATTTATGTTCCTGCAGAGATGGCGGCATCTGCTTCAGTGTGTGTCAGCCTATAATGAGGGCTACGGTACTATTAGAAAGTTTCTTCATCGACAGCTGACACCATGAGAAAATGCATGTTAAATTTAAAGTGTCTGAATAAGTTCGAAACTTTTCCTGTCTTACTTGAGCAGCATTTAGATGGTGTTTCCTCTTTGGGATCATTCATGCCTCTGAAAGTAAGAAGATAAGCCTGAGCACAATACATTACTTTGTATGACTCCACTGGACATCTGCAACACAGTGAAGCCTTTTACTGTCATAAGCAGCAGATGGCACTGTCCATCCTCTACTGTCCAAGCTGCTGCTTCTGCAAAAACATCAGTGAATCCCTGAACACAGTTAATACAGTTAACATCCTCTGTATTTTTGTATCGCAATTACATTCAGGTTCTTTGTGTATAAGCTCAGGCCAGCACAGGCTACTGCAGGCATGCAGCCTGTCTGACTCAAGCCATCCATCCCTTGGGCTCTGTCAGCCCTTTTAGACAGTCCATAGTAATCACTGTCATGATGTGATCCAGCCTGTGAAGATTAAAGCAGACCAGCAGCCCTCTCCCTAGACTCTGTCTTTCCTTACAGGAAGTTATGTCTCCTGCCTGTTGACCTATGCTGTTTCTTCACCCTATCATCCAGACCAACTCTGACACATTTAAATGAGGGATTTGCCTTGTGGTTTGATAACCCAGCATCTGTTGACCCGATGCTATTTGTGTTGCTTTCGGTCCACTGCTACTTATGGTACCTATTACTGTAGTGTAAGAAGGCAGTCTTGAGTTGAGAACTATTAAGATTGGGATCGTGTAACGTTTAGTTCTCCTCCCAAAGGCAGAAAATGAATTCTCAGCTGAATTCAGCCCTTGTTTATCATCTGCAATAGAACAATGAGATCAAATCTCAGCCCAGACCCAAGCTGGGCTTTTCCATCTCCATATACTTCTTTGTTTCCCAGTATGTGCTTCATCTCTGGGGCTGTTATGTTTTGTTAAATCAAGAAACGCACTCATGCAGATATTTACCCCATTGGTATTAGGCATTTTACAAAAAAAAGCTAAATGATCTTTGACTCACAAGTTTAATGCAGTGCTTTAGTCACAAAATCCTAATTCTTAAAGGAAGGGTGTTACAAGACTTTCAAAGCTCAGATATTTACAAAAATTAATAGAGACACTTTGTGCTCTGGCTCGCTTAAGCGTGCATTATGTGTGTACGTGAAAGAAAGTGTGCATTAGAAAAAAGATTATTTGTAGCATGAAAGATACCATCCGCCTCTCTTTTCCTTCATGGACACACACGAAGACACACTTTGTGCCGTTCTGGCCCTGGTACTGCCAGCTGGGAGCTCTGAGTTAAATGTGACAGCCACTGTAAGAAGTTCTGTTCACACTTATTTTTAAAGCTTAACTTGTTTCTTTAATTATATCTTAATTTTAACTGAGATGTTAAGAGTATTCTGTCACTATTACAGGCATTAATTATGAATTTATATCTAATAAGTGTCTGCTGGTGATAAAGATAGAGTTTGTGTGCGTCCTTTGAAGAATAACGGGTGGGTCCAAATGACAGGGCAGATGTTGGTGGTGTCCTAGCACACTAGCACCTCTTCTTGATGGAGGATGGTCACCCACGCATGACCCGCTCCCACTTATCTACATATGAGCACAAGATTGGACAAAACCAGAGAGCAGGGTGGAGCTTTGGAAACGCTTAAGATTTAGAGTGGCAGAATCTGAAGCTGTACCTGTCTGAGGAAAAATGGCCCCAGACTAGGGGTGAGGGGAGGGGGTGTAAGAAAGCGTTGGAAGCCACTGACTGACTGAGACGAGAGAAATAGATGTGCTTTTGTGAGGCTGAGTTGCTAAAGACTAAAGGAGCTACACTCTCAGAGATCGTCTAAGGCTCTCTTACGAGTTTCTTCTCAAGATTTTGATTGCTTCTTTAAGGGATATTCTGGCAATGAATTCAGAGACTAAAATTGATGCAGAGGTACGTGCTGCTACTTTTTTTCTGACTGTTACAATTTGTGACATGATGTTTGTGTTGTTTTTTGGAGATGCACGCCGATTAGAGGTTTGTGGGCGTGCGAGCTATGTTTTCCTGCTGATGCTAATTCTAGTCAATTCCGATTTCCCTTAAACAACAATAATTATCAGCATTCAAAGATGTTTTTCTAGCCTCCTTGTTGCGAGCGGTCAATACTTTTATGTAATGAACGGCGGGATGTCCCACGGTGTGTAAGAGTAAAAACAGAGACAAAATGATCAGAGTTCACAATATGAACCGTTTTTAGCATTTTTCCACATATTAGCCATTAGCATGTTTAACATGGTTAACATTGCTAACTGTAAAAATTAGTCTCCATTAGTATATTCTATAGGATGCAGAGCCTTACCTTAACTCTGCAATTTCCCAAAGGCTAAAAAACTAGGGAAGAACAGTTAATGGGTGGTTTATCATTTTGAGGAATAATTATTAAATATTATGGTCTGGACTGGCTTTTTTACTGTTTGAACCGGGTTTTTTTTCACTTTTGATTCTATAAGAACGTCAATAAAACTATATATTTGAAAACATGAAAAAAATCGAAATATTGTGTGCTGTAAAACAGCAACTTTACTGCAATACATTTAGCCTTCCTGTTATCCACTGAAGTGAGCTCTGGGTCAGCTGTGTCCTTCGCCAGTTCAACAGAAAATCCCAAAGGCTGGTACAAATTGATGTTCTGTGGCAGATGGATTTTTTCTCCGACCTGAATAAGTAAGGCAGAAGAAGAAGCACATAGGCCAATATCCCCATACATCAGGCTATGTGTTGTTTTTTTAGCAGTCTGAAAAACAGCCGACACGCCTCGGTACCAAATCCAGTTCCCTTTTAAATGCCTTTATATTGCTTTGAGCTTCCCCTAACAAAATTTTAAACAACTCACTGATGCTGAGAATAGCTAACGTCGAGTCTTCTTCCTGCAGTAACAACTTCTACACTGAAGAATGTGATTGTTAGCATGACTTAGTAACAGATCAGATTTTTGTGTTTCTGACTGGTGTTCACCATTTAGGGCTAGTCAAGCTAAAAATCTTATTTTGGTGATCAATCAGTTTCTCTGTGAATCTCTAGTGATTTTGTTTTTAATAACTGTCTGTAGGTGTATGCTTTCCCTGTAATTATTGAACGCATGTGCCAGACTTTAGCTTATCCTCATTGAAACTGCATTTTCAAGATGTTAAACACAAAAATATTGATCAGAGGGATAGTGTTTTGAAGAGGGGGTTATTTTTGTCCCCTCCATATCCCCCTCTCTCTTTACTGAGCCAACCTCACACAGAGCGCTGCTATTACTAGCCAAACAACCACAGCATTCACACAGAGTGCACATGGCTCACTTCACCACCTGCTATTGGCCTCATCACAAGCGGATCCTCACTGGTATTCACAGTTTAAAGGGGAATACACACATACTTGTGTTTTTAGAGTGAAAGGTTTTTAAAAGTTTTGAAAAAA
>JAHHUM010001051.1:30455-107465 GCA_036173005.1 Crenichthys baileyi | reverse complement strand
AATTGTCGCCTTCATGCTAAAGATAGCCAATATGCTAATGTTAGCATTTTAGCTTTCTCTTTTCTCTCTTTTTCTTTTTTCTCCTATCTTTCTCTCTTCTCTTCTCTCATTCTATACTTTTTTCTTCTTTCACTCCTTTTTCTTCTTTTTTTCTCCCCCCCCACCCCCCCCCCCCCCCCCCCCCTCCCCCCCATCACCCTTCTATCCATAATTTCTGCTTGTTTTTCTCCTTTTTTCTCTTTCTCTTTTCTGCTTCTTTTTTCTTTTCTGGCTCCTCTACATTTAAAATTTTCACTCTCCCTATCGCTGTTTGTCTGTTCCTCCTCTGGGACTTTCTCGTCTCTGTCTGCTGTCTGTCCTTCACTTATCTTCACTATGTCTCTTTATCTCTTCTCAGTCTTGTTTTCTCTTTCTCTCCTGTATGTTTCGGCCAGATTCTTACATTTTATTGAATCTGCTTACATTGATTTCTGCCTTTTTTCAGGAAATTTTTAGATTGTTTTTGTGTTTCTTCAGCTTATTTGTTGTTAGTTCTTTCTTGTTCTGAAATTTATGGCATTCTTAAGATTTCAACTTATATTTTAGCACTGACTTTAGCTTCTTAGGCTATATTTTTGCTTCAGGCTATGCTTTTTCAGCTCATCTACTAGCACCTCTTTCCAGCTTTTAAAGTTTTTGTCAGTTCTTGCATTTCATCAACTGTTTCCACAAGGGGTTTTGAGGTAACTTCACCTTGTTAAAGCTGTTTTATCTGTGATAGTTTTCCTATTTAAACGGATCAGATGACAGTTTTTCTTTGCTAATCTTTTTGCTATTTCTGCTAATTTATCAGATATCAGCTGATATTCTGCTGTCAACCTTAGCCTCTTTCTGTCCGCTTTCAGCAGAGGAGTTTAGCAATTCTGTTTTCCTCTAATTCATTACATTTCAGCTGATTTTCTGCAGTCAACCTCAACTTGTTTCAGCTTACAGCATTCACTGCATTTTCGCAGGAATTGCAAATTGTTCTATTTTTGTTTATTACCTGGATGGTTAGCTGGTCTGTTGGCAGCACAGGGCTCCTCCATCTGACGGCGGAAGATAGAGCCCTGCCCATAACGATGTCTTAATACCTCTTCTCTCCTCTCCTCCGCCGTTGTATAGAGACCTTTATAACGGTGCACAGGTGTGCCTTAGCCTGACCACAATATAAGCAGTGCAACACATCTCCTTCCCAAAGCATTAATCAGGTTGTTGATTTTGGCCTATGGAATGTTGGTCCACTCCTCTTAAATGGCTGTGTGAAGTTTTTGGCTACCGGGAGGAACTGGATTACGCTGTCAGTGCCAATCCAGAGCATCCCAAACATGCTCAGTGGGTGACATGTCCAATGGGAATGCTGGCCATGCAATGACTGGGATGTTTTCAGCTTCCAGGAATTGTGTAGAGGTTCTTGCAACATGGGGCCATGCATCATCATGCATGAGGTGATGGACGTGGATAAATGGCACAACAATTGGCCTCAGGATCTTGTCGTGGTATCTCTGTGCATTCAAACTCCCATCAACAAAATACAAGCGTTTTCGTTGTTCATAACATACAGCTACCCATATCATAACCCCACCGTCACTTTGGGCCACTCGATCCGCAACGTTGACATCAGCAAACCAATCATCCACAACATACTGTTGAACTGCAGTCAGCGCAAGACCCCAATGAGAACGAGGAGCATGCAGATTAGCTATGCTGAGACCATTTGTGCAGCAATTCTTTGATATGCAAACTGATTGTTGCAGGAAGTGTCCTAGTGGCTGGTCTCGGACAATCTTGAAAGTTAAGAGGCTGGATGTGGAGGTCCTGGGCTGGAGTGATTACACGTGGTCAGTGGTTGTAAGGCCGGTTGGATGCGTTGCCAAATTTGAACGATCCCTCAAAACTTGTGACATTGTGCTATGTGATAAAACTGCACATTTTAAAGTGGCCTTTAATAGCACACCAGTGCAATAATTATGGAGAAGCACTGACTAACTTAGATTTAGACAGATTTGTGAACAATTTTTGAGAAAAGTAGGCCTTTTGTTTACAAAGAAAAAGGGTTAGATCTTAGGGCTCAGCTTATGAAAAATTGTAGCAACAACAAAAGTGTTGCATTTATATTTGTGTTTAGTGAAGATAGAACACCTTTAGAATAAAATATGGTGGAGACTGTGAGCCAGGCTTTCTTGTCCAATATCAGTGTCAGATCCCATGAAGAGTCTTCTGAGAGAATGATGCTTAATAAGAGCCTTCCCAGGACAGTGCAAGCTATAATATATTTTTGTTGAATAATGCAAGGTATGCATCACACTGAAGATTAAAAGTGTAGAAAAATTTGTCTCTGCCAACTCCCATATAGTGTCCTTGTGTGTAAGTTGTCTCAAAACTTCACAGTCATCCGAAAGGTGAGCACAAAACTTAGACAAATAGTTCACCATCCCTACTAGTCTCTGTACTCCTTTAACATCTGTAGGTCTGGGCAAATCTTTGATTGCCCATACTTTCTCCGGGTCAATCCTAAGGCCCCCCGAAGTCATTAAATGCCAAGCGGGGAAAAGACTCCGCCTTAGCTTAAATTTTTCTTTTATTAGTTTTTTAGTCTTTGCCTGCATTGCAGTAGAAAAATTTTTCCTAATTCTCTTTTGGCTCTCATTGCCCTCTTCCTTTTTTGTCTCCCTCACCTGTGATAAGTATATCATCTGCAATGACATACACCCCGACAAGCCCCCCAGTGCCTGTAACAGCTTTTTTGGGGAAAACTTCCAGCACTGGCTTATACCCATTGGCATCTTAAGCCAATAGTACCGCCCAAAAAGGGGTGCAAATGTTGGGGGTTAGATTCCTTATTCCCAAAGTAAATACATTAGCCTTTGAGAGCTCCGGTAAAATATAATCAATCGTGGGAAGATGGAAATGACTCCTCTTCAGCGCCTTTGTTCAGTGGTTTGGGTCAATGCAGATCCTGTTTTCCCCTTTTGGTTTGGTTCACAGACACCATACTGCTTATCCAGTCTGTGCTGTGCTCCACTGGTGCAATGATGCCTTTCTTTTCTAGGTTCTTTAACTCTTCCTTAAGTGGTGCCATCATAGCAACAGGCACTCTGCGCTTTGGAAGTTTCACTCCAGTGTCTTATATTTGTCTTATATTCTCCTTCTAGACAGCCCACACCAATTCAATTCAATTCAGTTCAGTTTATTTATATAGCGCCAATTCACAACACATGTAGTCTCAAGGCACTTCACAAAAGCAGGTACATACATTCCAATTAATCTTAATCATTGAACAGTGCAGTCAGATTCTGTTTTAATTTTAAAAATTGGATAAAAAGTTTTTATCTAAGGAAACCCAGCAGATTGCATCCAGTCAGTGACTTTTCAGCATCCCCCCCGGGGAGCATGTAGAGACAGTGGACAGTCACTGGCGTTGACTTTGCAGCAATCCCTCATACTGAGCATCAGGTAGCAAAAAGTGGGAGGGAAAAACCCCTTTTTTAAGAAGAAAACCCCCAGCAGAAACCAGGCTCAGTGTGAGCGGCCATCTGCCACGACCGATGGGGGGGTTAGAGAGAACAGAGCAGAGAACACAAAGAGAAAAAGAAGCATTGATCCAGGAGTACTTTCTATGGGAAGGAAAAGTAAATGTTAATGGATGTAGCTCCTTTAGTCCTTTCACCTAGAAAGAAGGGAACAGATAAAAATCTGAGCCCCGTTTTCAAGTTTTGAGTCTGAAGGGGGACTAAGTTTTGTTTTTTCAGTAAAAAACCAGTCAGTAGCTATGTCTGGGAGAGAAAGGGTAAAAACTGAAAGACAAGGCCATGTGGATCATCGGGGGAAAGGGGGAGCATTTGGTTGTACCAGCAGAAGGTTGGAGGATTTCCCTCTCCAGAAAGGTGTTTCAGGTAGACACAGTGGTTAGGCCAGGTGTAGCTTCTAGGAAGAGAAAAGAGAGAGAACAAAGTTAAAAACTGAAATAACAGCAAATAATACAAAAATTGAAGAGTAGTGTGAGAAAGTAGGAAGAGGGTGAAAGTGGTCATTTTTGTCCTCCAGCAGCCTAAGCTAACAGCATAACTACAGAGATAGCTCAGGAAAAACCCAAAACCCACTCTAACTAAAGCTTTTTTCAAAAAAGGGAAAATTTTTAACTTAGCCTTAAAAGTAGACAGTTTTTTTTTCCATCTAGAGGCCCACTGATGGCCCCTTGTTATACTAGAAACCACAAAGATTGGGGTACCTCTCTCTGTCAGATTGAAAACCATTGGAAAAAAAGAGGGGGCATACAGGTAGCAGAAATGGAGGGTCTGTTTTTCACCTAACCATAAACTGAGCTGGTTTTTGGCTAAACCTGACTCCCTTTACTCCATCCAACAAGGGGAGAAGAAGACAGAGATAAAATAAGGAAGATAGCTCGGTAAACCCAAACCACTCTAACTAAAGCTTTATCAAAAAGGAAAGTTTTAAGCCTAGCCCTTAAAAAATAGACAGGGTGTCCCCCAAGGATAAAAACTGGGGGGGTTCCACAGGAGAAAGCTGATAACTAAAAGGGCTGCCCCCCCATTCTACTTCCAGAGACTCTAGGAAACCACCAGTAAACTGCAGTCTGAGAACGAAGTGCCTTTTTTTAGGAACGTATGGAACAATCAGATCTCTGATGTATGGGGAGCTAGATCATTAAGGGCTTTATAGTGGGGGGGAGAATTTTTAAATTCTATCCTGGTTTAAAAGGGAGCCAATGAAGGGAAAAGCTAAAAAGTAGGGTAAAAATATGATCTCTCTTTTAAATTTTCATCAGAAATTTTTTGCTGCAGCACTTTGAATCAGCTGAAGGGCTTTTAAACTGCATTTTTGGGGGGACATCCTGATAGTAAAGAATTAGTATAGTCCAGCCTTGAAGTAACAAATTGGGAATTTTTTTTTTCGGGTCACTCCTGGGATGGGATATTTCTAATTCTGGCAATGTTTTCCGGAGATAAAAAGGAAATCCTAGAAACCCCTTTTTTTTAATATGGGATTTAAAAGAAATGTCCTGGTCAAAAAAAAACCCCAAAGGTTTTTTTTTACTTTATTATCGGAGGTAATTTAATGCCATCCAGGTTAAGTGATTGACTAAGCAGTTTTTTTTTTAAGACTCCCCCCCTCTTTTTGGTTGAATTTAGAAGCAAATTTTAAGGCATCCAAATCCCAAAAAGACATGCTTTTAGGACAAAAGGGCCGGTTTTTTATGTTTAATTTCTATAACTGTGAAAATGTATTCTATGCTGCCTGATAATTTTTTCCCTATTGGAAAAATATATATAGTAAAGAGAATTGGCCAAAGTACTGAACCCTGTGGTACTCCACATTTAACCCAGGGTTTTAAAAAATGATTTTCATTTTTCATGAACAAAACTGGAATCTGTCAGACAAATAGATTTAAACCGCCTAGTGCTTTCCCCTGATCACTACAGCATATTCCATCCTTTTCTAAGAGAATATTATGATCGACTGTTTTAAAATGCAGCATTGAGATCTAACAGAACCAGTACAGACACAAGTCCATTATCTGAGGGCAATAAGAATATCATTAGTGGACTTTCAGCAAAAGGCTGTTTCAGTGCTATGATGAGTTCTGAAACCTGACTGAAACATCTTCAAACAGGTCATTGCTGTGTAAATGCTCACACATTTTGATTAGCAACTATTTTCTCCAGAATTTAGATAAGAATGGAAGATTGGATATCGGTCTGTAATTTATTAAGTCATCTCGATCAAGCGAAGGTTTCTTAGTAAAAGGGTTTTAATTACAGCTACCTTAAAAGCTTGTGGGTACACTACCCATTTACTAAAGATAAATTAATCATATCTAAAATGGGGCTGATAATCAGAGGGAACACTTCCTTAAAATAATTGGTTGGGATTGGTCTAACATACAAGTTGAAGGTTTTAGATGAAGCTAATATTTTTTATAACTCAGGAAGCCCCCACAGTATCAAAACAGTCCAAACACAGATCAGGTTTACAGTTACTTCAATGTTTGTCTCAAATTGTTGAGGATGAAGTAATCATCTTCGGGAAATATGTTCAAAGATTTTCTTTTTAATAGAATCAATTTTTTTTTTGGAAGAATCCCTTAAGTCATGACTGCTGAGAGCTAAGGGAATGGATAGCTCAACAGAGCTATGACTCTGTGTAAGTTTAGCAAATGTACTAAAGGAAAAACCTAGGATTATTCTTGTTTTTTTCTATTAAGGAAAGAGAAATAAGCTGTTCTAGCTTGGTGAAGTGTCCTTTTTAAAAAACAATAGGCTATTTTTTTTCCAGATTAAGTAGAAATCCTCTAGGTGGTGTAGAGCGCATTTTCGCTCCAATTTTCTAACATTGTGCTTTAAAGTACGCAGCTCTGAATTAAACCAGGGAGCCTGCCTCCTATGAATAATTACCTTCTTTTTCAAGGGGGCTGCATTGTCTAATGCACCACGCATTGATGAAGTAACACTCTGAACAAGAGAATCAATTTGTGAACGGGAAGAAACAAAATTATTGCCCTCCACTGTGTTTTTCTGTGATAATGAGGAAATTAAAAGTGGAACAGATTCTTTAAAGGTTGTTACAGAATTGTCTGATAATGATCTACTATAATGAAATTTTCTTTCAGGTGTGGAGTACTCTGTTAAATTAAACTCAAAGGTATTTAAAAATGGTCAGACAGGACAGGGTTGTGAGAAAATATTGTTATGTCTACACTCAATGCCATACGTCAGCACAAGGTCCAGAGAATGAAGACAAATGTGGGTAGGTTTGTTAATGTTTTGAGTAAAGCCAACTGAGTCTAAGATACCATTAAAGGCTATATTTAAGCTCATCACTTTCAGTGTCAACATGAATGTTAAAATCCCCCACTATAATAACTTATCTGTATTTAACACTAAATCAGATAAAAGGTCTGAAAACTGATCTAAAAATTGAGAGTAAGGGCTGGTGGACAGTACAAAACAACAAACAGAAGTGGTTTTAGTGCTTTGCATTTGGATGAGGAAAAACTAAGGATTAAATATTCAAAAGAGTTGTAGCTATTGATTGGTCTGGAACTAATCAATAAATCGGACTGAAAGATGGTTGCTACTCCTCCTCCTCGCCCAGTATTTCGAGGAATGTGAAAATTTAAATAATTAGTAGGAGTTGACTCATTTATAGTAACATAATCCTCTTGCTGCAGCCAGGTTTCCGTGAGGCAAAATAAATCAATCTGATTGTCACAAATCAGGTCACTAACTAGCAAAGTCTTTGAAGAGAGAGATCTTATGTTCAGTAAGCCACATTTAATTGTTTTTTTTATTTTTTTAGTCTGAGTTGTGTTTTATTTTTATTAGATTTCCTGATTTCCTCTTTTTAGATAATTTTTTAATTTATTCAATTTTAGCCGTGGGCGAGACACTATCTTAATAGGGTAATGGGTGGGTAGCAGTACAGAAGCTGCAGAGAGGAGTGTTAAACTACGACCCTGCTTCCTGGTCTGAACCCTGGGTTGTCAGAGGTTTGGAGAACTAATAAATGCCTTATTATTAGTAGCTAAAACTAAGATACATTTGGGACTTTGCTGCTTATAGATTGATTATTATTAGGAGTTTTTAGTTATGATTTTGAGAGTTAGAAAAATCCCTAACAGTAGCTTCTAGTATTATAACACAATGAGTGTTTATTATTCAAGGTTAAAGCTTGCAGGTGTTTTCTGTCTGTATCGTGAGAAGCCGGCAGTGTATTGTGGAGGCATGGTACTCCTCTCTGTGCTAACCGAAACTTCTGATAACTATTCCTGATAAACTTCCTGAAGACGTGTGGTATACAATTCTTAACTAAATGATGAAATGTATCTCTGTTTTTTAATGCTGTTGCTGGGGAGACATCCACAGATAGAATGATTGTGTATGTAACTGAAAAAAAAGGTGCTGCACAACAACGTGGGGTATATGACTGAGTGAAGTGCAGCCACAGTCAGACAGCACACAGATGTTTCCAGGTACCCGTGTAAGTGTGATGTCTCCCTCTCTGAATTCAGATTGGTTTTAATAAACTTGTGGAAACGTAAAACTGATCTCTGACTGAGGATTGTCCTTTGGGGGTGCCAAATACAAAGAGTCGATGAGAGGTGAGGAGTAATGTAAGAGTTAACGGACGGCCAGTAAAGTTTTCCTACCTCGACAAGACCCAGCCTCTAAGCGCTCCCGTTCAGCGGCCAGACCCAGAGACGCTGACCTAACTCTGGGACGCCTGGAGGAGCGCATCCTCTCTCCATGCCAGCTGCCACGGGCGACCCGACACCAGCTGCTGCAGGCTCATGGTGCGCTTTTGCGCTCAGGGGCTACGAGAATCACTGAGAGCTGTTCCTCTCGGACTCGATCCAGGAGCCACGGGATCAGCGGAACTGCAGGAAAAGCGTAAAGGATCGTTTTCGGCCACGGGCTGTGAGCAAAGGCGTCCACTCATAACGGTGGATCCTCCCGTGGGCTCAGTGAGAACAACTGGCATTGTGCGTTTTCCCGTGTGGCGAAAAGATCCACTGCTGCTTTCCCAAATCTGCTCCAGACAATCAGCTCGGGGTGGAGACTCCAGTCCCCGGGACGAGGACCACCTCTGGATATGATGTCCGCTCCGCTGGGGATGTACACTGCTCTGATGGAGAGCAGGTTCATGCGCGCCCAGCGCACCAGCCGTGTGGAAATGTTTAGCAGTTGAGCCGAGCGCACACCTCCCTGGCAATTTATGCAGGCTGCTGCCACTGTTGTCTGTGTGGATCAGAACATGCTGACCCCGCAGCAGAGGAGCAAAATGCTGTGTCACCTTCCACACTGTGAGAAGCTCCAAGACCTTTATGCGGAGAGACATGTGGTCTGGCCACTGTGCTCCCACCGCCTGAAACTGACACATCCCTCCCCATCCCGACAGGGATGCGTCTGTGAACACGGAGACGTGTGATGCAGGTCTGCTGAGGGGAACTCCCTCTGACAGGATGCGGGGATTTCCCCAATGGGCCAGGTCAGGTCCCACTGAAGGAGGGACTGAGATCATCCGTCTCTTCTCACGCACAAGATCTATGCGCAGGCGGATAAACCATCTCTGAAGACGTCTCATATGAAGCAGACCCAGCGGAGCAACCACATGAGCCGCTGACATCATTCCCAGTAATCGCATAAGTGACAGAGCTGTCACCACACTGTAAGGTTTGACAAGGAGGAGAAGCGCTGACAGCGCGTCTGCTCTCAGCTGTGAGAGCCGGGCTCTCATTATGGCTGAGTTTAGCTCCACCCTCAGATAAACGATCATCCGGGCTGGGAAAACAGAGCTTTTTTGCCAGTTTATGGAAAACCCAAGGACTGTCAGATGTGCGGCCAGCGCCTTTGTCTGTACCGCCGCTTCCTCTGTGGACCGAGCCAGCAAAAGCAGGTCGTCCAGATAAAAGAGGATTCTCATCCCTGCCGAGCGCAGCGGCTGCAACGGCGTCTCCACACATTTGGAGAAAGTGCGTGGGGCAAGAGATTAACCGAATGGCAGGCGGTTGTATTGATATGAGATACCCTGATAAGCGAAAAGCAGATATTTGCAGTGTTTCGGGATGATGGGTATGTCAAAATAAGCATCCTTCAGATCTAAGGGGGTGAACTAGTCGTTCTGGCGAACATTCTCCATCACCTGTCTGGCTGTCAGCATGTGGAAACGTCTCTCCATGATCGCTTTGTTGAACAGGGACAGATCGAGGATCGGCCTCATTCCTCCTGTTTTCTTGGGTACCAGAAAATATAGAGAATAAAACCCTGTGTTTTCCTCCCTGTGAGGAACCCTGGAAATGACGTTTTTCATCAGGAGTTCCTGCAGTTCTGACATAAGGGCGGAGCTCTGCTCCGGGGAGGACAGGACTGTCTCCAAAATCCCTCTGAACGGTGGGGGGTGTGACAGGAACTGCAGCGTGTAACCTCTGCTGATCAGTCTGTCCATCCACCTGTCCAGGGAACATACGCGCCGCTACTCTGAGTGATGCTTTGAGAGCGGGCGCGCATTTATCTGTCGTTCCGTAGTTCTCATGGATACAAGCCAGGCTAGAGCCCCTACCGCCGTTACCCGATTTGGATTCTGATCGGAGGTAACCGATGGGGGGCTCTAATCGAAAGGGCTGTAAACCAGTCTCACCAGGGGAATAGTCACCCAGGCTCGCAGCTTGGTGTTGAGCTTGGTGAGTTTTTCATACAGATACAAAGCATTAGTGTGTATGGGCTCCTCTTGACCAATTGAAATCTTCATACTCATTTAAGTAAAAAAACTTTTGGCATCCACAACATTGATTCTCAATCACAGTTCAAAGAATACAAATCCAGCAAAACATCTGCAGGAAATCAGATTGGCCTACGTGACCGTTACACAGTAACGGTCTCATAATTTTGGTCAACTCCTCATTCCTGAGCTAAACTGGACTGCTGAACTAATGTCAAAGTGACCTGGCAGGAGTCAGGGTATCATGAGATTTCCCGGCTGAACTACAATAACAAGCCCGTCAGTCATTCCCCATGCCAAGAACTTTTCTCTAATGTAATCTGTTCCCATACAGGTCTTGCATGCTGCTCAGAGTGACCCTTCCCTTATTCCCAGAACAATTCTTCACAGAAAAAGGGAACAGCGCTAGGCTGGTTTAAATCTGTCTGACAGATTCCAGTTTGTTCATGTAAATGATAAATCATCTTTAAACTCCAGGGTTAATTGTGGAGTACCACAGGTTTCGGTACTTGAACCAATTGCCTTTACTATATATATGCTTCCAATAGATCAAATTATCAGGCGGCATAGGATAGACTTTCACTGTTACGCTGATGATACTCAGCTTTACTTATCCATAAATCCTGATGAACCCAACCAGTTAGATAGACTACAAGCATGTCTTGAAGATATAAAAACTTGGATGACTTAAAATTTTTTGCTTCTAAATTCAGACAAGACAGAAGTTGTTGTCTTTGGACCGGAGTCTTTGAAAAAGAAACTGCGTAGTCAATCACTTAACCTGGATGGCATTAAATTGACCTCCGGTAACAAAGTAAAAAACCTTGGTGTTATTTTTGACCAGGACATGTCATTTAAATCCCATATTACACAGGTCTCTACGATTTCCTTCTTTCACCTCAGGAACATTGCCAAAATTAGAAATGTCCTATCCAGGATTGATGCTGAAAAACTAGTCCATGCATTTGTTACTTCAAGGCTGGACTATTGTAATTCTTTACTATCAGGATGTCCACAAAATGCAGTTAAAAGCCTTCAGCTGATTCAAAATGCTGCAGCAAGAGTTCTGATGAAAATTAAAAAGAGAGATCATATTTCTCTTATTTTAGCTTCCCTTCATTGGCTCCCTGTTAAATCCAGAATACAATTTAAAATTCTCCTCCTCACATATAAAGCCCTTAATGAGCTAGCTCCATCATACATCAGAGATCTGATTGGTCCATATGTTCCCAACAGGGCACTTCGTTCTCAGACTGCAGGTTTACTGGTAGTTCCTAGAGTCTCTGGAAGTAGAATGGGAGGCAGATCCTTTAGTTATCAGGCTCCTCTCCTGTGGAACCAGCTCCCAGTTTTAGTCCGTGAGGCAGACACCCTGTCTACTTTTAAGGCTAGGCTTAAAACTTTCGTTTTTGATAAAGCTTATAGTTAGAGTGGCTTAGATTATCAGGGAGGGAGCCTTCCTTAGCAGGAATCTCAGAGCACACTTGAGGTGGTAGAATTGATGCAACCCTTGTAGCTGACTTTTCGGCTGTTTCAAATTTTGCACTGATTTAACCTCAGGCTTAAAATCTAAATTTTCCCTTTCAACACCATCTTCAGGTCTGCTATAAACATCAACCCGAGCTACAGCCATTTTAACTTCCATAGCTGTTTGCATTACCTTTAACTTGTTCTTCTCCTCATCAAGCTGCTGTAGCACTTCTGCTTCCTTCTGCTTCATTTCTGCCATAATCTGGGACTCATGACATTTCCATTCACATTCAAGCTTACTGACTTTCACCTTTTGAGTTTCAATCTCCAACATGGATCTAACTTGAACCTTTTTGGCCGCAAGATCAGCTTCTGCCATTACACGCCCTTGAGAAACCTTGAGGCTGGTAGTTGATGAACCACATGTACATGAAGAACTTTCA
Organism: Crenichthys baileyi; assembly: GCA_036173005.1. Taxonomy (NCBI): domain Eukaryota; kingdom Metazoa; phylum Chordata; class Actinopteri; order Cyprinodontiformes; family Goodeidae; genus Crenichthys; species Crenichthys baileyi. Next base: position 95,295 of record JAHHUM010001051.1, on the reverse strand, counting down.
ATAGAAGTTTCTCCAAAAACAGACTGATATTCATCTCTATTTAAGACTTCTCGCACCCTTTCCTTTTCAACTTCTTGATTAAATTTCTCTTCAACAATACCCCCTTCTAAACGCTTACACACAAGATCATAAATCTCATTTGTTAGTATAGTGCAGGCATCTAGTTTCTGCACAATATCTGGAGTATTTAAAGAATTACGTTGAAGAAACTCATAATTCTGTTTCACTTTGTCAAGACTGTTTTGGACTTGCTGATTTATTTCATCCAGATTCTCCTGAGAGCAGAAACCCTTTAATTTCTTCCTGGCTTCTCTGGCAATTTGTTTCCAGGATGCATAAGATTTAAGAAATGCTTTTATCTGTTTTGTAGACTCTGCTTCTCTATACTGCTCTCCCTTTTCAGTCAACCTTCTTGTGCGAGGACCTGAAACCAACTCTTGTCCCTTTGGCTTTTCTTCAGTGCACACATCTTCAGCAGAAAGTCCCTTTTCACATGGCAGTGACATCTTAACCTTACAGGGAAATTAAACCCACATTCAAACTTCACATTTAGCTACAAAAGAACATCATTCTAATACCATTTTTAAAATATTTTTTATAACATAACATTGTGGCGTTGACTCCGACGCAGCGTCAAACTTCGGCCAATGTCCGATCCAAACCTCTCACCGTCAATTGAAGGCGACACACGGAAGCCTCGAGTTTTCACTGTAGCAGCTCCCCAGCACTTAAATTAATCAGCCAGTCTCGACGGGTGAATTTAGCGTTTTATTTTCCCTCGGTCACCTCAGTCCTTCAATCACTGTGAAAACTAAAACATATACAAATATTAGAATACAAACATAAACTTACAATACAAACAACAAAACAAAACGTACCTCGCTGCTTTCACTGGGGAACAGTAAATGTTCATTCATTTCCTTGTGCCAAGCATCTTGTCAGTTCAAGTCATTCATTGGCACAGTGATTTTACAAGCCTTTATAGGGCCTGCCCTCATTAACTACAGCAACCCGTGAGGTACATACAAACAAACAAACAAACAAAAAAAAAACAATATAAACCAACAGTGCTAATCAAAACAGACAAACATCCATAAACAATCTGTGACATTCTTAATTTAGAAGATTCACTTCGAACAATTTAATTTAAATAGTCTACAAAATAAATTATTTAGGCAATTTATTTTAAATAGATCACAATCCATTACAGCCTCAGAAAACTCATTCTCGGCCAATCTGAATGAGAGATCCCTGTATTGAATCTAATACGTATCATTATCATCAGGGACATGCACAGATAGACACTAGGTGGTGCTAGAGCACCTGCCCTTTTATCCTATGGACAAAAAAGTGCCCTCCTGAAATCTTTTTTTTTTTTTTTTACAGTGTATAGTGTGGGGCCCAAGGTACAATTTCTGAATTTTAAGGCCTATAATACCAGTGCCCCAGGTTTTGAAATTTTGATCAACAACTACCACCCCCTCGTCCACACACATACGTGTCCCGCCTCGTGTGTCTCTCAACGGAGACGGGCTATCCGTCAGATAGAGCCCTGCCCTGCCGACAGGCAGGCTAACTATCCAGGTAATAAACAAAACAAATATACTTGCTCCCTAAACTTCATATGAAAAATTTAAAACTTCACTTGCCACCATTTTATTTAAACAGAACAGGCCAATAAATGGCATACCTTTACCCGCTATGTCTTCTATGGCTGGTGTAGAAAAATTTGTTTTTACCAAGACAGAGACCGATGATTGTCACTCAGAATCAGCTTTATTATAATCTTGCAAGAGAGAAGGATTTTTTACAGCATTGGAGATGCGCTCAGTAGTGCTGCCAAATTGTTCTGACTAGACAAAGCAAAGGTTCTCCTTATAAACTACAACAGTTTTCAAAGTAACTCTCATGAGACCCAGAGAGACGAGGTCCCAGACATAATCTTAACAGTGTGGCATACATATTATCTCACACAGGTGCAAGGAGAAGGCTGAGAAACCATTACTCTAAGACTATATATGAGAAGAATGGAACAACACTGAGGGGTTCTAATACTTTTGTCAGTTCCTGTAGAGTATCAAAGAGCAAATCAAGCAAGGCACTAAAATTTCCATAATACCCCCCTTCGCTGTAGCAAAGGTTGACTGATTGGCTGGGATGGCTGAAACTGGCAACAGGTTAAGCATCGTTGGATGTAGACCTGAGTGTCGTGAGACGTTGGAGGCCAGTACGCCATCTGTTGGAGGGTGTGGAGTGTGGCTTTGCAGCTCCTATGGCCCCCTACAGGAGAGTAATGGGCGTAGGCAAATGTGACCCCCCTTTGGTCTGTTGGAACAATGCTGAAAGCATGGGAGAGCTGTTTTATGCCAATCTGCACACTGGAGGTGCACACTCTGGCTGTCTTAAGGAGAAGGCGGAGCCCGTCTGCTAAGAAGAGTGTGTGGCTGTGTTGTGCCTCAGTTAAATTCAAATTCAAAGATACTTTATTGATCCCCGAGGGGAAATTAGAATTCCACTACAACCCATCCAAACAGACATCATGACACAATACAAGGGGGGAATGGGTCACCGAAGCTTTGCTGCCCACTCACAGGCGCTGCCCTTGCTAGATGAGAAAAGAGGCCACATTAGGTAAGTAGAGGGAAAAAAATCCTATTTCACACTTTATCCTTAGCAGGATACAGTTTGAGATTGCAAAAACCCTCAGCACAAAGAAGCAACACGTATGCAAAACGACATCATGGCGGGATCGGTGAAGGCGGTGTGAGGGGGTGCATATGTTTATCTTGAGCATGTGTGTGTGCAAGTGAGTGTGTCCAAAGTAAGTCCATGAAGCACTGTCACAGAGACTACTGTCCTTCATGGTATGTTGGAATGTTCATCAACCGGGCATTCTGAGCAGCTCGACAGATGTCCTCAGGGAAGGGAGGGGGCAGAGGGAGCAGAGCGTCATGTTTACATAACTTCCAGGAGAAGTTGAAGATAGCCAGCCATCAAGGCCGTGCAGGGGAGCCAGATTTAGAAAAACAACAATTATTTGGGTTAGGCTGACTCTTAATTTTCCGGCAGCCTTGAGAGTCTCGCTGGTGCTTCCCAATGGCTAATCCAAAGAGCCAAATTCCAGGTCTTTCACCAGATCCGAGGGAACAACTTTCTCCAAGATTTATCCCATTTCACCCCAGAGTCCAGGAACCGCAACCTGCCTGCGATCCTGTGTAAGGATCACATCCAGTCTGCGATTCAGCTTACGTAACATCTCAGTCTGAGTGTTGATCGCTCTGCAGATCCCATCACACATGCCAGGCAGCCTTACAATTGCCAGAACAGCTGCTGACATTCTCCGAATTTCTCAATATGCCAGGTAACCACTGACTCCAAAAAGCAGAAATCCTGATATCAAACATCCAATTATATACACATCTTCGACATCCTCGACTGACATTATCGACAAACACACAATCCTCCACTTCTGCCAGGAGTCCATTGTGTATCCGGAGAAAAACGTCCCGTCTGGCCAAGAGGGTTACCCTCCACCCTGTCTTCTCGTCGAGAAAATTTGATCAATTGCATTGAGATACCAGCTGACCAAATCCATAACTCAGAATTTTGGACGATATACAAAAGAGGCTCCAAAAAGAAGACAAGACACAGAGCTGAAGCAGGGCAGATATGGGAGGGTGCGGGAGACAGAGACAAAGCGTCCTCCTCCACCGAGAGCAGCAAGAAAAAGAAAGGGGGATCTTCTTGGCACACGCGGTCATACAACTCTCTACCAGTTGATAATTTCTTTAGCCAGAAAGCTAGAAGCACTTCTGGTATGAACATGGTTTCCAGGTGTACATCTTCCACCACTTTGGGGTTGTAACTTTTCACTCCTGGGTTCTTTAAAGAGCGAAGAAATTATGCATGACTGCGGGGAGGAGTTTTCTGGGTTGCTGGGTGCAGCTGTGTCCCAGAGGTGCCCATGTCTGGCACCGATGAGGGCCTGAGAGGTTCTTTGGGCTCCTCTAAGCTGGCAACCTGGTTTGTCACCAAGGATGGTTTGCTGCTTGCACCCAGTGGTGTTTGCACCTCCGCCTGGACCCAGAGTTGGTCCTGGTGGCAGTCAATGAGTGGGGCCAGCCTGTCCAGCAGGTCCTGGCCACCAAGAAAAGGCTCTGTGTTCAATGTGCACATATAGATGGGGTGCACCGGAGTCATGTCTTTGAGTGTGATGTCCATCTCCACCCAGCTAGTGATGCTTACATCACAAGCTTCAGCCTGAAATAGTTTAATGAGGGAAAGCATGGCTCTACTCACCTCCTCAAACAAGACTGAGCCCATCAGGTTGATCTCTGATCCTGTTTTAAAATGGAAACTCAGTTTGACATGTCCTCCTACACTGGTGGGACAGTATAAGCGACGTGCATGTTCATTTTGGTTCAGTTTACCTAAGAACCTTGGAGAAATGGTTTGTGGTGTTTCTCCTGGAGAGGTCCCAAGGGGTTCTTTGAGTTTCCCAGGTTTGTCTCTCCATCTGATCAGGTAGACTCTGATGCCTGTGGAGACTAGGTCCATGCCTAGTCGTGCTGAAGGGGGTTTTGGATCCGGTTTCACCAGATGGTCAGCTGCCTCTAATGATGGTGGAGGTTGGGCACATGCCTGGCGCCCTGCTTCTGTCAGAATCATGCAGAAGGCATCCTCTATCTCTCTCCTCAGGTTCCATCCTGCATGTTGACTCCAACCTTTACCATCAGGCTTACCTTTGGGCCTCACATGATTGTCAGGTCGTCAGGTTCGACCGGAAGTGGTCTGGCAACTTTGAGTGTGGCTGGTACTCAGTACCACCCCCAGCTGACAAAACTTACGTTGTTCCCTTAAACTGTTCTTAACATAGGTTCTGTTTGAAGGCATTTCTCTGCCTTCTAACGCAAGACTGTCATCTTCTGTGTGCACCTGTAAAACTCTAACCTCACCTTCTGATCCATTAGTAGGGCGTGGATGTGTTTCCCATGCCATCTGAGCGTATTTACAGATCTCTTGCATGGTGAGGGTTTTGTTCAACAGTACATAGTAACGTCGTATCGGACACTTTCATGAAGGTTGTGGAGGAACAGAGATTTAAAAGCGTGTTCCTCCTCTATGCTGGGAGCATTACGTCCTTGGAAGTAAGCGGCTCTCAGGCGCTGGTAATACTCTCTGGGTGCTTCACTTTTATTTTGCTGGATTGCCAAAGCACCAAGTGTTGTGGAGGTCTGGTCTGTGTACACAGAATATTCTTCTCTTAAAGCTTCACAGAGGGTTGAATAATAGTCTTGGACTCTAGAGGGCAGGCTCTCCATGAAAACATGGATGCTCCTGGATGTTGACTTCCAGATGAGCTTCAACTTTTCCTTTGCTGATGGGCAGCACAGGTCTAAATGGCAGCGTTCGACTTCCCTAAGATAATCATCAATGTCTGATTGCTCATTATTAGGGTCAAAACGCTCTATGCCTTGGGCAAGAGACTCAAGTTGCCGTGTGCACAATCCACTCTGAGGGATTGGTGCTGGCCCATCTGAGTCATCATCTGAAGGTTCACTCCTGCTACATCCCTTGTGTGTCAGGGCATCACGCTTCACCCTTAGAGGAGGCACTGGAGGCTGCTCATGGTACAATGGTGGGCCCTGTGCTCCATGGAATCGGGTCCTGGGCAGTGGCTGAGGGCAGTATGAACCACCTGAGTCCCCGACACGGCTCTCATGTCGCCTTGGGGGAGGTGAGGGATTGTAGAGCAGGGTACTGCAAGTCAAGTGTGAAGGCTGCTCGCCCCTAAACCTTGAACCATTTACTTCTAGTGAGTCCACCGCCAGGTATTGTTCATGGCTGTCTCCTACAGTGGGGTGGGACACCGCACCACTGAATCTAATCTGCCCACTCCTACCTGTTTTGGACTCTGTGGATGTGTGGGAAAAACCACAAGCTTGGGAAGTAAATCTCTGGAGAGCAGCTTCTACGTTTTCTAGCTCTGAGTGGAAGGTTCTCTCAGGGTGTTGCAAATGTGGCTCACCATCAGAGGTTTCAACCTGCGAGACAGGATTTATCTCCACCCCCCAGTCCTCTGGGGATGGGGTTGTGTCCTGGCTACGCTCAGCTACCTCCAATCTTCTGGCTCTCAACTTCTCTTCCACTTCTAACAGTTCACACCTAGTTGCCTCTGCTGTCTGCAAAGTATTATTCAGCATAAACTGCAGATTAACACACTGGTCTCTTTCCAAAAGTACCGTTCGCTGATATAAAAGAGTGAGCTGTCCTAAAACATCGGCCACCTGTCTGTCTTTTGGTGGGTTCTTAATGACCTGGAGCAACTCCTGAATCCTTGCTTCACATTTCTCAATGCTATAATCATTAAGAGCTTTACGCTCCTCTGATGACAATAAAATCAAAGCTGCAATTGCTTCCTGTGCCTGCATATCTGTGGGGCCCTCCTGACTCACACATTGGGGTAGATCACATCTCCATCTTTGGCCAAAATGCATAACAAACAAACAAAACTGTTCTATGAACGACCACTAAAATACCAGTAGTAACAATTAGCCGTGACACAAACAGACTAAGCTGTTTAGTTTTGAATGATCGCTAAAATCAATTAGCAGCAACACAAACAGACTAAGCACTCAGCTAGCTGTATGATTCATATATATACATACAGGGGTTGGACAATGAAACTGAAACACCTGGTTTTAGACCACAATAATTTATTAGTGTGGTGTAGGGCCTCCTTTTGCAGCCAATACAGCGTCAATTCGTCTTGGGAATGACATATACAAGTCATGCACAGTAGTCAGAGGGATTTTAAGCCTTTCTTCTTGCAGGATAGTGGCCAGGTCACTACGTGATACTGGTGGAGGAAAACGTTTCCTGACTCGCTCAACCCAAAACACCCCAAAGTGGCTCAATAATATTTAGATCTGGTGACTGTGCAGGCATGGGACATGTTCAACTTCACTTTCCATGTTCATCAAAAAATCTTTCACCAGTCTTGCTGTGTGTATTGGTGCATTGTCATCCTGATACACGGCACCACCTTCAGGATACAATGTTTGAAACCATTGGATGCACATGCCCTTTTCAAGAATGGTTCGGTAGTCCTTGGCAGTGATGCGCCCCATCTAGCCCAAGTATTTGGACCAAAGGGGGAATGCCATGATATGGCAGCCAAAAAACCATCACTGATCCCCCCCCATGCTTCACTCGGGGATACGCCTTCTTTGGGGCTTCTCCACACCATAACTTCCCCCGGATGTGGGGGAGAACAGTAAAAGGTGGACTCATCAGAGAACAATACATGTTTCACATTGTCCACAGCCCAAGATTTGCGCCTTGCACCATTGAAACTGACTTTTGGCTTGGCATGAGCAGTTTTTGTATAGTAATGAAGTAAAAAAACACTTCGCTCCCTTTACTTAAAAGTATATTTTGGGGGGTACTTCATATTTTCCTCAAGTATGAAAATTTTTGATAACTTTTCACTTTTACTTCACTATATTTCCGAACTTAATTGCATACTTTTACTCCGATACATTTTCAATGTGTGGTTTAGTTACTTTTTTAAAAAAAAAGCGAGAGGGGGAAAAAAAATTTTTTTGACCCCCCACCTACTGATTGACTGCAACAAAGCGGTAGCCTACTTCCCGGGGCTTTTTCATCACCACCAATAGGGAACATCTGTTTTGGGTTCTCCCATTAAAAAACAAAGCAAGTCTCGCAATCAGCAGCAGCCACATGGAGGATGAGACGGAGACCACCACGACTGCAACTACTTCGGGACACGGCCCCCGGGGGAAAACCACCAGCTGGTGATGAGAGCCCCAAGGGCCTTATTTAAAACACAATATACTCTTTTGTGGGTTTAAAGATTCGTCGTACCGCATGAAGTGTATGTTATGCCTGCCCAAAAGATGTGGAAATTCTATCTTACAAAAAAATCCCCGCCAAAACTTGAAGAAACACATCGAGGTAAACTTCTTATGAAATGGTTATAATCCTCCTGGTTTCAGTAACTATATCTTGGTCACTACTAAGGCACTATTTGGAAATCTTGAGTATAACGTTACCTGTTATAAATGAAAACTTTTTTGGGGCATTTTTTTCAGTTCCACACGTTGGTGTTTTTAGCTTAGGCCTAATGTTGACTGTAGAAGGTCCCTAGGACTCTTCTGTTCAAGGGGGGAGGAAGCCAAATTGCGATAGCAATTTTGGGACAAATTTAACGAAATAGGAAAGGCATGCACGTTCAAAAAACCAAACCATTAACATGTGCTACTCTTTAAAACTGGAACAAAAATTTGTGTGTGCTTCTGCTGTTTTAAAACAAAGCCAAGGTTAGCCGACCTTGCAGTCGCCCCCAATAGCTACGTTTACATGATGGGACAATGTTCCAAATACCGACCAGTTTCCCTTAATTTAAAACATTGTACTAGATTAAGTGTTTTTTGTTTGCATTTTTGTTGCAACCTAAGGAAATTGTTTTTGTAACTGATGTGTGGGTTGGGTCAATTTGTGTTCCAATTTTTTTTTTTGGTTTTTCAGAGAAAGCATCCGCATTTATTTTAGAAAAAAATTTGAATTGACCACGGGCAAAGCGCAAAAGGGCCAGTGGACCACCCACCCCCCCCAGCAAGCAGGCCACATTGACTCAACCCCTTTGGGCCCAGACTCCTCAGAAAAGAGTTTTTGAAAAGGCCATTTTTAAAAATAGTTGTACAGGGCTGCCGGTCCTTCTCAGTAGTCGAGGGCAGGAGCCATTCCCGAGAATTCATCAAGGACCTTGCCCCTAATCCCAAATTCTGTCACGAGTGGACGCTCACATCCAAGATCGGAAGAGGTTTTAAACCCGAAATGAAGGCTGCCCCTGATTGAACCCAATGAAGGGGGTCGACTACGTAGCTATTACTACTGATTGCTGGTCAGTGAAAAGGCGAGGGTTTCATTGGCGTTACGGCATACTGGATCGACCCGGATAAATTTTTAAAAAGGGAGGTTTTCAGAGCCTTTGGCATGCCGACAGCTGAGGGGATCCCACACTTTTGTTTCTCTTGGCCAATGCGTTGAATGACATCCATTGCAAAAATTCGAAATCAGAGGCAAGATTGTGAGGCCCAACCACTGACAATGGTGGCAAACTTTTGAAGGTTTTTTGAGGGTTTTTGGGGAAGATGAAAAACAACAATGAAGGGGAGTTGAAGCTGAAGGGCGCAGTCTGAAGATTTGAATGAGATACTGGGGGGCCTGAGGAAGATGTGGAGTACATTGACACCTGCAGTTCTGCTGCCCTGAAGATGATGGGGTTGGAATTTCCAGCTGCCAAGACACCAACCCCTGTGCTTGTCATATTCTAAACCCCCATCGCCAGTGAAGACTCCCACAAATAGCAAATTTCCAGTGATGCATACAAAAAGTGCCCCCCATGCAACATTTTCCCAAGTGTTATGGCCTGTGGGAAAAAAGGTGGGGAAAATCCACACTTTTAGCAGAGATGGTTGAGGGATGTCCGTTCTCTTCAATTCTAAGGCCAAGTAAAAAAAGGGGGAACTTGTTGTTCCCTGGGGCCGTGGAACGTCTACTCAAGATTTGTAAAGAGAAAAGGGAGAGGGAGCCTTAAGAGCTATTTTCCAATGACCTGAAGGTCCCAATTTAAGTAGGGCCTAAGGGTTTTTTTTTTAAGTAAAAATAGAAAAAGCTGCAGATAAACCCCCAAAAAACAATTTGAATAACAGTGTCTATTATAAACAAAAAAACACGGAAAACTATCAGAAATATCCCAAATTTTTATTCATGTTTTATAATCCTTGGTTCCCTCTAACAAAAATTCCAGATGTATCTTCTTTTTTTGTCAACACACGGTTCAACCCAGCCGAACTCGCATTTCTCACGGAGGGATGGCTGTAATGAGCCCTGTCGCCCAGGGAAAACCCAACATACTGCAAGCCAAAAATAACACACAAATGGGGTTTGGCTACTTCCGACAATTCAAACCTGCTACAGATAAGCTCGACAAAATCACGTTTTTCAGCTGAAGTACTGCAGACCTCTTTTTGATTCTTTACAGTCTGGAATTCAAAAAAGATTTGGGCACATGTTAAGGATGCCGAGTTTGGGTTGCAGCCGCCCCAAATTTTTCTTCCCAAACCGGAAAAAAAACATGGACGAAGGACGGGTGGGCCCCCATTAAAAAAGGGTAAGCTTTTTACATTAATGAGTACACGCATCGTTTTAAATAGTGATGGTACATGTTGGGCATGCATGTTGACTGCATTTAGCAGTCAAAAACCCTGTCAGTCCCAAATACCATTTCGTTTTGGGGACGTGGGGGGCACTTTTTTTTTTTACTAAAATTTACCAAAAACCTACTTGACACCATCTAAAAAAAATTTTTTTTATTTTGGGGTTATCAGACCACATGGGGCATGCTTTTCCCGCAATCCAAGGGGCTTTTGTCTATGAGAACATGAAAAAAAACATTTGCTTTAGATGGTGTCAAGAAAGTGATGGTTTACCCCAAAAGGGGAAGTTTCAAAGTGTCTCATGCTTAGTCAAGAATGATGGTGGGGACTACTTGGTTTGGGATTGCATGAATGCCCTCCCAAAAACATTGGGGAAACGTTCAGCATCAATGATTTGCTTGTTTTTGTTGGTACACGGGAAAAAATTATTGTAGGGAAGAAAAAAAATCAATGCCTTTTTTTACTAATTTTGACTATGGCCACAAAAAATGGCAGAAAAAGCTGCTAGTTTTAAATGCTACAAATCTTAATTTCTGTATTTCAGGAATTGATTTCATCAAGCCCGCATCTCGAGGATCCCCCCAAAGCCCGCCTGGTGATGCACCCCGGGCGAGTTCTTTGGGGTGAAAAGGGCTTTCTTGTCTCGAAAACACAAAGACCCCAAAATGGCGCCAAACCCTTTTTATGGCCCACCTGTCCTGCTCAGCTACCACATGGATTTGCTTAGGTCCTTTCCCTTTTGTCTGCAAGCCCGTCTGTCCAGCTCAACACCCCCCCCCATTATCTGCAGCAGCAAACGGCTGTTTCAGCATAGAAAGGGCTTGTGTTAAACCCCCGAAGAGTCGGCTAAATTAGGCATTTGAAAACCCGCTGCTTTTTAAAGAAAAAAGGAGGTTTTTCAGTTTCAAGTGATAATGGGGTTTAAAGGGAGGTTTACAAAAAAGGTTCCCTTTCAGGGTGCCAAAAAAAAGCTGCATTTTTTTCCCCAATTTTTTTTTTTTTGCATAAAAGGGCCAGTTTGTTGACCCATTTGTTTTGGGGAAAATAAGTAATGTTTCTGGAATTTTTTTTTTCATGTTGGCCGCATTTTCTGTTTCGACTTTTTTTATTTTTCACTTTTTAGCCCCTGCCTTACTTGAAGGGGGGAAATTAAGGCTTACAAAAAAATTTGTATTTTTTGTCCTGGGGGTATTAAAAAGCGCGGGTTTAGTTGGGAAAGCAGGTTTTAAAATTACCTTGTGGTATAGGTAAAAACACCAATTTTTTAATAAAAAATTTTGGGGCCCTGCAGGTAAAATCTAAATTTGCAGGTTTAAATTTTTCCTGAAATTTGGTTGTGTTTCAAATTTTTTTAAGTGGAAGTTTAAATTTAAAAAAATATTTAAGTTTTCCAAAATATAAAAAATGTCATTCAAAAATTCATTTTTCCTTGTTTTTCTTTTTTCTTATACTTGTTTATTTCATTACTTGAGTACATCCATTTTTACAGCAATTTCCATACTTGAGTACAAGAAGCTTTCAGATTAACCCTTTAAAAACTTTAAAAAAGTAACATTTCCCGTAAATGATTGGACTTTTTCCAAAGTCATATTTGGAGAGGTACCTATACTTTTTCTTGACTCTGAGATTTCAGACTTTATACAAAACTGGGCATGAGGGGACCAAAGGATATTTAAACCCCGTGGGGCTCCCGACGGACAGTTCTGGTGGAAACAGGAGAGTTTGGGGGCCCCATTTTAAATTTGCCCCGATTTGGGCAGCCGGTTTGGGTTTTTTGTTTTTGGGGTACAAACCGGTTTTTGCACCCGAACATCCCTTCAGACAGGGTTCCCCTTGCGGGCCCCCAGTTAATTTCCCGTTGGGGTGTGGGGCGTCTTCTTGGGGTTTTAGCTTTACTTTCCCCTGGAACCGTGGCTCTTATACATTACAAAGATTGCGTCTTGGTTACGGCGCCAGAAAGACGGACCAAAAATTTTTCCCTTTTGAACCTGGTATGTCCCCAAAATGTTGTGTCTTTTCAAATGTTGAGAAAAAATGTGCTCTTCCCCTTAATTAAAAATTCACACTCTCTCTTACGGGTGCAATGTGCAATAAAGGAAGACTGGCCCCCAGGCTGGTCCAATTTTAGCCTAAAAACCTCCCACACAAAAATGACGGTTTTTCATTTTTCATTGTAAAACCCCTGATTCTTGAAATTTAATGGGTTTTGCTTAAAAGGGCACACGGGTTTTGACCGTTCAAACTGGGGGCTTCCCCAAGTCTTGCTTTAGGGAAATAATCAAGCAAAACAACAAAACAAAATTTGAAAAAAAAACCCAAATTTTTAAATAAAATTCTAAAAGGGGATGAAAAAACTAAAAATTAAAACTATTTAGCTTCAAAGAATGTTAGTTGATACTATGGGTTTTTTTCTTTCGCGGGGCCTCCAAGTTAGACAACAAAGTGAGTTATGCGAGTTGGTTAAAAAATGCTGCCACACAAAAAACCAGCAAAAATGATAAAATTCCGAGCGAAGTGGGAATGAATATCAATAAATTGATTTTAGCCAAATATGTCCTTTGATCAGGTGATGGGTATCTGCGTTTAAAAATTACTTGTTAATAAAACTTAAAAAAGGTTAAGTTTAAACTGTGGGCAACTGTAATTCTCACAAGATGGCACTGATCGCCTGTCTGCAACGGAGAAAATCCTGTTGCAACTGCAATTCACTCAATGGCCACCAGACAGTAGTGTTGCTTCCTTACTAAATGGGAGAGTGTTAGTTATGGCTGTAGTTATACCAACGGACACCAGAGGCAGATCAGAAACACAGCTCATCATAAAACACTACAATCAGTATTGCGTGCAACAAGTGAATACCTTAGATTAACTACTGGTGATTCTAAATCAGCTTCACTATGCCTCATCCTGCCCAAACCTCTAAATGCACCTATCCGGATTAATATGAAAAGAACGAAATTACTTTGACGTTGATTTCTTCTCTCCACCAGCTGAGGATGGATCATGTTTGAAGAAAAAAGAGGGGGGGGGGGTACATGTCCGTGATCAAATTAAAGAAAAAAAAAACGGTAACTTCTCATCCCTCCAGGGGGGAAAAAATGAAGAACCATTAGTCGACTGCATACATAAGGAAGAAAATCTCATCTCCTTGGAAATAGAACCTCTGTAGGTTTTCACCTGTGCCAGGTGTTGGCGCGGTCTTCGATCGGCGAATAAATGCTCTGATCTTCTCGTATCGGACAGATTTCCAGCTTTCAAGCTCTTCCGGGAATGGCCTTGTGGAGCAAAAGTTCGCCTGCGAGGTTTTGTCTCTCCAGATATGCGCCTCCGATGCGCTGTCCTGTGAGACACGCGGGAAATCGCCACGAAACTTCATCTCCTGTTGGTTTTACACTTTTGGTGACGTCAGAGCTGCGACGTCTGTTGAGCTGCACATGTCAAAATGTGCGACCAAAATGGATGACCCCAACACTCCAATGCCTGGAACTTCTTAAAAAAGAAGACGAACAATTCCAAGGGAGGCAGTTCATTCCTTCCTCCCATTACATGGCGTCATAGTCTGAGACAGCCATGTCTGCAGTTTTTCACTAAAAAAGATTAAATTAATTTATAACTGTCTGTACACACAGTCAAGACATTCCCCATATAATTATTGAAAGACATCTAGATAACATTGTACTTTCTCTATTTGCGAAAGAGATGTCAAAATTACATTTTGCCTTAAAGAGAACATTGCTTTTTCCTAATATCGTCCCTTCAGTAACAAACATTTATTAAAATTCATTGTTTAAAGAAAACAAGAAACCTATTTTATTATGTACATATAGGCTGCAATTGTGCATCCCAAACACTAATTTATCAGTCAAAAACTTACTTGTGAAGACTTAGAATCCAGTATCCTATACTGTAAAAACCTTTCAGTCCTGCAGCATTGTAAATTTATTGAAGTTCCAGGTTTTAACTTCTCTAAGCACTTCCGTCCTCTTCCTGTTCTAATTTTCTGCTAATTCGGGTTTTCGACATTTAAACTCCTTCCAATACAATTAAATATATCATGTTTTATGTTCTCCTGGTGATGCTTTATTTTTTTAGCACCTTTCCTTAGTCAAAACCTTGTTCTTTATGTGGTTTCATCTCTGTCTCTGTTCCTGGATCTAATCCAAAAACCATTTCCTGACCCTACTCGACTTCTGAAGAATGTTTCCTGGAAACATCTGCTAAAGTTTAGAAATGAAGTAAAATCACATAACACTTACATTAAGCATCACTTCAACACTGACATTCTCAGCTAATATGTTTTTTTTATTTTCTGATTAAATTATCCACTAAAAGCATACAGTTAAGCAAGTCACCTCCACGTTAACATCATCAACAACTACCTGAAGTTGTGAAATCTTTCTCAATGTTCCACAATTCTCTTCCTCAACATATTTTTTGATGCCTCTAAGCCTTAGGAAAACTACTGTTTGCTAACAATTATATTTTTCAGCAATTTTACATTCAGCACAAATACTTAAAAGGTAGAAAAGGAAGAATATTCAAAAGAATAATTCTTTGAAGAAAATTAGTAAACTGCTCACCGGTTTTTTCATGCATGTGTAAAAGTTTTTATAACACTTTTTCCATTTGGCAACGCAACAAATATTTAATGAACTTATTTTTGTGTTATCCCAAACATATTGTGTAATTTAAGTAGGTCTATAGTATTTGAAACCCTTTTTTTGAGATAATGGAAGGAAAAAGAAAAACATTTAAAATTTTTGAATACATACCTAATAATATTTATATCCAAAGTCAGTTACTTCCATTAAAGGTTATTTTCTTGCGATGCCAAGATGTTTTAATTTATGTTTACCCTATTATATGCTTTCCTTTTGTAAAGGTAACTATGTCACAATAAGTCAAAAATTTCAAGTGATTCATGCCTAGTTTGCTAGTTAGTCTGCTTAGCAACTGAAACTCATTTGTAAATGTCCCTAAATTTACTTGTTGTCCTAAGTATGTGAATGCTTTGCTGTTCAAATGTACTCGACACATGGATTGTATTGTAGGAATGACTCAACGGTATCCCTACGGCCACCTCCAGTTTTAATTAGATAAATCATGAAGCAACATTACAAATGTTTCTCTATGTTACCTTCCCCTACGTAACAGAGCATTTGATAACATTTGTATGTCTTCCATTGGAACAAGGTGGGCAGAATGCGAAAGATTAGCAGCTTCTGAAAAAAAGAAAAGAGAATACTTAAAGCAATACAGTTAGTTATTTGCTGGTCAGATTTTAAATGCAACTCATGCAATCCAACCCCGGGCCTGTTTGTGTCACTTAATAGTGAGGCTGATGTAGGCAGAATCTATGGTCCCATAATGTTCATCTGTGTCACTGCACATAGTTCATACACAGTTTCAAAGAAGATCATGGTAACGTCAGACATACCTATTTCTATGCAGAAAGAACAAAGTGAAGAAATTAATTGACAACAAAGCTCTGCAGAAATTCACATTTCTTTTTATATTAAAATAAGATTCCCATAAATTAAAAAAAGTAAACAAGTAACAAAGGATTCAAATTAAAATGAAAATAGTAGCTTAAAATTGAATGCAAAGATATATATGAAATTTCCAACCAACTGGTAATCTGTTCCTGATCCCGTATGGTTACTTCTTTGATTATTCTCACAGAGTTTCCCAAGTCTGATCACTAAATCTGCTTCTGAACTCATAGCTGTCATAATGTAGCGTTTCTTTAAACTCTGAGGAGAACACAACCACAGATTCAGGACAACGTTTTAACAGGTTTATTTTGTGAAGAAAAAGGAACAAGACGAGACAGGGACCCAGGCAATGACAGCAGGAGACTGGTTCTTCTCTGGAAGGGAAGGTGACAAGGTTATGGATATTCCAGGGGAATTTCAAGGTGTTTTCTTTTAGAAGGGTTTGTTCAGGAACTTACAGCCAGAGCGGTTGTGGTTAAGCTGGGGAGGTAAGTCTTTCCTCTGAGATGGAGGTAGGCAGGATGAGGGTGGTAGGCGGCAGTTTCCTTTCTTTCCTTTAGCTCTCAAGTGATGACTCAGTTTAACCGTTCCCATGTAGAAGGGTGGGCAGGCAGGTGACAACAGAAATAAGGTTTTCCAAAAAACCTCACCCAAGCCAGGGCCAGAAACTGAGAAGGCAGGGAGACTCACGGTGGTAGATGAGGAACGAAACCTTGAAGCTCGCTCAGAAAACAGATCACAGGACTAGGAGCCTTAAAAACCCATCAGGCAAGGTCTGGGGAAAAAGACAAGAGGAAATTACGATTAGGTTCAGCAAAATGTATGCACAAGCACTGCACATCACGGTCAGTACCACAAAAATGTAGCAACGGGCTGACGTCTCCCTCCTGGTCCCAGGTCCTTAAGAAGGCCAGTGATTAGGCCCTGATCAGCAGCACCTGCCAGGAAACGCTCTAGAGCAGTGGGTGGAAAGAAACACACAGACACATACATAGCGCACCAACACAGAGCCCTGACATTACCTCCCCCTCAATGGGCGCCTCCTGGTGGCCTACTAGTGGAAGGAGCAGACAACCTCTCAAAATCCGTGATGAGAGAGGGGTCCAAAATGAAACTGCGAAGGACCCAAAGACGAGCTTCAGGACCGTACCCCTCCCAGTCCACCAAATACTGGACACCACGACCCCTGCGCCGGGAGTCAACAATGCGGTGGACAGTAAAGGCAGGGTGGCCATCAATGCGGGTGGAGGGGGTCTGGAAGGAGGGCACAAAGGACTAGACACGACTGGTTTTATCTGGGACACATGGAATATGGGGTGGACATGATAATGGGATGGTAACCGCAAATGGACGGTGGTGGGACTGATGATGGAGTCAACCTTGAAGGGACCCAAAAATCTGGGAGCCAACCTCTTGGAAGAAGCCTTCAAGGGAAAATTTTGAGAAGACAACCAGACCTCCTGTCTTCTCTTCTTATCGGCATACTTCTTGTTTTGAGCAGCAGTGCGTTGTAGGCAGGTCTTGGTTTGGTCCCAGATTCTTCTACAGGACAACATGTGACTACAGACAGATGGAAGAATGGGGTCAGGCAAAGAAGCAGGGAGGAGAGAAGGCTGGAAGCTAATAGAAGCTTCAAAAGGCGAGAAGCCAGATGCAGCAGATATGTGACTGTTGTGTGCAAATTCAACCCAAGGTAGATGTTGACTCCAAGAGGTGGGATTATTATTACACAAGCAACGAAGGGTGCTCTCAAGCTCTTGGTTGAGCCTCTCACACTGCCCGTTAGTCTGGGGGTGATAGCCAGAAGAGGTTTGGGATCTAGCCCCAAAAGTGCACAGAAGTCCCTCCAGACCGGAGAAAAAATGAGGAAACTCGATCAGAGAGAATCTCTGTGGGGATACCATTAAACCCCTAAAAACATGGTTTACCAGGAGTCTAGCTGTCTCGGAGGCAGAGGGGAGCTTAGTGAGAGCTACTAAGTGGCAAGCCTTAGAGAACCGGTCAATGATTGACAGAATGACTGTCTTATTTCTGGATGGAGGAAGTCCAGTAACAAAGTCCAAGGCTATGGGTTGGTGAGAAGGTTTGTTTCTAGCGCAGATAGCACAGGCAGACACAAACTCAGCGGTGTCTTTATTTAAAGAAGGCCACCAGAAATAACGGCGAAGAAAACCAATAGTGCGGCTAGTTCCTGGGTGACCCAAAAACTTAGAAGAATGGCCCCATTGTAACACTCTGGATCTAACAGTCTCAGGAATGAATAGGCGGCCAGGCGGACCTCCACCTGGGTCAGGTTCAACCAGTTGTGCTTGGTGGATAAGGTCTTCAAGTTGCCAAGACAACACTCCCACTACATAGGATGGAGGAATGATGGGCTCTGCTCAGGCAGAGAACTGTCTGGACAAATCATCAGGTTTTAAATTCTTAGAACCTGGGCGGTCGGTGATAGAAAAAATTAAACCCCCCCGAGGACAAAAGAATAGTGACCAACGTGACTGACGGGGGTTAAGGCTTTTGGCTTTCTGAATGTAAGCCAGGTTCTTGTGGTCTGTCCAGAACAATGGTTTGCGAAGTTCCCCCTAACCAAAATCTCCATTCCTCAAGCGACATTTTAATGGCGAGTAGTTCTCTGTCTTCAAACATATTTTCCTCAGCGGGGAGAACCGCTGAGAGAAAAAGGACATGGGTGCAACTGCCATCTGCCCCGGGGGGGTGAGAGAAAAAAGCTCCAACTCCGGTCAGATGCATAACCCCCCAGAATAAACTGTTCCTTGAGGTTTGGGATGGGTAAAAACGGAGCTGATGCAAACCGCTGCTTGAGGGTAGCAAAACCCCTTTTTAGCCTGAGGGAGACAAAAAAGGGTTGTTTAATGGATGTCAGGACAGTAAGAGGAGAAGCAATTCGGCTGAAATCCTGGACAAAACATCTGTAAAAATTGGCGAAGCCTAGGAAACGTTGAAGCTGTTTACGACTTGTGGGGCCGGCCATTCTTGAACTGCAGAAATTTTACTGGGGTCTGGCTTCACCTGTCCACCCTCAAAAATAAATCCAAGAAAGGTTACAGTGGGGACATAAAATACACATTTCTCAGCTTTAATGAACAGACTGTTCTCTAAAAGTCTCTGCAGCACTGACCGGACATGATTGTGGTGATCCCTTGGGTCCTTTGAAAAAATGAGTAAGTCATCCAGATAAACAAAAATGAAGACGTTCAGGAAATCCCCTGTTCTAATATCAGTTCTTCAGCTTTTTAAGGTCAAGACATCAACAGTGAAACATTTCTGTTAAATACCATGTGTATTTCGTAGTAATAACCTAACCTGTCTATTAACATTATATATACAGCTTCTCAGGCTCTCCTTCGCCCCCCTTTGAAGTGATTTGAAGTGACCGGCTCAGTTATGGCTGAGGTGCAAACACACCCTCCATTTCTGCTACCTGTATGACCCCCTCTCTTTTCCAATGGTTATGGTCAATCTGACAGAGAGAGGTATCCCAATCGTTGTGGTTTTTAGTATAACAATGGCCATCAGTGGGCTCTAGATGGACAAACTGTCTACTTTTAAGGCTAGGCTTAAAACTTTCCTTTTTGATAAAGCTTATAGTTAGAGTGGGTTAGGTTATCCTGAGCTATATCTGTAGTTATGCTGCTACAGGCTTAGGCTGCTGGAGGACATAATGACCACTCTCACCCTCTTCGCTACATTCTCACACTACAATTTTGCATTATTTGCTGTTATTTCAGCTTTTAACTTTCTTCTCTCTATTTTCTCTTCCTAGGAGCTACACCTGGCCTGACTCTGTGTCTACCTGTGACACCTTTCTGGAGAGGGGCATCGTCCAAGCTTCTGCTGGCAACAACTTAATGCTCACCCTCTACCGATGATCCACATGGCCTATTTTTCAGTGTTTAACCCTTTCTCTCTCCTAGACATAGCTACTGACTGAGCTTTTACTGTAACTAACTCTATGTGCTCCCTTCAGACTCTAAACTTGAAAACTGGCTCAGAGTTTATCTGTTCCTTCTTTCTAGGTGAAACGTCTAAAGGAGCAACATCCAATAACATTTACCTTTTCCTTCCCATAGAAAGTACTCCTGGATCAGTGCTTCTTTGTTCTCTTTGTGTTTCTGCTCTGTTCTCTCAAACCCCCAGTCGGTCGTGGCAGATGACCGCTCACTCTGAGCCTGGTTCTGCTGGAGGTTTCTTCCTGTTAAAAGGGAGTTTTTCCTCTCCACTGTTGCTACATGCATGCTCAGTATGAGGGATTGCTGCAAAGTCAACGCCAGTGACTGTCCACTGTCTTTACATGCTCATCCGGGAGGAGTGAATGCTGCAAGTCACTGACTGGATGCAATCTGCTGGTTCCAGTAAAAAAACTTTTTTTATCCAATTTGAATAAATAACAGAATCTGACTGCACTGTTCAGTGATTAAGATTAATTGGAATGTATGTACCTGACTTTTGTGAAGTGCCTCGAGACGACATGTGTTGTGAATTGGCGCTATATAAATAAACTGAATTGAAACTGAATTGAATTGATTGCGTTAAGTAAAGATCGCACAAATCTTAAGATTATGGAGACAATGCAAGTGTGTTTGTACAAGATAATGGTGTGCATGACCTATGTCACGTTGCTGCTGTGTGAGTTCTCCCACCCTTCAGAGCAGCAACGTTCATGTAACTAGGGACCACCCTAAAGATAATAAAAGAGAGGATTCGCGAGAATTTTTCAGAGGGTGGGGAGATTTGTAACTGAAGCACATCTCTGTCCGTTTCCTCTCAGCGGGTAAGAAAAATAATTCTCTTGTTTTCCTTTTTTTTTGGGTTATAAGTATTTTAGGTTGATTAACCTGACATTTTTTCCTTCGAGCCGGAGTCCAATATGCCCCGGGGTTCCGCGGGTTGGTGGAATACCAGTAAAGACCGTGCGCCGGGGAGACTCTGAGACCCTTTCCGGGATGGAGACCTAGCCCACCCGCTGGGGTCTGATGGCTGACGGAACTCCGAGAGAGAGGGGAAAGACAAAGTGGTGAGTTGAGTTTGGCGGAGTCCTGAAAAGTATTAAGAAGTAATACTGAAAATTCCGTGTTTAATAGGGGACGGCGGAGTCCTGATAAGTATTTAAACAAAAATACTAAGAAAATTCTGCGTTTAAAAAAAATGTGTGATTGTGAGAAATGAATGGAGGATTTAAACCACTAGGTTTGCCTCATACCAAAGCAGTAGGATTGTAAGTGACTAACTTTTGTGGATGCAAAAGGCAAGAATTCTCCACTTGACAGACTTGAAGTGAGAATTACCACAAAAGGAGATTTTTCCTGTCACCCTACTGAGCAGAATAATCCAGCATTTAGAATTTATTCAATTCAGTTTATTTTTATAGCGCCAATTCACAACACCTAACCCTAACCCTAACCCGCCAATTCACAACACCTAACCCCTAACCCTAACCCTAACCCTATCGGTGAAGCTTTTATCTTTCAAAACCAATCACATATATATAGAATATCGATGATGTATTACAGATAATTCCAGTTCCCATGGTCCCTGAATGCAACAGCTGGGAATATGTTGTTCAGCCGCTGTGTTGAGCTGTCAGTCATGATTCTGAGGCCCCGCCCCCCACGCCAAAACAGGGCCAGAAGTTTGAAGCCGAAAAAAAAATCTGCAAGTTCGAAAAAAAAACTTGAATCTGAAAAGAAGTTTTAAACTTTTTTTTCCAGTTTCACATCTGTTTTTTTTTTCAGTTACAAAACCTTTTTTTTTTCTTCCAGTTTTCACATTTTTTTTGGGCAGGTTCAAGGTAATTTTTTTAGGTTAAAATTTTTTTCTTTTGACCAAACTTTATGGCCCCAATTTAGCTCCATACCAAAGTTCAGGTTTTACTCCTGGCTGATCGGTAATCAGCAAGACGAACACATCCAACTTGAGCACAACATCGTTGCCCTTCCACAGTATTCAAACAGCAAATCAAAACAGCTCAGCATAAAACACTTCAATCAATTTTGCATGCAATAAGGTAAAACCTTGGTAATACTAATTCATGTTCACTATGTCTCACCCTGCCCAGACCTCTAAATACACCTATCTAATTTAATATAAAAAGAACGAAATTACTTTGACGTTGATTTCTTCTCTTCACCGGCTTGAGGATGTGTCACATGTCTGAAGAAAAACGGAGGGGGGGGGACCAGAGCATCACACGTCATTGATCAACTCAAAGGCGTTAAACTTCTCATCCGTCCAAAACAGAGGAAATATGAAGAACCCACGCAGCCGACTAAAAACACAAGAAGGATGTCATCTCCTTGGAAACAAGGAGCTTTGAAAAAGCTGATGGTTATATCTTCACGCAACTAAAGCCTTGCATTATGAGTGACTCTTCAGTCACACTAAGAGCTTTGTGCCGAGATCGAACCTTGAGGAACTGTGAAAGCTGCATG
Organism: Crenichthys baileyi; assembly: GCA_036173005.1. Lineage (NCBI taxonomy): Eukaryota > Metazoa > Chordata > Actinopteri > Cyprinodontiformes > Goodeidae > Crenichthys > Crenichthys baileyi. The sequence continues at coordinate 73,110 of JAHHUM010001051.1, read as the reverse complement.
AACCAAAGTCCAAGCTAGTTTGCTGTGTGGGCCAACGCTGAGTGGACCCTTACAAAGGGGCACTCTCTTGTCCAGTTCTTTAGATTTGGACTGAAAAAAAACAACTTGTCCAAGCGGTCTGACATCTTTAAATATCTCCAAATTTTGTTGTTGTGCATTAGAACTCCAAAAATATAAACATGAAGCCCTTCTTTAAACTACTGAGAAAGCACCAAACTTCGATGAGCGTTAAAGATTTAATCAGCTTTGTTAACAATGTGAATGGTGATTTCTTATTCTGGGGACTGGATTAATGTGCTGCCCCTGCAGAATCTAGGAATGGAGCCTAGGTGGGACATTAGTTTGTGTGGGAGCATAGAATCTACCTGAGCGCAAAAGAGAGGTGAGAAACACTTAATCCCTGAAAGGTAGCTGATGGTTGAGAAAAGGAACGGAAAAAGAAATGGAGTGATGCATCTCACCTAGAGACGAGCAAGGCCGGGCGTTAGCGAGGTAAACGCCGGTGGGAGGGGCCGAGGAGTGGGCTGGACGTCAGTAGAGCGGAGAAGAGGAAGTTGACGTGGCCAAGCTGGAGGCGAATTCCGGAGATGTTGAGTTAGATGAATGGAGCGCTGGATAGAATCCATGGACGAGATGCATGAAGCGAATGGTTCTGCGAGCAAGGAGGGCGAAGATCCATCAACGCGAGGAGCGGCCAGATCATCAGACTGAAGTCGAACATGACGTGGCTGAACGTCAAAGTTCAGCTGAAGAACGGAGGGTTCCATGGATGAAGATCTTTTAAAGCGGAGCCTCGAAGGATGATTGGCCGGGGAGAAATGCGGACTTGACAATGAGAAATACGGACTTGACAATGATTGGTGGAGCAGAGCAGCACGGAGGAGTAACTCCATGGTTTACTCCACATCTCAGGAATCTGCGCAGGGACAAGGAAGAAGCTCACAGCAGTGGAGATTGGGCGCGGTCCAGGCAGGCCAGGAACAAACTAACACAGGAGATCAAAGCAGCCAAGAGAAGCTACAGTGAGAAGCTAAAGAACAGCCTTTCTACTGGTGATGCTTCGGCTGTATGGACTGGTCTGAGAAACCTGACTGCCTACAGAAGCCCCACCACCCATCCTGAACAGAGTCCTCGCCTGGCCGACCGTCTGAATGGCTTCCACTGCAGACATGAAAAGAATCCGTTCACACCTCAAACCATCTCCTCCACATCCCATTCAGGAACAAATTCCTCCCATAAAGTAACCAACCCCCTACCTTCAGATCCTATGCCTGCACTAAAGATCACGGAGGAAGATGTAAATAGGCTCTTTCAGCGCATGAAAACAAAGAAAGCTGGAGGACCTGATAACGTCTCCCCATCATGCCTGAAGCCTGTGCACATCAACTCGCCCCGATCTTCACCCGGATCTTCAACAAGTCACTGGAGACGTGTGAGGTCCCCTCCTGCCTCAAACAATCCACCATCATTCCGGTGCCCAAGAAACCCACCATCCTAGGATTAAATGACTACAGACCTGTAGCCCTGACGTCTGTGGTCATGAAATCCTTTGAGCGGCTGGTGTTGAAGCACCTGAAAGACATCATAGACCCCCCGCTAGACCCCCTGCAGTTTGCTTACCGAGCAAACAGGTCGGCTGATGATGCTGTCAACTTGGGCCTGCACTTCATCCCGCAACACCTCGACCGTCCAGGGATGTACGCAAGGATCCTGTTTGTAGACTTCAGCTCGGCCTTCAACACCATCATACCAGACATCCTCCACCAGAAGCTCACCCAGCTCAACATCCCAGCCTCCACCTGTCAGTGGATCAACAGCTTCCTGACAGACCGACAGCAGCAGGTGAGACTGGGGAGCATCTTCTCCCGAACCAGATCAACAAGTACTGGTGCCCCCCAGGGGTGTGTTCTCTCCCCACTCCTTTTCTCCCTCTACACAAATGACTGCACCTCATCGGACTTGTCCATGAAACTCCTTAAGTTTGCAGACGACACCACTGTCATTGGACTGATCCAGGGCGGTGATGAGTCCGCATACAGACAGGAGGTGGATCGGCTGGTCCACTGGTGTTGTCAGAACTACCTGGAACTGAACCCAATCAAGACTGTGGTGATGGTGGTGGACTTTCGGAGAACACCACCGCCATACACCCCCCCTCTCACCATCTTCAACAACACTGTATCGGCTGTGGACCACTTCAGGTTCCTAGGAACCACCATCTCCGAGGACCTGAGATGGTCTTCACACATAGACACTGTTCGAAAGAACGCCCAGCAGAGACTGTACTTCCTGAGGCAACTCAAGAAGTACAACCTTCCACAGGAGCTGCTGGTCATCTTCTACACTGCCATCATTCAGTCTGTCCTCTCTTCATCCATCTCAGTGTGGTTTGGTTCATCCACAAAACAGGACAGGTCCAGACTCCAACGAATTATCAGGTCTTCAGAGAGAATAATCAGAGCTGACCTTCCCTCCATCCAGGACTTATACAGGTCTAGGGTCAGGAAAAGATCTGCTAAAATCTCTGCAGACCCCGCATACCCTGCACAGAAACTGTTCAGGGTTTTACTTTTCTGGCCGCCGCTACAGAGCACTGTTCACAAAAATTAGCCGCCAGAGAGACAGTTTCTTCCCCAAGGCTGTTTCTCTGTTGAACATTTAATATAATACCAAAAACAGCATACAGATGTTTCATATGCACCTTTTTATTTATATATGTGTATATTGTACATTGTAAATATGTATATTCTGTAGTGCAAAAACAAAACCCAGAGAGCAAAGTGTACCGGAGTCAAATTCCTTGTTTGTATGTACAAACTTGGCAATAAAGCTGATTCTGATTCTGAATTAGATGAAGATGGAGTTGATAGTGAGTCTTCCATGTTGAATTTTCATTTAAACTCCATAACAAAACAGAAACTCCAAGAAAAGCAATAAAACTATAGGTATGTTGGACCACTTCTTTGCTGAATATTGGACCATTTACACATTGCTGGACACCACCAGGCCTTCCGACATCATCGGCCATTTTGTATCCAGTATCGTCCGCCACTACAAATCCCAGTGGGCACTGCGGCTGGTAGGACGGGGACGTCCCAAGTCTGACGTCACAAGAAGTCTGACGTCACACAAGATTATATATTTAAGGCGGGAGCTTTAAAACCTTTTCAGCTGGAGATCTCGACAGATAACCACGCAACTGAAGCGTCCTCTGGAGAAGAAGAGGTCCCACGTGGAGTCTTCATTTATTCTCCTTCATTGGCCATGAAAAGAACGTTCATGACAGAAATTCCTGGAATAAGAAGGCCAGAAATTTCAACTTTACCGATCGAAGGTGTTAGTTTAACATGTAACCAAAAAAACCACGGAGTTTCAAGGAGACGGATCGCCACCTTGTTTTTTTTTGTTCCAGTCGACTGATGATGGTCAGATCATATTTTTCCCTTGCGCCAAGGAGGCCAAAGGACAAAGATTGACCGCTCTTCCCGAAGTTAATCGTGGACGCACGTAACTTCCAACTTTCCCCCTCCTCCTCTTCCCCTCACGCGGGCAGCCCTGAAGAATTGCTCCACAAAGTAATACCCATCTTTTATTATTTCTTGATTTCTTTATTAGAAGTAGTCTGGGCAGGGTAGAGAGAGATAGGATTTTTAGTGCGATCAGAATCGCAATTATAGTCAGATGTTATGAAATTGTATTTGCATGCAACATTGTATTAAGACCTGAGGCCGCTGCGTCTCACAAGTTGTCTTACCAGGCGAACACCGGAGCGCCTGTACTGGACTACGACAGTAACCTCATGGTGAAATTCACCATTTTCTTTGTTCCAACTTTACTGCTTGCTAATTTGCCGCCAAAAGGTTTATGACTCTTTGTCTAAGCTGATTTTACAACTTTGCTGTGGGGGTTTTATGACAGCCCGTGTCCTGCTGGGCTACGCTTCTGGCGGACTGTTCAAACCCCGTTCAACGCACCACATCCCTTTGTCATATTACCACTTTTGCCATAACTGCTGGTTGATTCAATACACACACACTGCTGTTTTGCTTTATTTTGTTAGTTAGATATTTTACCCTTTTGTGTAGAACTTTGCATGTTTGAGTAGGTGAAGATTATTGAATCGGGGAGGTGAATGTATGAGGCTGACTGATCTAATAAATTTTCACGTAGATAAAGAGAAGGCGTTTTGTGTTTATTTTGTGCAAGAGTGATTCGTCAGTCAAAATAAGGCAAAGTTCCCCACGTTTCAGCAGAAACGGTCGATTAAACAGTGACATTTAATAATTGTAATTATCAGAGGCCTTGACCCATAATTACAACACCAGAGGACAGCTCTGGTTTCAATTCATAAAACGAGGATTTTGTTTAAGGAGTTAATTTTATCAGATTATGATTTTAATTATAATTCTTGATAAATATTCAATTAATCAATAATCTATAATTACAACAGATTTGGCGTTCCTAGACGGGCCTTAAAAAGACAGACATCACATCACTGTTGCACAGAATTACACAATTGTGATATCCGTGGCATTTAACTAGACGTTTTACTGTGAGATTTTCGAGTTTTGCAGAGAGCGTTTGTGATCTAGGGGTATCATGAATAGAGTTTGCTCAGTTCTGCTGCAGAGGATAAAATAATCTTTCAGAGGTGCTTGTGGTGGATGCAAAGTTAAAGGTGTTATAGCTTGTGGTAAATTTAAAGTTGATTTCCAGACGGCAACCCTGCTGCGCCAGCTGCAGGGAACCAGCGCTGATAGGCAGCCTCCAGTGGCACGCTCGGTGTAATTACAGGTCTGACCAGCCCTCCCAGTCAGGTAGAGAGCAACACCTACATCTGGTGGCCATTGAATAAAATTGCAGTGGCAGCTGGATTTCCCAAATTGCAGACCTGCACTTGGTACCACCTGGTGGTCACTAGTGAGAATTGCAGTTCCTACTTTGATTTTAATCACTCAGTTCATTAACACAGGCAGACAATTCCATCACCTATGATCAAAGGGCATAACTTAAGTTGAAAGTTGAAGTTACTGATCATTCATGACCACTTTTGGATAAAATTTAAGCGTTTTTGCTGGGTTTTATTGTTTGAAGCATGTTTTGATCTGACTCACAAAACTAACTTAGTTGCCTAACTAGAAGGTAAGTGATCCATATTAGGAAGCACTAACATTTATTTGAAGCTAAGAACAGCATTGAATGTTTAGTTTCGTTTTCCACTTTTAAAAATTTTATTTTGAAGTTGGGTTTGGGTTATTTCAGGAAAGGAAAATCGTCTTTTCCTTTCCTCTTTCCCTTTTTGTGCGTTTGTTTGCTTGATTACTCCCATTTTAAGCAAACCCATACACCTGCAGGATACATATCTGAATCAGACAGCTAGCTGAACAGCTTAGCTGTTTGTATTGCTGCTAATTAAGTTAGCTACCGCTCATCATAGAACAGCTTAGCCTGTTTGTGTGCTGCTAACTAATTTAGCTATTATTCATCAAAGAACAGCTTAGCTGTTTGTGTTGCTGCTAATTAAGTTAGCTACCGCTCATCATAGAACAGCTCAGCCTGTTTGTGTGCTGCTAACTAATTTAGCTATTATTCATCAAAGAACAGCTTAGCTGTTTGTATTGCTGCTAACTAAGTTAGCTACCGCTCATCATAGAACAGCTTAGACGGTTTGTGTGCTGCTAACTAATTTAGCTATTATTCATCAAAGAACAGTTTAGCTGTTTGTGTTACTGCTAATTGGTACGACTGGTAATTTTAGTGGTGGTTCATAGCTAAACAGTTTGTGTGTTTGCATTGTCAGTGTATTACCATTGTGCATTTGGGGCCAAAGATGGAGGAAACATCCCAGACTGCAGCTGGAGATGTGTGTATGTTAGAGGACCCCATAGGAATGCAAGCACAAGAAACGATTGGGTCATTGATTCTGATATCCTCAGAGGAGCGTAAAGGTCTCAATGATTATGGCATTGAGCAATGTGAAGCCAGGATTCAGGAGTTGCTCCAAGTCATTAAAAACCCACCAAAAGACAGACGGGTCTCAGATGTGTTAGGACAGCTCACTCTGTTGTATCAGCGAAGGTTAATGTTGGAAATTGACCAGCGTGTTAAACTGCAGTTCGAGCTGAATGATACTTTGCAGACGGTGGATGTCCTTAGAGGTGAACTAACAGAAGTTGGAAATAGGTTGGAGACAATTGAGGGTAGCCAGGCCACTCCCCCATCCCTGGAGGAATGGGGGGGGCGAACAGAAACCCACCTCACAGGTTGAAACCTTTGGAGGTGAGCCACACCTGCGATACCCTGAGAGAATCTGCAGGTCAGATCTGGAGGATGTAGAAGCTGCTCTCCAGAGATTACCTTTCAGGGCTCATGGGGTTCCCCATACATCCACCGAGGCAAGAACAGGTGTAAGTAGTCAGAATAGGTTCAGTGGTGCGGTGCCCTACTCCACTGTAATCAGCAGCCATGAACGATACCTGGCTGGGGATCCAACAGGAGTAAATAGTTTAAGGCTTAGAGGCGAGCAGCCTTCAAACTTGACTCGCAGTACGGTCCTCTACGATCCCTCACCTCCGCCAAGGCGACAGGAGAGCCGCCCCTGGGATTCCAGTGGTTCCTACCGCCCTCAACCACTGCCCAGGACCCGAGTCCGGGGAGCACAGGGCCGACCGTTGTACCCTGAGCAGCCTCCACTGCCTCCTCCGAGGATGAGGCGTGATGCACTGACACACCTTGAGTGCAGCCGGAGTGAACTCTCGGATGATGACTCAGATGGGCCGGCACCAATCCCTGAGAGTGGATTGCGCACCCGCCAGCTTGAATCTCTGGCCAAAGACATAGAGCGTTTCGACCCTAATAATGCAGAGTCAAACATTGACGACTATCTTAGGGAAGTTGAACGCTGTCTTTTAGATTTGTATTGCCCATCAGCACGGGAAAAACTGAAGCTCATCTGGAAGACAACATCCAGGAGCGTCCATGTTTTCATGGAGAGCCTGCCCCCTGCAGTCCGAGACCGTTATTCAACCCTCTGCGAAGCTCTAAGGGAAGAATATTCTGTGTACACGGACCGGGCCTCCGCCACACTTGGTGCTTTCACTATCCAGCAGAAGAAAAGTGAAGCACCCAGGGAGTATTACCGGCGCTTGAGAGCTGTTTACTTCCAAGGACGCAACGCTCCTGGCATTGAGGAGGAACATGCTTTTAAATCCCTGTTCCTCCACAACCTTCATGAAAGTGTGCGATACGATGTTACTATGTATTGCAGAACATAGACCATGAGCATGCAAGAGATCCGCAAATATGCTCAGATGGCATGGGAAACACGTGCACGTCCGACCAAGGGATCAGAGGGCGAGGCTAGGGTTTAACAGGTCCAGACTGAAAGAACCAGCCTTGTGTTTGAAGGTCAGGAAATGCCTTCAGCAGGAACCCACTTCAAGAACAGGTTCAGGGAACAACGTAGGTTTGGTCAGCTGGACCGGGGGGGTGTACTGAATACCAACCACGGTCAAAGTTGCCGGACCACTTCCGTTCGAACAGACGACCTGACCATCACTTGAGGCCTAAAGGTAAAACTGATGGAAAAGGGTGGGACCGACACGCAGAAGGGATTATGGGGAAAGAGATGGAGGATGCCTTACGCAAGATGGTGACAGAAGAAGTGTGCCAGGCCACCACGCCCCCACAACCCTTGAAACAGGAAGCCGACCCTCCAGTTAAACCAGACCCAAACTTCCCGTCAGCATGACTAGGCGTGGACCCAGTCTCCACAGCCATCAGAGTCTACCTGATCGGATGGGGAGACAAACCTGGGAAACTCCAAGCACCCCTTGGGACCTCTCCAGGAGAAACACCACAAACCATCTTTCCAAGGTTCTCAGGTAAACTGAACCAAAATGGACATGCACGTTGTCTATACTGTCTGATCATTATAGGAGGAAGTTTCCCACTGAGTTTTCATTTTAAAAAGGGATCAGAGATCAGCCTGATGTTCTCGGTCTTGTTTGAGGATGTGAGTAGAGCCATGCTCTCCCTCAATGAACCATCTCAGGCTGAAGCTTGTGATGTAAGCATCAGCAGCCGCACCCAAAACCGATCATGCATCACTAGTTGGGTGGAGCTGGACGTCACCTTCCAAGACATGACTCTGGTGCACCCCATCTATATGTGCACATTAAACAAAGAGCTTTTTATCGGTGGCCAGAACCTGCTGGACAGGCTGGCCCCGCTCATTGTCTGCCACCAGGACCAACTCTGGATCCAGGTGGAGGTGCCAAACCCACTGGGTGCAAGCAGCGAACGATCCATTCTTTCATCTCCGGAACATTGCCAAAATTAGAAATATCCTGTCCAGGATTGATGCTGAAAAACTAGTCCATGCATTTGTTTCTTCAAGGCTGGACTATTGTAATTCTTTACTATCAGGATGTCCACAAAATGCAGTTAAAAGCCTTCAGCTGATTCAAAATGCTGCAGCAAGAGTTCTGATGAAAATTAAAAAGAGAGATCATATTTCCCCTACTTTAGCTTCCCTTCATTGGCTCCCTGTTAAATCCAGAATAGAATTTAAAATTCTCCTCCTCACATATAAAGCCCTTAATGATTTAGCTCCATCATACATCAGAGAACTGATTGTTCCATATGTTCCTAACAGAGCACTTCGTTCTCAGACTGCAGGTTTACTGGTGGTTCCTAGAGTCTCTAGAAGTAGAATGGGAGGCAGATCCTTTAGTTACCAGGCTCCTCTCCTGTGGAACCAGCTCCCAGTTTTAGTCCATGAGGCAGACACCCTGTCTACTTTTAAGGCTAGGCTTAAAACTTTCCTTTTGTAAAGCTTATAGTTAGAGTGGCTTAGGTTTATCCTGAGCTATCTCTGTAGTTATGCTGCTATAGGCTTAGGCTGCTGGAGGACAATAATGACCACTTTCACCCTCTTCGCTACTTTCTCACACTACTCTTCAATTTTGTATTATTTGCTGTTATTTCAGCTTTTAACTTTGTTCTCTCTCTTCTCTCTTCCTAGAAGCTACACCTGGCCTGACTCTGTGTCTACCTGTGACAACTGTCTGGAAAGGGGCATCGTCCGAGTTTCTGCTGGCAACAACTTGGTGCTCACCCTCTACCGATGATCCACTTGGCCCTGTCTTTCAGTGTTTAACCCTTTCTCTCTCCTAGACATAGCTACTGACGGAGCTTTTACTGTAACTAACTCTATGTGGTCTCTTCAGACTCTAACATTGAAAACTGGCTCAGAGTTTATCTGTTCTTTCTTTCTAGGTGAAACGACTAAAGGAGCTACATCCATTAACATTTACCTTTTCCTTCCCATAGAAAGTACTCCTGGATCAGTGCTTCTTTGTTCTCTTTGTGTCTCTGGTCTGTTCTCTCTAACCCCCAGTCGGTCGTGGCAGATGGCCGCTCACACTGAGCCTGGTTCTGCTGGAGGTTTCTTCCTGTTAAAAGGGAGTTTTTCCTCTCCACTGTCGCTACATGCATGCTCAGTATGAGGGATTGCTGCAAAGTCAACGCCAGTGACTGTCCACTGTCTCTACATGCTCATCCGGGAGGAGTGAATGCTGCAGGTCACTGACTGGATGCAATCTGCTGGGTTTCCTTAGATAGACAAACTTTTTATCCAATTTGAATAAATAACAGAATCTGACTGCACTGTTCAATGATTTGGATTAATTGTAATGCATGTACCTGACTTTTGTGAAGTGCCTTGAGACGACATGTGTTGTGAATTGGCGCTATATAAATAAACTGAATTGAAACTGAATTTATTTAGTAACGCTTTTGCAGGGGTCAGTAACAGCTTAAATTCAGCAACACAATAAATTCAATAATAGAAATAAATCAATCAACTCAACCTGTCTTTCCCTGATGCTGAAACTAGTGAGTTTGGAGAGGCTTTGAAGACGGAGGCTTGTCCATGCACCCGATGGAGCTGTTCCTTCGGGTAACAACGAGTGGTTTCCTGAGGGGGATACGACTTGATCTTCAGTTTTCTTCCTTTAAGTGGCAGGCACTGATGCTCCAGGCTTCGATGGTTAAACAGAAACGTTGTTGTCGTATGTCTCAGAAGACAATAGCTTCCAGAGGCTGAAGAGTTGAAGAAAACCCCGGGGACATAATTGAGGTTGATTCAGGACTTCCAGAAGCCTGAAACTTTGAGTAATCAGCTGTTCACCGATCAAGTTCACTTCTGTTGTCTGGATAAAAAGGCTGTAGATGAAATCAGATTCTTAATCTTGAGGAACAGTCCTTCTAGGCCACACAGGTTGATCCTCTTTTTAATGCAGTCGATTAGCTGGGCTGTGTCTCTGTTCCTTTTCCATCTGAGCTTCTTTTCTCCGTCCGATCTTGTTTGCTGGTCTTCTGCGAGGAAAACAACCCAGTTCCTTCCTTCAGCATTGCTTTTATAGTGTAGATGCTCTCACCAGTCAGCTCCTTATTAGGCTTTCCAGTTATTGCTCAACCTATTCAGCTCAGCTTCTTGGTCATTGCTCAATACTTTAGTCATGGTCAACATGACTTTCTGGTCTTGTTTGTTGGCCTTGAATATGTCAGAAATAGCCACGCAGCTGGCTGTAGTCGCATCCTCCCTTCCTCCCGTTGTCCTTCAAAGGTTCTCTGTCAGCATACAGCTGGCTCTTGTAACTCTTAGTCATCCTGCACTTCTCTCCCTAATCTGTTCAGTCTTAAACTTTACACAGTATCACACATTCCATTCTCAGCTTTCTACATTTACATTAAGACACAGTTACAAAGTCATCACTTCATTCTTCTTATTCATACATCACAAATGATCAACATTATATGTCTTCTATATAGCTGATTGAGAATTTTAAACCTTAAAGTTTTGTGTTTGTAATTATTAGTTCTCAATCATATTTCAATCATAGTCTTTACTTGATAATCAACGATTACTCATTTCGTTTATTATTTGTAAAAGAATTGAAAATCATCATACATCATTTGTTTGGATACACTTGTTTACATTTCTGCAAAAGATAAGACAGTTAATATTTATCTCCACACAGGCCTCTCCAGTCTTCTCAGTTCCAGAATATGAGAACATGCCTGTTTCACTCTCCACTGCTTCAACTGTATATTTTAATAATTGTTGCATGGATTACACAGAAATATATCTATTGCAATTATTATGGATTTAACTATGAGTGGTTAATGAATGTTGCATGGATTACATGGAAAGATCTCACCTTATTTTGACACCCCCTTCTTGAGATCAGACTGTATCCATGCCCAAAGTCCCAAAAGTCAGAGAAAATCAAGGTCTGTATCATAAACACACAAGGAGAGGACCTCATCTTCCAAGAACTCTGAGTAATATGGTAAACGAGGGACTTGCGGCGGGGACCATGCGTCGAGATGGATTACATGGAAAGATCTCACCTTATTTTGACACAGTACAAATAGTTACTTCCTCATCTGCAAGTAGTTTGCAGGCCTGAGTTAGCGCAATAAGCCCCGCAGCCTGTGCAGAATAATGTGAAGGTAATTGTTCCGCTTTTAACACTGTATCTTTCGTCACCACTGCAAATCCTGTTTGTGTCTTCCCTCTCTCATCTTTTCTGGAAGAACCATCTACAAAGACTATTTTGCCATGTTCCAGGGGTTGATCCTGCAAATCACTTCTAGTTTTTGCTTCTTTTTCTGCTAATTCTTGACAGTCATGTTGAATTCCATCTTCAGGTGTGGGTAACAATGTTGATGAGTTTAAATTCAATTCAATTCAATTCAGTTTTATTTATATAGCGCCAATTCACAACACGTTGTCTCAAGGCACTTCATAAAAGTCACGTACATACATTAGTCCTAACCACTGAACAGTGCAGTCAGAGTTAGTTATTTATTCACAATGGATAAAAAAGTTTTTCTGTCTAAGGAAACCCAGCAGATTGCATCCAGTCAGTGACTTGCAGCATTCCCTCCTCCTAAAGTGGTGCACCTTACTATAGTTAAGGGTAGTTGTGACAATAAGGTTGACATGCAGGACAAATGTCTAGCAGGTGATAGAAAGGTCATATTTGTTTGCAGTAATAATGCTGAAACTGCATGGGGAACTCTTAAAGTTTAAGGGTGAAATAACACTATTGTAGCACTGACTTCAACTGCCATTGAGGCTGCAATTACAGCTCTCACACAATATGGTTGCGCACACGCAACACTGTCTAGTTTTGAAGAGAAATAGGCTATTTGTTTCATTTTATCTCCATGTTGTTGAACCAGAACTGAAGTCATAAAATGTCCCTTGCAATCTACCATCTGAACAAACAGTTTACTATAGTCTGGTAATGCTAAAGCAGTACTGGAAACTAGAACTTGTTTTATGTTGGTAAATGCTTCTTCAGCTTCTACACTCCATTTCAGTTCAAACGTCATTTTCAGCTCTTCCTCATACATTAGTTTGTTTAATGGAGCTACTATTTTTGCATAATTTGGCACCCAGTTTCTACAATAATTAGTTAGTCCAAGGAAGGACATCATTTGCTTTTTTGTTACTGGTTTTGGAACTTGTAATATTGCAGTCTTTCTTTCTTCTACAATTGTGCGTCCCCCTGCGCTAAGATTGTGGCCTAGGTATTTAACCTCAGTTTTGCACAACTGTAGTTTCTTTTTACTGACTTTGTGGCCCTCTTCTGCGAAGTGTTTTAATAATGCTATTGTGTAATTTTTACAAGTCTTCTCATCAGGAGACACTAATAGCACATCTTCCTGTAGGTCTTGTACCATGCGCCATCCTGTTGATGGAGCTTGTTTTTTAACTGGAAAAATATGATTCGCATTTTATTATCACCCCTGCAGTTATTAAATCCTCTATCCTCTTCACGTGCATCATTTTATATTCTGAAATCTCCAGTATTTGTGCTGCTGTTAAAAAGAATAAAATATTTTCTAAGGTTACACAGAAAAAACGTGTCATGCCATGAATCTCCGTGACAAGCTGTATCAACAGTCTTCAGCGTCTCAAATAATAAAAAACTAAACACAAAATAAAACATACACGAGGTACAGCCATGGTGGGGATGGATTTATTCACCAAAGGGGAAATCCCAAGCCAAAGGAACTCATTTTAGACCATCCAATCCTGTCAAACCTCATCAGATCTTTAGTACAAAACAAAAACTTTGCACCTACTCCTTTTACTCACTTTCTTTTGTCCTGCTGTTCTACTTTACAAATCCATCAAAAATTACTTCTTAGCACTCTGACCTTTTCTGCTTTCCACAAAAACGTCCATTATTATCTCCTGCATCACATCTCTCTCTTTTACACACTTTTCGTCTGCCTGCAGTTATAATGCTCAATGCACTGCCTCCCTCTCACGCTCAAATAAAAACCATGTTGGGCTAATTGTGCTCAGTGGACACAATGAACAAGCATACACAGCTGGGAGGCTGAATCAGACCACAGATTTCTCCTGTGCTGAGTCAGGTTTAGGGTGGGGTGATAAGAGATCTCTAGAACAAACACATCTCCAGCATTTTGTCTGAGGAATTTGCTATTTCATCGACAAGCAAAAACAAAAAAAAATCTTGACTTAGATCTTTCTAAAAGCTGCATTTCCTGGTTGTCTCCGTCGAGCCCTGACACACCCAGTCTCATTATCTTCCGCTCTATGAAACATTAATTGTTTCCTATGATTTTCTTCTTTCTTTTTACGCTTCTTTATTCCTTTCTCTCTCCTTTTAGCTACTTTTAACCAATAATCTACATTCTCATAACCTTCTTTTTCCATTTTTCTTGAATCACGTTTTTGTACTTTTAATTATTGCATCCTGTAGATTTACTAATTTTTGAGAGTTTAATCGACCATCATAATTATATGTGGTTGTTGTAATTATAGATTATTGATTAATTGAATATTTATCAAGAATTATAATTAAAATCATAATCCGATAAAATTAACTCCTTAACCAAAATCCTCGTTTATGAATTGAAACCAGAGCTGTCCTCTGGTGTTGTAATTATGGCTCAAGCCCTCTGATAATTACAATTATTAAATGTCACTGTTTAATCAACCGTTTCTGCCGAAACGTGGGGAACTTTGCCTTATTTTGACTGACAAATCACTCTTGCACAAAATAAACACAAAACTCCTTCTCTTTATCTGCGTGAAAATTTATTAAATCGAACAGCCTGATACAATCAACTCCCCGATTCAATAATCTTCACCTACTCAAACATGCAAAGTTCTACAAAAAAAGGCAAAATATCTAACTAACAAAATAACGCAAAACAGCAGTGTGCATGTATTGAATCAACCAGCAGTTATGGCAAAAGTGGTAATATGACAAAGGGATGTGGTGCGTTGAACGGGGTTTGAACAGTCCGCCAGAAGCGTAGCCCAGCGGGACACGGGCTGTCATAAAACCCCCACAGCAAAGTTGTAAACTCAGCTTAGACAAAGAGTCATAAACCTTTTGGCGGCAAGTTAGCAAGCAGTAAAGTTGGAACAAAGAAAATGGTGAATTTCACCATGAGGTTACTGTCGTAGTCCAGTACCGGCGCTCCGGTGTTCGCCCGGTAAGACAACTTGTGAGACGCGGCGGCCTCAGGACTCAATACAATGTTGCATGCAAATACAATTTCATAACATCAGACTATAAGTTGCGATTCTGATCGCAATAAAAATCCTATCTCTCTCTACCCTGCCCAGACTACTTCTAATAAAGAAATTAAAGAAAATAATAAAAGATGGGTATTACTTTGTGGAGCCATTCTTCAGGGCTGCCCGGGTGAGGGGGAGAGAAGGAGGGGGGAAAGTTGGAAGTTAACGTGCGTCCACGGTTAACTTTGGGAAGAGCGGTCAATCTTCGTCCTTTGGCCTCCTTGGCGAAAGGGAAAAATATGATCTGACCCTCAGCAGTCGACTAGAACAAAAAAAACAAGGTGGCGATCCGTCTTCTTGAAACTCCGTGGTTTTTTGCTTACGTGTTAAACTAACACCTTCGATCGGTAAAGTTGAAATTTCTGGCCTTCTTATTCCAGGAATTTCTGTCATGAACATTCTTTTCGTGGCCAACGAAGGAGAATAAATGAAGACTCCACGTGGGACCTCTTCTTCTCCAGAGGATGCTTCAGTTGCGTGGTTATCTGTCGAGATCTCCAGCTGAAGGCAAGGTTTAAAACGCCCGCCTTCCATATATTATCTCGTGTGACGTCAGACCTCTTGTGACGTCAGACTTGAGACGTCCCCGTCCTACCAGCCGCAGTGCCCACTGGGATTTGTAGTGGCGGACGATACTGGATACCAAATGGCCGATGATGTCGAAAGGCCTGGTAGTGTCCAGCAATGTGTAAACTGTCCAATATTCAGCAAACAAGTGGTCCAACATTCCCCCCTAGGTTC
Source organism: Crenichthys baileyi (assembly GCA_036173005.1). Lineage (NCBI taxonomy): Eukaryota > Metazoa > Chordata > Actinopteri > Cyprinodontiformes > Goodeidae > Crenichthys > Crenichthys baileyi. The sequence continues at coordinate 57,731 of JAHHUM010001051.1, read as the reverse complement.
AAAGGGTGAGATGAATCGCAGTCTTTGAAGCTACTGGGACCATCCTGTCCTTTGCTGAACAAACCGTGATCCGTGGCAAAGCAGAACAAAACAAAACTGTCTCTGTGTTCCTCAAAACCTATGACTGTAGAGTAGAGGTTAGCCTGGGCAGGACTAAACTCTGACTAACTCTTACCTTTCTACGTTGTTCAATGAGAAATACAAAACAATACATTAATTACATCATTACATTCTTTGGTCATCAGCTTTGGTAGCCCTGAGACAAATTGAAACAACGAATAGAAGATACAGTACAGATATATGTATATACATGAAAGAAAATAATAATAATAATAATAATAATAAAACAAGACCATGGTTCATAGCTCATGCATCCAACTTCCATTAGGCACTGGATCCTGCCTGTGGTGGTGCTATGAACCGTTGGGAAATGAATTCAATTCAATTCAGTTTATTTATATAGCGCCAATTCACAACACATGTCGTCTCAAGGCACTTCACAAAAGTCAGGTACATACATTCCAATTAATCTTAATCATTGAACAGTGCAGCCAGATTCTGTTATTTATTCAAATTGGATAAAAAGTTTTTCTATCTAAGGAAACCCAGCAGATTGCATCCAGTCAGTGACTTGCACCATTCACTCCTCCCGGATGAGCATGTAGAGACAGTGGACAGTCACTGGCATTGACTTTGCAGCAATCCCTCATACTGAGCATGCATGTAGCGACAGTGGAGAGGAAAAACTACCTTTTAACAGGAAGAAACCTCCAGCAGAACCAGGCTCAGTGTGAGCGGCCATCTGCCACGACCGACTGGGGGTTAGAGAGAACAGAGCAGAGACACAAAGAGAACAAAGAAGCACTGATACAGGAGTCCTTTTATATGGGAAGGAAAAGGTAAATGTTAATGGATGTAGCTCCTTCAGCCGTTTCACCTAGAAAGAAGGAACACATAAACTCTGAGCCAGTTTTCAAGTTTAGAGTCTGAAGAGAGCACAGAGAGTTAGTCACAGTAGAAGCTCAGTCAGTAGCTAGGTTAAACACTGAAAGACAGGGCCGTGTGGATCATCGGTAGAGGGTGAGCATTAAGTTGTTGCCAGCAGAAGCTTGGAGGATTCCCCTCTCCAGAAAGGTGTTACAGGTAGACACAGTGTTAGGCCAGGTGTAGCTTCTAGGAAGAGAAAAGAGAGAGAAAAAAGTTAAAAGCTGAGATAACAGCAAATAATACAAAATTGAAGAGTAGCGTGAGAAAGTAGCGAAGAGGGTAAAAGTGGTCATTATGTCCTCCAGCAGCCTAAGCCTATAGCAGCATAACTACAGAGATAGCTCACGATAACCTAAGCCACTCTAACTATAAGCTTTATCAAAAAGGAAAGTTTGTCCATCTAGAGCCCACTGATGGCCATTGTTATACTAAAAACCACAACGATTCGGATACCTCTCTCTGTCAGACTGACCATAACCAATGGAAAAGAGAGGGGGTCATACAGGTAGCAGAAATGGAGGGTGTGTTTGCACCTCAACCATAACTGAGCCGGTTTAGGCTAAACCTGACTCCCCCTTACTCCATCCAACAAGGGGAGAAGAAGACGGAGCTAAAATAAGGAAGATAGCTCAGGATAACCTAAGCCACTCTAACTATAAGCCTTATCAAAAAGGAAAGTTTTAAGCCTAGCCTTAAAAGTAGACAGGGTGTCCGCCTCACGGACTAAAACTGGGAGCTGGTTCCACAGGAGAGGAGCCTGATAACTAAAGGATCTGCCTCCCATTCTACTTCTAGAGACTCTAGGAACCACCAGTAAACCTGCAGTCTGAGAACGAAGTGCTCTGTTAGGAACGTATGGAACAATCAGATCTCTGATGTATGATGGAGCTAGATCATTAAGGGCTTTATATGTGAGAAGGAGAATTTTAAATTCTATTCTGGATTTAACAGGGAGCCAATGAAGGGAAGCTAAAGTAGGGGAAATATGATCTCTCTTTTTAATTTTCATCAGAATTCTTGTTGCAGCATTTTGAATCAGCTGAAGGCTTTTAACTGCATTTTGTGGACAAAATTACAATAGTCCAGCCTTGAAGAAACAAATGCATGGACTAGTTTTTCAGCGTCACTCCTGGACAGGATATTTCTAATTTTGGCAATGTTCCGGAGATGAAAAAAGGAAATCCTAGAAACCTGTTTAATATGGGATTTAAATGACATGTCCTGGTCAAAAATAACACCAAGGTTTTTACTTTATTATCGGAGGTCAATTTAATGCCATCAAGGTTCAGTGATTGACTAAGCAGTTTCTTTTTCAAAGACTCCGGTCCAAAGACGACAACTTCTGTCTTGTCTGAATTTAGAAGCAGAAAATTTAAAGCCATCCAAGTTTTTATGTCTTCAAGACATGCTTGTAGTCTGTCTAACTGGTTGGGCTCATCAGGATTTATGGATAAGTAAAGCTGAGTATCATCAGCGTAACAGTGAAAATTTATTCTATGCTGCCTGATAATTTTACCTATTGGAAGCATATATATAGTAAAGAGAATTGGCCCAAGTACTGAACCCTGTGGTACTCCACAATTAACCCTGGAGTTTAAAGATGATTTATCATTTACATGAACAAACTGGAATCTGTCATACAAATAAGATTTAAACCAGCCTAGAGCTGTTCCCCTGATCCCTACAGCATATTCCAGCCTTTCTAAGAGAATATTATGGTCGACTGTATCAAATGCAGCACTGAGATCTAACAGAACCCATACAGACACAAGTCCATTATCTGAGGCAATAAGAATATCATTAGTGACTTTCAGCAGAGCTGTTTCAGTGCAATGATGAGCTCTGAAACCTGACTGAAACTCTTCAAACAGGTCATTGCGGTGTAAATGCTCACACATTTGATTAGCAACTATTTTCTCAAGAATTTCAGATAAGAATGGAAGATTGGATATCGGTCTGTAATTTATTAAGTCATCTCGATCAAGCGAAGGTTTCTTAAGCAAAGGTTTAATTACAGCTACCTTAAAAGCTTGTGGTACATACCCATTTACTAAAGATAAATTAATCATATCTAAAATGGGGCTGATAATCAGAGGGAACACTTCCTTAAATAATTTGGTTGGGATTGGGTCTAACATACAAGTTGAAGGTTTAGATGAAGCTAATATTTCTGATAACTCAGGCAGCTCCACAGGATCAAAACAGTCCAAACACAGATCAGGTTCTACAGTTACTTCCAATGTTGTCTCACTTGTTGAGGATGAAATAATCATCTTATGGAGTATGTCAAAGATTTTCTTCTTAATAGAATCAATTTTATTTTGGAAGAATCCCATACAGTCATGACTGCTGAGAGCTAAGGGAATGGATGGCTCAACAGAGCTATGACTCTGTGTAAGTTTAGCAACTGTATTAAAGAGAAACCTAGGATTATTCTTGTTCTCTTCCATTAAGGATGAGAAATAAGCTGTTCTAGCTTGGTGAAGTGTCTTTTTATACAACAGTAGGCTATTTTTCCAGATTAAGTAGGAATCCTCTAGGTGTGTAGAGCGTCATTTTCGCTCCAATTTTCTAACATTGTGCTTTAAAGTACGCAGCTCTTTATTAAACCAGGGAGGCTGCCTCCTATGAATAATTACCTTCTTTTTCAAGGGGGCTGCATTGTCTAATGCACCACACAATGATGAAGTAACACTATGAACAAGAGAATCAATTTGTGAAAGGGAAGAAACAAAATTATTGCCCTCCACTGTGTTTTTCTGTGATAATGAGGAAATTAAAAGTGAAACAGATTCTTTAAAGGTTGTTACAGCATTGTCTGATAATGATCTACTATAATGAAATTTTCTTTCAGGTGTGGAATACTCTGTTAAATTAAACTCAAAGGTTATTAAAAAATGGTCAGACAGCACAGGGTTGTGAGAAAATATTGTTATGTCTTTACACTCAATGCCATATGTCAGCACAAGGTCCAGAGAATGAAGACAAACGTGGGTAGGTTTGTTAATGTTTTGAGTAAAGCCAATTGAGTCTAAGATACCATTAAAGACTATATTTAGGCTATCACTTTCAGTGTCAACATGGATGTTAAAATCCCTCACTATAATAACTTTATCTGTATTTAACACTAAATCAGATAAAAGGTCTGAAAACTGATCTAAAAATTGAGCGTAAAGGGCCTGGTGGACGGTACAAAACAACAAACAGAAGTCGTTTTAGTGCTTTGCAATTTGGATGAGGAAAACTAAGGATTCAATATTCAAAAGAGTTGTAGCAATTCATTGGTCTGGGACTAATCAATAAATCGGACTGAAAGATGGTTGCTACTCCTCCTCCTTGCCCAGTATTTCGAGGAATGTGAAAATTTAAATAATTAGTAGGAGTTGACTCATTTATAGTAATATAATCCTCTTGCTGCAGCCAGGTTTCTGTGAGGCAAAATAAATCAATCTGATTGTCACAAATCAGGTCACTAACTAGCAAAGTCTTTGAAAAAGAAGGAAATTATTCATAGGAGGCAGGCTCCCTGGTTTAATTCAGAGCTGCGTACTTTAAAGCACAATGTTAGAAAATTGGAGCGAAAATGGCGCTCTACACACCTAGAGGATTCCTACTTAATCTGGAAAAATAGCCTATTGTTGTATAAAAAGACACTTCACCAAGCTAGAACAGCTTATTTCTCATCCTTAATAGAAGAGAACAAGAATAATCCTAGGTTTCTCTTTAGTACAGTTGCTAAACTTACACAGAGTCATAGCTCTGTTGAGCCATCCATTCCCTTAGCTCTCAGCAGTCATGATTTTATGGGATTCTTCCAATATAAAATTGATTCTATTAAAAAAAATCTTTGACAATCTCCCAGAGATGATTACTTCATCCTCAACAAGTGAGACAACATTGGAAATAACTGTAGAACCTGATCTGTGTTTGGACTGTTTTGATCCTGTGGAGCTGCCTGAGTTATCAGAAATATTAGCTTTATCTAAACCTTCAACTTGTATGTTAGACCCAATCCCAACCAAATTATTTAAAGGAAGTGTTCCCTCTGATTACCAGCCCCATTTTAGATATGATTAATCTATCCTTAGTAATGGATATGTACCACAAGCTTTTAAGGTAGCTGTAATTAAACCTTTGCTTAAGAACCTTCGCTTGAATCGAGATGACTTAATAAATTACAGACCGATATCCAATCTTCCGTTCTTATCTAAAATTCTTGAGAAAATAGTTGCTAATCAAATGTGTGAAAATTTACACAGCAATGACCTGTTTGAAGAGTTTCAGTCAGGTTTCAGAGCTCATCATAGCACTGAAACAGCTCTGCTGAAGTCACTAATGATATTCTTATTGCCTCAGATAATGGACTTGTGTCTGTACTGGTTCTGTTAGATCTCAGTGCTGCATTTGATACAGTCGATCATAATTTTTCCTCTTAGAAAGGCTGGAATTTTGCTGTAGGGATCAGGGAACAGCACTAGGCTGGTTTAAATCTTATTTGTCTGACAGATTCCAGTTTGTTCATGTAAATGATAAATCATCTTTAAACTCCACGGTTAATTGTGGAGTACCACAGGGTTCAGTACTTGGGCCAATTCTCTTTACTATATATATGCTTCCAATAGGTAAATTATCAGGCAGCATAGGATAAATTTTCACTGTTACGCTGATGACACTCAGCTTTACTTATCCATAAATCCTGATGAGCCCAACCAGTTAGATAGACTACAAGCATGTCTTGAAGACATAAAAACTTGGATGACTTTAAATTTTCTGCTTCTAAATTCAGACAAGACAGAAGTTGTCGTCTTTGGACCGGAGTCTTTAAAAAAAAGAAACTGCTTAGTCAATCACTTAACCTGGATGGCATTAAATTGACCTCCGATAATAAAGTAAAAAACCTTGGTGTTTTTTTTTGACCAGGACATGTCATTTAAATCCCATATTAAACAGTTTTCCAGGATTTCCTTCTTTCATCTCCGGAACATTGCCAAAAATTAGAAATATCCTGTCCAGGATTGATGCTGAAAAACTAGTCCATGCATTTGTTACTTCAAGGCTGGACTATTGTAATTCTTTACTATCAGGATGTCCACAAAATGCAGTTAAAAGCCTTCAGCTGATTCAAATGCTGCAGCAAAAATTCTGATGAAAATTAAAAAGAGAGATCATATTTCCCCTACTTTAGCTTCCCTTCATTGGCTCCCTGTTAAATCCAAATAGAATTTAAAATTCTCCTCCTCACATATAAAGCCCTTAATGATTTAGCTCCATCATACATCAGAGAGCTGATTGTTCCATATGTTCCTAACAGAGCACTTCGTTCTCAGACTGCAGTTTTACTGGGGGTTCCTAGAGTCTCTAGAAGTAGAATGGGAGGCAGATCCTTTAATTATCAGGCTCCTCTCCTGTGGAACCAGCTCCCAGTTTTAATCCGTGAGGCGGACCCCTGTCTACTTTTAAGGCTAGGCTTAAACTTTCCTTTTTGATAAAGCTTATAGTTAGAGTGGCTTAGGTTATCCTGAGCTATCTCTGTAGTTATGCTGCTATAGGCTTAGGCTGCTGGAGGACATAATGACCACTTTCACCCTCTTCGCTACTTTCTCACACTACTCTTCAATTTTGTATTACTTGCTGTTATTTCAGCTTTTAACTTTGTTCTCTCTCTTCTCTCTTCCTAGAAGCTACACCTGGCCTGACTCTGTGTCTACCTGTGACAACTGTCTGGAGAGGGGCATCGTTCGAGCTTCTGCTGGCAACAACTTGGTGCTCACCCTCTACCGATGATCCACATGGCCCTATCTTTCAGTGTTTAACCCTTTCTCTCTCCTAGACATAGCTACTGACGGAGCTTTTACTGTAACTAACTCTATGTGCTCTCTTCAGACTTTAACATTGAAAACTGGCTCAGAGTTTATCTGTTCTTTCTTTCTAGGTGAAACGACTAAAGGAGCTACATCCATTAACATTTACCTTTTCCTTCCCATAGAAGGACTCCTGGATCAGTGCTTCTTTGTTCTCTTTGTGTCTCTGCTCTGTTCTCTCTTAACCCCCAGTCGGTCGTGGCAGATGGCCGCTCACACTGAGCCTGGTTCTGCTGGAGGTTTCTTCCTGTTAAAAGGGAGTTTTTCCTCTCCACTGTCGCTACATGCATGCTCAGTATGAGGGATTGCTGCAAAGTCAACGCCAGTGACTGTCCACTGTCTCTACATGCTCATCCAGGAGGAGTGAATGCTGCAAGTCACTGACTGGATGCAATCTGCTGGGTTTCCTTAGATAGACAAACTTTTTATCCAATTTGAATAAATAACAGAATCTGACTGCACTGTTCAATGATTTGGATTAATTGTAATGTATGTACCTGACTTTTGTGAAGTGCCTTGAGACCACATGTGTTGTGAATTGGCGCTATATAAATAAACTGAATTGAATTGAATTGAAGAGAGAGATCTTATGTTCAGTAAGCCACATTTAATTGTTTTATTTTCATTTTTAGTCTGAGTTGTGTTTATTTTTATTAGATTTTACTGATTTCCTCTTTTTAGACAATTTTTTAATCTATTCAATTTTGGCCGTGGGCGAGACACTATCTTAATAGGGTAATGGGTGGGTAGCAGTACAGAAGCTGCAGAGAGGAGTGTTAAACTACGACCCTGCTTCCTGGTCTGAACCCTGGGTTGTCAGAGGTTTGGAGAACTAATAAATTCGGCCAGATTCCTAGAAAGAAGAGCTGCTCCATCCAAAGTGGGATGGATGCCGTCTCTCCGGATCAGACCAGGTTTTCCCCAAAATGTTTGCCAATTATCAATGTAGCCCACATTGTTTTCTGGACACCACCTAGACAGCCAGCGGTTGAATGACAGCATGCGGCTAAACATGTCATCACTGGTTAAATCAGGGAGGGGACCAGAGAAAATTACGGAGTCCGACATTGTTTTGGCAAACTTACACACCGAAGCAACACTAACTTTAGTGACCTCCGATTGACGTAACCGGGTGTCATTACCGCCAGCGTGAATAACAATCTTACTGTATTTACGCTTATCCTTAGCCAGCAGTTTCAGGTAGGATTTGATGTCGCCCGTTCTGGCCCCTGGTAGACATTTGACTATGGTCGCTGGTGTCTCTAGTGCCACGTTTCTGACTATGGAGCTACCAATTACCAGAGTTGGCTTCTCAGCGGGTGTGTCGCTGAGCGGGGAAAATCTATTAGAAACGCAGACGGGTTGGTGGTGACCTGTGGGCTGAGATCTAGAACTATGCTTCCTGCGTACCGTCACCCAGCCGGCCTGAGATCCCGGCTGCACGGGGTCTGCTGGAGGACTGCTACAGGGAGCTACCTTCGGTGGCTCCGTGCTAGCTAAGGGGCCTCGGCTATCTGCTGGTTTTTCAACAGCGCGGAGCCAGGCCTCCAAATCCGACACCCTCGCCACCAAAGCTACAAAAATCCTACATTTATTACACGTACCGTTATCACTAAAGGAGGCAGAGGAGTAACTGAACATCTGACACAGAGAACAAGAAAGAGGAGACTCAGAGAGAGAAACAGCAGAACGGGTAGCCATGGTGGAGCTACTGCTAACGCTAAGCTAGCGACCCCTTACCACTACTAGAAAAAACCGTGTAAAACACGGAGTCGCCAAACGTTAAATACAGCAACAGAAAATATGTGTTTTAACGTGCTTATGTATTATAACAAGTAAGAGATATCACAGTAGAGAGAAATCAGATCAAACGAGAGAGCCTTCACACACCAAACAATCCACCAAGTGCAAAACAGGAAGTGACGAATATGCCTTACCACGCCTCTTCAGAAAAAAGTCCAGAAAAGGAATGTGAGGGAATCAATCCTGACTTGTAAATGCTTAACCTGTCGGTATGCGGTGTGTGCCATTACTGCCGTTACGGCCCATCCGATTACAAGGAGAACTACAGTAATGGTAATAGTGTGGGTTTCTGTCCATTCTGTTCGCCTGGGGAATTGAGGGAGAGGTGTGAAGCTTAACTCTGCAGGGGTGAGGCTGAACTTAATCAGTTTGGTACCTTCCACCACAAGTTGTTCTTCGATACTAGCATCAATGCTGAAATTATATCCTTTGAAGGCATCCATAATTTAAATTTCGGTATCATATCGGTCGAGATTAAGGTGATGGAGGATTATGTCTCCGAGGTGGAGGAGTGTACCTTGGGGTATGGAGATGAACATCGTTTGGTTGGGTAATTTAATTCGGGTAACTGTGTCGTGCTGATCGTAAGATAGCAAGGCTTCTGCCACTGGTGTGCTTACAAGCCATCGGTTACCCGCACGTTCGACTTTGGTTTCTATTCCTGCGTCCTTCAGAGTTACTTTAGCCTGACAGTTTTGTTCAGGAGATCCCTCCCTTAAACCACACATGTAATCGGTGACGTCTCTAATGAAAGGATTACTTGGGCACACCCAATGGAGGTCCTTGGTTTTGGTGCACAGGTCTAAATTGGGAATTAAGTAAAGTTTCGGGTCGGCATCGTGGTAAGCTAAGAGTGATGGGGTTTTCAGATGTACGTGTGTGTTCTTCTTCCAAAATCCAACATTCAATACTGTTTTAAGCCTATATACATTTGCTCTTTCAATGATAGGGAGATTGAGCATAAATCCTATCTCTAAGTCATCTGGGTTGACGAAAATTGGAATTGCGCTGCCTAAGCTATAAGCTAGGTGTGTTTGTGGAGGTTGCAAGGTGTCTGTTGTGGTGGACCTTAGGATCTTCTCTACTAAATCCAGCGGAACTAGGTAAGTGGGTATACGTCCTTCGGTTAGACTGTCTACCGACGAACCAACCTCCCTAATCAGGTCCTGCATCAAGTCTCTTACAACCTGTGTGTACATCAAATCATTCTTGACCACTTCTGTGAGGGTTTGCAGTGCATGCAGGGTATTGTTAATAAGAGTTGAGTGTACATTTACAGTAACAACGGTGCCCTGGAGGGTCTTGGTTTTTGTACTTCCAATTTTCCTCTGTTGGAGGAGGAGTCTTTGTTGGATTTTTTTGCATTTCTTCATCTAATTCATGCACGTGTCTCTGAATAGTTTTTCAGGCTCACGGAATTTGCTGCCGAAAGGCCAATGGAAAAAACAATGATCCCAGCGCCGTCGCTGAGGCTATCAATCCACCTAAGAATCTTTTTGGGCGTTTACTGCCACTGGGGGGGTCGTCTTCGGGGGACCATGAATTTCTGTAGTTTTGTTTTTTGAGGATATAGATTGTAGTTTGCTTGGCATGGTCTATTTTTCTCGGGGGTTTGGGGGCCCCCTGCGGTCTTTTTCCTTCAGTCATCAGTGGGGAAGGGGGGGATGTGTTTGCGATAACACCCCCGGGGGCCCTCACGCCCTCTGCGTGTGAAGTCTACGTTTTAAAATAAGGAGCCCGGGGTGTCTTGCAGGACTGTGCCGTTGGGGGGTCCTTTCTCTACTACGCCGGTTTGGCAGAGCAAGTGTTGAGCCAAAAAAGAAATCCCAAATCGTCCAATGACCTCCATCCTGCAACAGAGAAACCCTGATTATAGAAGGGGAGTTTTTATGGGTGGAGCTGTTAGTGGTTTGTTCACGTTAGTGTGGGTTTTTTTTTAACATGCACCTATCTGTTTTGACCCTATGCGCTATCCTCCCCTTCCTCCTGTCTGGAAGGAGCCCTTTTCCTATGGACGAGGGTCGGTGGTAGGGCTTTTGATCTGGTTTGCGTGAACCCATTTTGTACACCGGGGCCCTGTTTGGATTTTGAGATTCTTTTTTTCTGTAGCCACTGGTGAGAGTTTCCCACAATTTCAAAGGGGCCTCCCATTTTGGGGGAATTTCCTGGTACCCCGGTTTGGTTGGGCAAATCTGAAATAGAAAACTTTCTCACCCCCCCTTCTTTTAACGGTGGGGCTGCTTTCCCGGGTCATAGTGTGGCTTTTGCACCTTCTACGCTGGCTTCCAGGTTCGTTTGGCCCAAGCGAAGGTGGATTTGGGTGCTCCTTCAAGTCTTTTGACATATTGATGTGCTGTGTAGGCAGTTGTCACACTCACATCTTCTGGATGGTACAGCAGATGGAGTGGGAGGGTCATTTGCCTTCCAGTCATCATCTCAAAGGGTGTTACTCCTGTGGAGCGCTGGGGGTGGACCGAATGGCCATCAGAACCAAAGGGAGTTTGATGTCCCAGTCTTTTCCGTTGCTGCTAACATATTTCTTTAGCATGGCCACTATGGTGCGGTTCATCCGCTCCACCTGACCCGACGATTGTGGGTGGTATGGGATGTGAAATTTTACTTCCACCCCCAGACTGTCAAAAAGCGCTGTCATGACACTCGAGGTGAAATGTGTTCCTCTGTCTGAGTTAATGGACAGGGGAAGACCCCACCGGCTGAAAACATGGTTCAGCAACAGAACAGCCATTGTTACAGCTGTGTCGTTTGGTGCAGGTAAGCATTCAACCTACTTGGTAAAACTGCACGTCACTGTTAGGAGGTATTTATTACCTCTGGTCGATTTGGGGACTGGTCCAACCCAGTCGATTTGCAGGTGGGACCCCACGGGAATTTACCCCCCTTCGCTGAAAAGGGGGGGGCCCGGCCGAGTGGCCGGGATGGTTGGAATTGACGAAAGTCAAACCTTTGGGATGTTAAAATTTGGGCGTCGTGAACCATCGAAGGCCAGTACGCCACCTTTTGGAAGGTGTGGAGTGGGGCTTTAAAACCCCTGTGACCCCCTCCGGAGAGATCGTGGGCGTAGGCTAACATGACCCCCCTATGGTCTTTGGGTAAACCCATGGGGGGTTTCCCACGTCCGTTGTGGGTTGTTTTTAAAAACCCTTTCTCCAGCCTCAGGTGGGATGGGTTGGCCTGGGGTCTTTTTTTCCTTGGTCCTCACTTGGGCGCCCAAATGGCGGCGCTTTAGCTGACAGACCATGGCCACCAGCTCCCTGATGGTGTGGAGGTTAGGGTTTTTGGTCCTGCATGGTCGCCAAGTCTGTATCACTGGGTTTTCGTCCCAGGGGGGAAGTCTCCCCAGAGCTTTGGGGTTTTTACACCTGTCCTTCGTCTTTACCCCAGAAAACGGCGCAGACAGCATGGGTCTGAGGGGAAGGAAGCCTTCTTTTTGGAAACCCACGGGGGTTTTCCCCCTTCAGCCCCCAATCGAGCTAAGACGTCTGCTTCATCATTTTCCTCCTTGTCTGGGCCCAACGTCCGGGAATGACCCTTCACCTTTTTCCAGTACACTACCATACCCTGTTCTGTGGTGAGATGGTCACATGCCAGAAAGAGTTCTGAATGTTTTACCTCTTTATTCCTGGCATTCTTCATTCCATTCTCTTTCCACACCGGGAGGTGGGAGATGAAACTGTGCCGAGCATAGTTGGAGTCGGAGCAGATCACCAATTGTTTAACGTCCAGGGCTATAGCCTGCTGGAGGGTGATGAGTACTGCTGCGATCTCTGCGTACTGGCTTGTTTTCGGCCCCAGTTGGTAGTGGTTTGGTTCGGTGATGTGGTGTCCAACCCGTATCCCACACCACCTTTGGGGTCCTTCATGAAGGAAGGCGCACCCGTCAATCTAGGCTCTTGGAAGCCCTTCGCACACATTTTCATCGAAGTAGCAGTGACTCGAAGGAAACTGGGGGGTGGCAGGTTTGTCAATGGTAGTCGCTACGATGTCGCATTCATAGTGGTGACATTCTGCTAACCCCTGCCCCAACACCATTTTTATTTTTCATTGTACCTCACCTCAACGTTATAAACCCTGGAGTGCCATCATCCATGTTGCGATGCGACTGTTGGACACTCTTCCTTCTCTCAACCGTTCGCTGTTCAGAAAGTGACCGGTTTGATGGCACGTTTCAATAATCACTTTCTGCCCCCCAATGTACTGCGGAAATGTTCAACTGCCCAGACTGTAGAAAGCAGTGCCTTCTCACAGTCTGAGAATTTCACCTCTATGTCCCCAAAAGGGTTTTGGCTTGCGTATGCGACAACCCCATGTCTAGGTCTTATTTCTGCTTCAATGAAGCTCTTAAACCTGGAAAAGAACTCGCTTCCAGGTAGAACTCATGTCCTTATCTGGGTAACCGGGCAAGGAGCAGACCAGGTTTCTGCTTCAGGAGCTGGAAAGCATGCTCTTGGGTTCTCTCCAATAAAAGGGCGTGTCTTTGCGCAGGAGTTCTGTGAGGGATCTGGCCATCTCCGCATAGTCCTCAATGAATGGGGGGGATAGTTTTTTACAGACCCCTAAGAACTCCGAAGTTCCGACACTTCGTCGGCGTTTTTAGTCTTGGATGGCCCGGGGATCCTGCCAGCTTGGGGCATGCCGGTTTTGGGGCCCACCTTTAAAACCGACGTACTCCACTTTTGTCCGGTACCATTGGCCTTTTGCGAGTGCTAGCTTAGCCCCCGCCGCACCAAAAGCTGATCCAGGACATGCCAGAGTTCGGTTAGATGTTCCTCAAATTTCTTGCTCCTCATAAGGATGTCGTCGATGTAAATGAGTTTCCCCGGGCTGCAGCATCAGACAGGGCCTTTAAAGCAAATTTTAAATTTTTCAGCCGAGAGGTTTGAGTACCCAAAGGGGGGCACCTGTTCCAGGTAATTTGTCAGTTCCCGAAGGAAAACGCCAATTTGTACTGGTCGGGCCGGATCCACCTTCATTGTCCAGAAGCCGTTCGCCACATCCACTGTGGAAAAATTTACGAGCGTCTCTCACCTTAGCCAGCTCCTGGTCCAGGTGAATCATGGGCCAGCGTGAGAGGGTACCTGCTTGTTCAGTGAATGGTAGTCGATTGTCAGGCGCCATTTCCCGGTCGGTTTTTAACACCGGGGGCCAAAATTGGAGAGTTGTACGTGGAGTTTGCATTCCCGTATTTCCCGTTTCTCCAACAGCTTGTCGAGGACCTCCTGGATCGACTCGTAGGGGCCAGGGGAATCTTATATTGGCGCCACAAACGTAGGGGGTGCGTTTGGGTTCGTTGGGATACGAACCCAAACGCACCCGGTGAACCCACAGTCTGGGAGTCCTTCGAGAGGAACTGATTGATATTCATAGAACAGCCTCCTAACGGCTGTTCTTTCCACCTCGGTGCTTAGTGTGTCGGCTTTCTCCAAATGTTTTTCTCTGACCTCGGTTTTAAAAACCCAGGGTGGGTTTCGCTGGCTGGGCCCGGGGCCCCCGCTCTTTTTGACTAGTTGCCCGGGGTGTGTCGCCAGTGGGGGGGTACACCACCAGGTTTGCCTTCGCCCCAGGGTGAAACCACAGGTGGGGATTTGGTTTGTTAAAACCCTCATGTCTCTCACCTGTGATCATGTCCGACGGAAACGTGAACACAGCGTCTGGGGAGTCCTGTCTGCCTTGACACAAAAAGGGCATGTCTCCGATCACTGGGGGGTTTTAGCTCGAAGTCATGAAAGGAACTGTCGATGGGTCCCCAGGGGTTTTGTTGTGGTTACCTGGATCGGGACTTGGGTTGGATTCCCCCACCAAAAAGATAAGTCGAACGGTTGTTCAATAAAAGCATGGGCGTGCCACAGACGACCGGTTTTCAGTTCTCGGAAGTAGGGGAAGGTTGAAAGAAAACGCGGTGCTCTGAAGCTTCTGTCCCGTTTTACTGTCAGCCGGATCGGTACCCCTGCTGTTCGCTGCGGTACTAGTGAAACGGCCTCACTGATGGCCTGGCAGGCCTGAGGGATAGTTTGTCCTGACAGCATGACATCAGGGGTTCCCTGGAAGGGACTTGAGGGAGCGCTGGCTCGGGCCCAAACAACCTGGTTGAAGGTGTCCAACAGGGCGCCCAACCGAACCAGCAGATCCGCCCTGATGAAAACCGGAGGGTGCAGGTGCTGAGCAATACTGAAAGTATGGGAGAGCTGTCTCTTGCCCACCTGCACATTGAGGGTGCAGACTCCGGTTGCCTTCAGAAGGCGGCGTGGCCACCCTGCTGAAAGTAGCCTGTGGCTGCGTCGCGCCTCAATTAGAAGTGGGTTTTCCCGGGACAAACGCCCATATAGCTCCCTGCTGATTGCGGACTTCTCCAACCAAAGTGCTAGGATCACTTACAGTGCGAAGGTGTTCTCCAGGTGCACACCTTCAACTATTTTGGTGTTGTAAGGTTTCACCTCTTCGCTTTTCAGAGAGCAGAGAAATGAGTCATGACCGCGAAGGGCAGTTCCCTGGGTGGTCGGGTGCACTTGTGCACCACGGGTACCCGAGACTGGCTCTGTCGGAGGCATGAGCTTCCCCCCAGAGGTTCTTTGGGCCCCCCCAAACTGGATACTTGGTTGATAGCAAAGGGTGGTTTACTGCTTGCCCCGGGGGGTTTTGGCACCTCTACCTGGCCCCAAAATGGCCCTGGGGCAGTCAATGTGCGGGGCCAACATGTCCAGCAGGTCCTGGCCGACAAGGAGAGGCTCTGTGTCCAATGTGCAAATGTAAAAGGGTGGACCAAATGTCATGTCTTGGAATGAAACATCCACCACACCCGACTGGTTATGTATGAGCGGTCTTGGGGGTAGCTGGTGATGCTCACATCACAACCCCCAATCTGAAATGGTTTACCACGGGGGAGCATAGCTCTACTCACCTCCTCAAAGGGTTGAGCACATCAGGCTAATTTCTGATCCTGTGTCCAGGAGTGCGTTCGCCTTAATGCACCCCCCCCGTAATTGTCAGACAGTATAGGGGACCGGCATGTGTTTGTGGGTTAGTTCACCCCAAGAACTTTAGGAGGGAGTCCGGGGGGTTTTTTCCTGACGAGGTCTCAAGGGGTCCTTGAGGTTTCTCAGGTTTGTTCCCCTCATCCGACCAGATAGACTCTGGGTTTGCCGTGGGGACGGAGTCCAACGCTTAGTCATGCTGACGGGGGGTTTGGATCTGGTTTACCTGGATGGTCGGGTTTTCCTGTTTCGAAGGTTTGGGGGTGTGGTGGCCTCACGCACTGCTTCTGTTATCCATCTTGCGTAAAGCCTCCTTCATCTCTTTCCCCATAATTCCTTCTGCGTGTCGGTCCCCCCCTTTTTTCACCAGTCTTCCCTTTTTGGCCTCGCTTGATGGTCAGGGGCGTCCCCGCTGGACCTGGGGGTTATCCGGTTTCCCAGACTTTGGTTGCCGTTCATTGCCAACCCCCGTTCCTGCTGACCAAACCTACGCTGTTCCTTGAACCGTTTCTGAAGTGGGTTTTCCTGCTGAAGGCACTTCCTGACCTTCTAAAGCAAGGCTGGTTCTTTTTAGTCTGGACCTGTAAAACCCTAGCCTCGCCCTCTGATCCCTTGGTCGGCCGTGCACGTGTTTCCCTGCCATCTGAGCATATTTGCGGATCTCTTGCATGCTCATGGTCTTTGTTCTGCAATACATAGTAACATCATATCGCACACTTTCATGAAGGTTTTTGGAGGAACAGGGATTTAAAAGCATGTTCCCCTCAGGAGCGTTGCGTCCTTGGAAGTAAAAAACTCTCAAGCGCCGGTAATACTCCCTGGGTGCTTCGCTTTTTTTCTGCTGGATAGTGAAAGCACCAAGTGTGGCAGAGGGCCCGGTCCGTGTACACAGAATATTCTTCCCTTAGAGCTTCGCAGAGGGTTTAATAACGGTCTCGGACTGCAGGGGGGAGGCTCTCCATGAAAACATGGACGCTCCTGGTGTTGTCTTCCAGATGAGCTTCAGTTTTTCCCGTGCTGATGGCAATACAAAATCTAAAAAACAGCGTTCAACTTCCCCCCCCCAAGATAGTCGTCAATGTTTGACTCTGCATTATTAGGGTCGAAAAGCTCTATGTCTTTGCCAGAGACTCAAGCTGGCGGGTGCGCCAATCCACTCTCAGGGATTGGTGCCGGCCCATCTGAGTCATCATCTGAGAGTCCACTCCCCGGCTGCATTCAGGGTGTGTCAGTGCATCACGCCTCATCCTCGGAAAGGGAGTGAAGGCTGCTCAAGGGGGGGCAACGGTGGGCCCCTGTGCTCCCCGGACTCGGTCCTGGGGGATGGTTTTTAGGGCGGTAGGAACCACCGGAATCCCAGGGGGCGGCTCTCCTGTCGGCTTGGGGGAGGTGAGAGATCGTAGAGAACTGTAAAATGCGAGTCCCCAAGTTTTGAAGGCTGCTCGTCTCTAAGCCTTGAATATTTTTTTTCTCCTGCTGGTCCCCACCAGGTATCGTTCAATGGCTGCTGATTACAGTGTGGGGTGGGGCCCGCACCACTGAACTATTCTGACTACTTACAACCTGTTTTCTTGCCTCGGTGGATGTTGGGGGGAACCCCCATGAGGCCCTGAAAAAGGTAATCTCTGGGGAAAGCAGCTTCTACATCCTCCAGATCTGACCTGCAGGTTTCTCTCAGGGTAAAACGCAGGTGTGGCTCACCTTCAAAAGTTTCAACCTGTGAGGTGGGTTTCTTTTTGTCCCCCCCCCCTTCCCCCCCAGGATGGGGGGAGTGGCCTGGTTACCCCCAATTGTCTCCACCCTATTTCCCCACTTCTGTTAGTTCACCTCTAAGGACATCCACCATCTGCAAAGTATTCCATTCCCCGCTCGAACTGCAGTTTTTTAACACGCTGGTCAATTTCCCCCCGTTAACCTTCGCTGATACAACCCAAATGAGCTGTCCTCAAACACATCTGAGACCTGTCTGTCCCCTTTTTTTTGGGGTTTTTTTTTAATGACTTGTTTTAGCAACTCCTGAATCCTGCTTTTTACATTGCTCAATGCCATAATCATTGAGACCTTATGCCCCCTCTGAGGATAACAGAATCAATGACCCAATCGTTTTTTTTGTGCCTGCATTCCTTGGGGGTCCTCTAACATACACACATCTCCAGCTGCAGTCTGGGATGTTTCCTCCATTTTTTGGCCCCAAAAAAGCACAATGGTAATACACTGACAATTGGGGAAACACAAAACTGTTTTTAGCTTTGAAAACCCCCACTAAAAATTTACCTGTCGTAACCAAACTAGCAGTAACACAAAAAACTTAAAAACTGTTCTTTGTTGAGAAATAATAGCTAAAAATTAGTTAGCAGCACACAAAAACCGTCTAAGCTGTTCTATGATGAGCGGTAGCTAACTTAGTTAGCAGCAATACAAACAGCTAAGCTGTTCAGCTAGCTGTCCCCCCGTTCAGATATGTATCCGGCAGGTGTATGGGGTTTTTTTTTTTCTTAAAAAAGGGGAGTATCAAAAACAAACAAAACACACAAAAAGGGAAAAAAGGAAAGGAAAAGATGATTTTTTTCCTTTTCCGAAATAACCCAAACCAAACTTCAAAATAAAATTTTTTTTAAAAGTGGAAAACGAAACTAAACATTTTAATGCTGTTCTTAGCTTCAAAAAAATGTTAGTGCTTCCTAATATGGATCACTTATTTTCCTTCTTGTTTCGCAACTAAGTTTTTTTTTTTTTTTTTTGTGAGTGCAGATCAAAACATGCTTCACACAAAAAAAAAACCCACAAAAAAAGCTTAAATTTTATCCAAAAGTGGTCATGAAAAGTCAGTAACCCTTTTCAACTTTCAACTTAAGTTATGCCCCTTTTTGATCATAGGTGATGGAATTGTCCCCGCCTGTGTTAATGAACTGAGTGATTAAAAAACAAAGGGGAACTGCAATTCTCACTAGTGACCACCAGGTGGTACCTAGTGCAGGTCTGCAATTTGGGAAATCCAGCTGCCACTGCAAAATTTTTTTCAATGGCCACCAGATGGGGGGTTTTGCTCTACCCCGAGGGGGGGGCTGGTCAGACCTGTAATTAACCCCCGCGGCCCCTGGAGGCTGCCTATCAGCGCTGGTTCCCTGCAGCTGGCGCAGCAGGGGTGCCGGCTGGAAATCAACTTTTAAATTTTTCCCAAAAGCTATAACACCTTTAACTTTGCATCCCCACAAGCAACCTCTGAAAGATTATTTTATCCTCTGCAGGGAGAACTGAGCAAACTCTATTCAAGATACCCCCCAGATACAAAAGCTCTCTGCAAAAAATCGAAAATTCACAGTAAAATGTCTAGTTAAATGCCCCTGGATATCACAATTGTTTAATTCTGTGCAAAAGTGATGTGATGTCTGTCTTTTTTTAAAGGGCCCTCCAGGGACGCCAAATCCGTTGTAATTATAGATTATTGTTAATTGAAATATTTTTTCAAAAATTATAATTAAAAACATAATCCGATAAAATTTAACTCCTTAACCAAAATCCTCGTTTTTGAAATTTAAACCAGAGCTGTCCCCTGGTGTTTTTAATTATGGGTCAAGCCTCTGATAATTACAATTATTAATGTCTTTTTTAATCAACCCTTTTCTGCCAAACGGGGGGGAACTTTGCCTTATTTTGACTGACGAATCACTCTTGCTCAAAATAAAACCCAAAACGCCTTCTCTTTATCTACGTGAAAATTTTTTTTAAATCAAACAGCCTGATACAATCAACTCCCCGATTCAATAATCTTCACCTACTCAAACATGCAAAGTTCTACAAAAAAAGGCAAAATATCTAACTAACAAAATAAAAACAAAAAAGCAGTGTGTGATTGAATACAACCAACAGTTTATGGCAAAAGTGGTAATATGACAAGGGGTGTTGGTGTGTTGAACGGGTTTAAAACAGTCCGCCAGAAGCGTAGCCCCAGCGGGAACGGGCTGTCATAAAAAACCCCCACAGCAAATTGTAAACTCAGCTCAGACAAAGAGTCATAAACCTTTTTTGGGGGCAAGTTAGCAAGCAGTAACGTTGGAACAAAGAAAATGGGGGAATTTCACCATGAGGTTACTGTCGTAGTCCAGTACCGCGCTCCGGGGGTTCGCCCAGTAAGACAAATTTTGACCCCCCGGCCTCAGGACTCAATACAATGTTGCATGCAAAAAACAATTTTTTATCCCATCAGACTATAAGTTGCGATTCTGATCGCAATAAAAATCCTATCTCTCTCTAACCCTGCCCAGACTACATTCTAATAAAGAAATCAAAGAAAATAATAAAAAGATGGGTATTACTTTTTGGAGCCATTCTTCAGGGGTGCCCGGGTGAGGGGAGAGAAGGAGGGGGAAGTTGGAAAATTAACGTGCGTCCACGGTTAATTTTTTTCTTCGGGAAAGCGGTCAATCTTCGTCCTTTGGCCTCCTTGGCGAAAGGGGAAAAATGATCTGACCCTCAGCAGTCGACTGAAAAAAAAAAAACAAGGTGGCGATCCGTCTTCTTGAAACTCCCGTTTTTTTTGGTTACGTGTTAAACAAACACCTTCGATCGGTAAAGTTGAAATTTTTTTGGCCTTCTTATTCCCGAAATTTTTTTGTCATGAAAAATTCTTTTTGTGGCCAATGAAGGAGAATAATGAAGACTCCACCGGGGACCTCTTCTTTCCAGAGGATGCTTTAGTTGCGTGGTAATCTGTCGAGATCTCCAGCTGAAAAGCAAGGTTTAAAACGCCCGCCTTCCATATATTATCTCGTGTGACGTCAGACTTCTTGGGACGTCCCCGTTCTACCAGCCGCAGTGCCCACTGGGATTTGTAGTGGCGGACGATACTGGATACCAAATGGCTGATGATGTCGAAAGGCCTGGTGGTGTCCAGCAATGTGTAAACTGTCCAATATTCAGCAAACAAGTGGTCCAACATGGTTATTCATTTATCTAAATATTTTAATTTATTTTGGATCCTGTGCCTCTATAAATTTCCAATCTGCATTCTAATTCATTTTTTACTTTCTTTTTACTTGCCCCTTTTCCCATTTTTTTTTTTAATTTGGTCCAGTATCTCAATACCTAGGTTATTCTAAATGCTGGATTATTCTGCTCAGAAGGGTGACAGGAAAAATCTCCTTCTTGCCTTTTGCATCCACAAAAGTTAGTCACTTACAATCCTACTGCTTTGGTATGAGGCAAACCTAGTGGGTAAATCCTCCATTCATTTCTCACATTCACAATTTTTTTTTTTTAATGCGGAATTTTCTTAGTATTTCTTGTTTAAATACTTAAACGCAGACTCCGCCATCCTTGAAACATGGAATTTTCAGTATTACTTCTTAATACTATTCCAGGACTCCGTCATCCTACTTTTACCTGTTAGTGCCTAGGATTCACAGGGATTTATTTTAAGGCAATGACCCCCAGTCATTCTTCACACTTTTTAATCCAAACTCAACTCACCACTTTGTCTTCCCCTCTCTCTTGGAGTTCCGTCAGCTGTCAGACCCCAGCGGGCGGGCCGAGATCCAGTCCCATAAAGGGTCTGTGAGTCTCCCTGATAAAGCCTGCCGTGCGCACGGTCTTTACTGGAGTCCACCAACCCACTGGGATCCTCAGGCATATTGGGCTCCGGCTCGAAGGACCAAAAAATGTCAGGTTCAAACAACCTAGAATACTTATAACATCACAAAAAGAAAAGGAAGACAAAGAATTAGTTTCTTACTCGCTTGCGAGGAGAACGGACAGAGATGTGCTTCCAGTTACAAATCTCCTACCGCTCTGAAAACCATCTGTCCGCACCTCTCTTTTTATTATCTTTGGGGGTTCCCTAGTTACAATAAATGTAAACAGGTCATATACATCATTTTCTTGTAACAGTACACTTCCACAGTCTCCACCATCTTAAGATCTGTGTGTCCTTTGTTCAGCACAAACAGCCACCATCTTTATGACATCCTCAACTGTGACTGCTTCCTTCCCAGTTCCACCTTTGATCCTTGCCTGCAAACAACTCATCACATCCTTACCCACACATAAAACATGAAAGATAATAAAGATCAAATAGTAAAATTAAAGAAAAGGAAAAATATAAGATAAAACTATATACAATTATTCCAACAGCAACAATGGAAAGTTAAAAACAGAGAAAATTCAAATAATCATCATCATAATCACATCATCATAACATCAATGACCTAACTATGGAGGAAGTAAGGGATGACCTCAGTACTCAGGCTAATAAGGAGGCAGAATGGGTATGTTAAGTATTATATAACGGGTAGGATAACTGATATGGTCTTGCTTCTACATTGGAATGCAGTTTAAAGTTAAAGTAAAAGTTTAAAATCAAATGATCAGGAATTAAAGCACTTTATTGATCAGTTGGCAGATGTTCCAGAAGTTACTTGTTTACAACAGACCTGGCTTATACCCCAGTTAGGGTTTAAAATTTAAAATTATATTGCTGTTAAATGTGATCGGAGGGAAGGTAGTGGTGCTGGTTGTGCCACTTTTATTAAGGAGAACCTGCCTTTTAGAGAGGTTAAAAGTGGGAAGGAAGATGAGTTTGTTTTAGTAGAGGTATGGATAAATGCAGTACAATTTACCATAATAAAATTTTTATGACCCATGTAAAAGATTAGATCTGGACAAACAAAAGTAAATTCATGGACATAATATAAATAGAGTCCTTTGGTGTGGGGACTGGTTTTAACATTGGTATCCAGAGATTTAGCTGGAATATGTGATTGGAATATAAAACATTAAACAATTGGTAGCGACCACTTTCCAATTTTCTGTAGAATACAAATTAATATAGAAATGGTGGTGGAGGAAAGGCAGGAAAAAATTATATTTGGTAAAGCCAAACAGGATTTGTTTAAATGTGTATGTGAAAGGCACAGTGAGGAAGTTAATTTAAATTTAGATATAGAGGATAAAAAGGAAAAAATTAGGGAAGAACCTGGAGGGAGGTGTCAGCCCGTTGTCTTTGCCAATGTGGTAACCTAACCATGTTCTGCAGTTCTGTGCATTTACAAAGCCTGAACTAATTGAGCCTTTTGACATGCTTTACAGATCTGATTACTCCGTTACGGTGTCCTGGAGTCCAAGCTCCTGTTCTCTGTATCCATGCTCCGGTGAGTTCTGGAAAAGACTCCCTGCCACTCCATTGTGAGCCTCCTTTCCTTTTCCGACTCCAGCCCGTCAGCACTGTGAATCTCTGTGCAACTCCTCCTACCAAACTTAGCCTCTGTGAGGCAGACTTACAACCTCCAAAAAGCCATGATCCACCACCAACATTAAGCTACCTCAACAATAACATCTATCCTATCCTCCTCAGTGCCAATCAAGATTCCTCCAGCAGCTCCAGTCCGTATTCCACCCTGTTTTGTATATATTCCAAAAAAACTGGTAAACTGCTGTTCATTCTCCATAATTGTGTCCACACTCAGAGTCGATAAAGTCCACACTATGACAAAACAGGATGACCAACAAGACTGGAGCACAATTACAAGGTGACATTTCCCACCAGGAAAATTACTCGGATAGCAGATTGACTTCTCCTGTCTCTAACTTTGCATGCCCAAGGAACAAACTTCTTCGACGTATGACCAACAATACCATGCGTCAGCCTGAGCAGCTACAGTCAAAAGACCAAATAATACGAGCAATAACAACGAGCTGACTGGAGCACTGCAGCACTGGAGGCCTTTTATTTTTTCATTTTGTTTCAACAGTATGTAGACAGAAAAGAGAGCAAAGAGAGGGGGAGACATTCGGCAAAGGTTTTCGGGCGGCATCGAGGACTATAGCCTCTTCACATGGTCGCGCACTTAACCCCATCACCACCAGCTCCAAGCCCGAGATCTAGATATTCATAAAGAAGTGCAGATTAATAAAGGTAATAAGAACTTAATGTCTATCTTAGCTTTCTCATCCGAAAGCCATCCAGAGTTAGTGTATGAAATCTATGAAACTGTAATTAGACTTACACAGTCTCAAATAATAGTTTTTGTAGATACCTGCTCAGAAAGATATTAAAGGGAATTATGTGTCAGATTATCTAGCTAAACAATCTCTTAGCCAAGATACAATTATGGAAAATGCATTTAGTAAATCTGAAATTAAATCTGTTATTAAGAACCAAGTAAAATCTGAATGGCAGCTGCTTTGGCAGGAGGGGACTAAAGGTCGTCATTTTTACAACGTTATGGTTAGGACATACAGGGTTAAATAAAACTTTACAGTTGGTGGGTAAAGATGCAACAGGGAGATGTGAGTGAGGTACAGACTTTGAAACAGTATAACATTCAGTGTGAAAAATATAGAGTGAGTACAGAAAAATTTAAACAAGTATTAAGGAAACATGATGTGGAGACATTAAAGGTAAACAAAATATTGGTTAAACATGAAAAAATAAATAAAGTATTTTGTTAGACATTTAAAGGACATGGGATTATATAAAACAATATAGCTTAAGGTAAGATGCTGCCCGCCAAAAAATACGAAGTAGAAGAAACAGGGAAGTGCGGAAACAATAGACAAGCGGGAAACAAGAAATTAAGGTTTAGGCTCTTTTAGCTTTTCTATATCACTGTAAAGCTACGTATGCAGAAAGTTCCAGACTTTTCCTTATGGACAATATTTCCAGTGATGTCCTACGACCAGCACTGATAGTGTAAATATTGTATTCAAAAGACCAATCTGTTATGAAACTACCAGTGTCGCTGTGGTCACTCTTCATAGCCCCTTTTCCATTGCTTGTAGAAAGCCCCAGGCTTTATAAACGTACTCCTGGATCAGTGCTTCTTTGTTCTCTTTGTGTCTCTGCTCTGTTCTCTCTAACCCCCAGTCGATCGTGGCAGATGGCCACTCACACTGAGCCTGGTTCTGCTGGAGGTTTCTTCCTGTTAAAAGGGAGTTTTTCCTCTCTACTGTCGCTACATGCATGCTCAGTATGAGGGATTGCTGCAAAGTCAACGCCAGTGACTGTCCACTGTCTCTAGATGCTCATCCAGGAGGAGTGAATGCTGCAAGTCACTGACTGGATGCAATCTGCTGGGTTTCCTTAGACAGAAAAACTATTTATCCAATTTGAATAAATAACAGAATCTGGCTGCACTGTTATATGATTAGGATTAATTGTAATGTATGAACCTGACTTGAAATCTGTATGATTGGATTGACTTTTGTAAAGTGCCTTGAGACGACATTTGTTGTGAATTGTCGCTATATTAATAAAACTGAATTCAATTCAATTGAAATACATTGTTGATGTTATGGTGATCTTGTACATATTAATGTTAGCTTGTTATAAATGTTTATTACAGCATCAATGCTATACTGCATTTATGTTTAATGTGAAACGTAGTTTATTCTGCTCTCACTGTCTACAGCTTTTTCTCTTTAATTACTGTTTTTCTGCTAAAGTGTAGGAATGTTCAGGGAGGGCAGAATTACATCGTTAACTGTGTATATACCATTTTGTAATTCTATTTCTGTATTTTGTCAAGCAGTTATTGTTCTGAGAGACACATTACTAATAGTGACATTAATTGGTCTTCTTTATCACGGATATGATGATTCACTTCCTGTTTCTTTCCCTTTTCTTCATTTAATTCATATTTTCTGGACTGAAATTCTTCGGCTTTCCTCCCAGGTCTGGTTTCTTTGCAGCAGCCAGCTTCATGTCGTACCAGCAGTGTGAGTTTAACTTTGGGGCCAAGCCTTTCCGTCATCCACCCTCTGTAAAGTTCAGCACCTTCAACGACTTTGCCTCTCTGAAACCCAGTGAAAAGATCATCTTGCCAAGGTAGGAAATATGTTCTTCTAGCAGGACAATCACCCTTAACATACAGCCAGAGATACAATGGAAGGTTTAGATTAAAGCATATTCACGGGTTAGACTGGCCTTGTCAAATTAAATAGGGAAACTGTGGAAAGAAACTGTTCGCAGATGTTCTCCATCCATTCTGAGCTTGAGATGTTGACAAAGAAGAATGAGGAATACTGTCAGTCCTGCAGCCAAAGGTGGTTTTACAATAGACTGACTCAGGGGCTGAAGACAAGTGCACACCTAACTTTTCAGATTTTTAGTAGTGAAATGTTTTTAAGTATCATCAATCATTTTTATTCCAGTTTATAATGATGCTCTACTTTGTTTTTTTTACCACATAAGGTGTAAATATTTTTGCAAAGTCCCATGGAATCATTAAACAAGAGCATTTTTAATGAAAACATTTCTTCAGCTTACATACAGCATGTTCACACAAATGCACATGTTCGTAACACTGCCTCCATGTTCAAAGTGACGTGTTGCCTTCATGAGAACCTGTTGCAGGTAAAGCATTAATCTTCAGGTTGCACCTTCTGTACCTGCTGAGCCACACAGGAAGTACAGGTCATCATAATTAAGTGGGGCTGTTTATGCCCCAGAATTTAATAAATATCTGTTTTAATTTGCAAAACTTGTTGGCCTGAAGCTAGTTGTACAGCAGTGTTGCCATGGAAACAACATTTATGTTTGTTTGTCTGGAAAAATGTTTTTTCTATTTTCCAGACACCGGCGTCTGGCCTTACTGAAGCAGGTTAGCATTCGAGACAACTGTTGCACGCTGTGCTGTGACGTAATGGCTGACACAGAGCTGCGGCCTTGTGGACATGGGTATGTATGCAGCCCAACAACGTAGACCTGAGTAGATCCTGTTATTAAAAATGATGTTACAATCTTTGTCGTATTTTTCTCTCAGGGGTATGTGTATGGAGTGTGCCTTACAGTTAGAAACGTGTCCATTGTGTCGCCAAGAAATCCAGACACGGGTCAGACTCATTGCACATGTCTCCTGACAAACCTGCCTCCTGCAAGGAGAAAATATTTTCGAAGCCTACAATCTCCTCCTCCACTTTCATGCCTCCAAATGGGACTGTGACGAAGGCGCCACAGTGTTTTAATGATGGCAGAACTGTAAGTCTTGGTCATTGAAGGCAGTGGTGGAGGGGACATTAGAAGAAAGAAAGAAGGTAAGACATGGAAATCAAACCACAGCTGGATTCCAGGGAGGTTCTCCTTGATTTCCTGAATCTATTCCTGGTATTCGTCAGAGGCTGAAACAGGAGTCTGCAGCTTTCTGCCTACACTCACTTTTTCCAGACAAAAAGTGCGAATGCACAGAGGAGAGACGATTTAACCCAATTACATTAAGAACCAACTTCTCTTTTATGTAAACTTATCCAGATGTAGTCCTTGAGACCCCACTTGCTGCTCTTGGACTCCAGATAGGCTACTTCTATTTAATCCCATCAGCATCTTGCACGTGCCTGCAGTTTTGAGGGCTGGTCAGCAGAAAAGAAGGCAGCCTGTAGTACAGTATTAAATCTAAGGTACAAATAAATTCATCAATATGCTAATTATTAATTACTGTAAAGGTAGCATTTCCTTCTTTCTCCAGCTCCTGTTCTTGGACATCTTCTGTCTTTATTGCTCAATGGCCCAAAAACACACGAAGTTTGGCTTAATATTAGAGTTTTCCTTTGATGAATTGTAATTCAAATTCAGTTTAATAAACTGTATAAAATCAGTTAAAAAAAATAATTCCTGTCATACGTACTGCTTGTTCGAACTTTTCATG
>JAHHUM010001051.1:0-30445 GCA_036173005.1 Crenichthys baileyi | reverse complement strand
CATGAAAAGTTCGAACAAGCAGTACGTATGACAGGAATTATTTTTTTTAACTGATTTTATACAGTTTATTAAACTGAATTTGAATTACAATTCATCAAAGGAAAACTCTAATATTAAGCCAAACTTCGTGTGTTTTTGGGCCATTGAGCAATAAAGACAGAAGATGTCCAAGAACAGGAGCTGGAGAAAGAAGGAAATGCTACCTTTACAGTAATTAATAATTAGCATATTGATGAATTTATTTGTACCTTAGATTTAATACTGTACTACAGGCTGCCTTCTTTTCTGCTGACCAGCCCTCAAAACTGCAGGCACGTGCAAGATGCTGATGGGATTAAATAGAAGTAGCCTATCTGGAGTCCAAGAGCAGCAAGTGGGGTCTCAAGGACTACATCTGGATAAGTTTACATAAAAGAGAAGTTGGTTCTTAATGTAATTGGGTTAAATCGTCTCTCCTCTGTGCATTCGCACTTTTTGTCTGGAAAAAGTGAGTGTAGGCAGAAAGCTGCAGACTCCTGTTTCAGCCTCTGACGAATACCAGGAATAGATTCAGGAAATCAAGGAGAACCTCCCTGGAATCCAGCTGTGGTTTGATTTCCATGTCTTACCTTCTTTCTTTCTTCTAATGTCCCCTCCACCACTGCCTTCAATGACCAAGACTTACAGTTCTGCCATCATTAAAACACTGTGGCGCCTTCGTCACAGTCCCATTTGGAGGCATGAAAGTGGAGGAGGAGATTGTAGGCTTCGAAAATATTTTCTCCTTGCAGGAGGCAGGTTTGTCAGGAGACATGTGCAATGAGTCTGACCCGTGTCTGGATTTCTTGGCGACACAATGGACACGTTTCTAACTGTAAGGCACACTCCATACACATACCCCTGAGAGAAAAATACGACAAAGATTGTAACATCATTTTTAATAACAGGATCTACTCAGGTCTACGTTGTTGGGCTGCATACATACCCATGTCCACAAGGCCGCAGCTCTGTGTCAGCCATTACGTCACAGCACAGCGTGCAACAGTTGTCTCGAATGCTAACCTGCTTCAGTAAGGCCAGACGCCGGTGTCTGGAAAATAGAAAAAACATTTTTCCAGACAAACAAACATAAATGTTGTTTCCATGGCAACACTGCTGTACAACTAGCTTCAGGCCAACAAGTTTTGCAAATTAAAACAGATATTTATTAAATTCTGGGGCATAAACAGCCCCACTTAATTATGATGACCTGTACTTCCTGTGTGGCTCAGCAGGTACAGAAGGTGCAACCTGAAGATTAATGCTTTACCTGCAACAGGTTCTCATGAAGGCAACACGTCACTTTGAACATGGAGGCAGTGTTACGAACATGTGCATTTGTGTGAACATGCTGTATGTAAGCTGAAGAAATGTTTTCATTAAAAATGCTCTTGTTTAATGATTCCATGGGACTTTGCAAAAATATTTACACCTTATGTGGTAAAAAAAACAAAGTAGAGCATCATTATAAACTGGAATAAAAATGATTGATGATACTTAAAAACATTTCACTACTAAAAATCTGAAAAGTTAGGTGTGCACTTGTCTTCAGCCCCTGAGTCAGTCTATTGTAAAACCACCTTTGGCTGCAGGACTGACAGTATTCCTCATTCTTCTTTGTCAACATCTCAAGCTCAGAATGGATGGAGAACATCTGCGAACAGTTTCTTTCCACAGTTTCCCTATTTAATTTGACAAGGCCAGTCTAACCCGTGAATATGCTTTAATCTAAACCTTCCATTGTATCTCTGGCTGTATGTTAAGGGTGATTGTCCTGCTAGAAGAACATATTTCCTACCTTGGCAAGATGATCTTTTCACTGGGTTTCAGAGAGGCAAAGTCGTTGAAGGTGCTGAACTTTACAGAGGGTGGATGACGGAAAGGCTTGGCCCCAAAGTTAAACTCACACTGCTGGTACGACATGAAGCTGGCTGCTGCAAAGAAACCAGACCTGGGAGGAAAGCCGAAGAATTTCAGTCCAGAAAATATGAATTAAATGAAGAAAAGGGAAAGAAACAGGAAGTGAATCATCATATCCGTGATAAAGAAGACCAATTAATGTCACTATTAGTAATGTGTCTCTCAGAACAATAACTGCTTGACAAAATACAGAAATAGAATTACAAAATGGTATATACACAGTTAACGATGTAATTCTGCCCTCCCTGAACATTCCTACACTTTAGCAGAAAAACAGTAATTAAAGAGAAAAAGCTGTAGACAGTGAGAGCAGAATAAACTACGTTTCACATTAAACATAAATGCAGTATAGCATTGATGCTGTAATAAACATTTATAACAAGCTAACATTAATATGTACAAGATCACCATAACATCAACAATGTATTTCAATTGAATTGAATTCAGTTTTATTAATATAGCGACAATTCACAACAAATGTCGTCTCAAGGCACTTTACAAAAGTCAATCCAATCATACAGATTTCAAGTCAGGTTCATACATTCCAATTAATCCTAATCATATAACAGTGCAGCCAGATTCTGTTATTTATTCAAATTGGATAAATAGTTTTTCTGTCTAAGGAAACCCAGCAGATTGCATCCAGTCAGTGACTTGCAGCATTCACTCCTCCTGGATGAGCATCTAGAGACAGTGGACAGTCACTGGCGTTGACTTTGCAGCAATCCCTCATACTGAGCATGCATGTAGCGACAGTGGAGAGGAAAAACTCCCTTTAAACCTCCAGCCAGAGATACAGAGATAGCTCAGGATAACCTAAGCCACTCTAACTATAAGCTTTATCAAAAAGGAAAGTTTTAAGCCTAGCCTTAAAAGTAGACAGGGTGTCCGCCTCACGGACTAAAACTGGGAGCTGGTTCCACAGGAGAGGAGCCTGATAACTAAAGGATCTGCCTCCCATTCTACTTCTAGAGACTCTAGGAACCACCAGTAAACCTGCAGTCTGAGAACGAAGTGCTCTGTTAGGAACATATAGAACAATCAGATCTCTGATGTATGATGGAGCTAAATCATTAAGGGCTTTATATGGGAGGAGGAGAATTTTAAATTCTATTCTGGATTTAACAGGGAGCCAATGAAGGGAAGCTAAAGTAGGGAAATATGATCTCTTTTTAATTTTTCATCAAGAACTCTTGCTGCAGCATTTTAAATTCAGCTGAAGGCTTTTAACTGCATTTTGGGGGACATCCTGATAGTAAAAAATTACAATAGTCCAAGCCTTAAAGTAACAAATGCATAGACTAGTTTTTCAGCATCAATCCTGGACAGGATATTTTCTAATTTTGGCAATGTTCTGGAGATGAAAAAAGGAAAACATGGAAACTTTTTTAATTTTGTGGATTTAAATGACATGGTTCCTGGTCAAAAATAACACCAAGGTTTTTTTTACTTTATTATCGGTAGGTCAATTTAATGCCATCCAGGTTAAGTGATTGACTAAGCAGTTTTTTTTTAAAGACTCCGGTCAAAGACGACAACTTCTGTCTTGTCTGAATTTAGAAGCAGAACATTTAAAGTCTCCATGTTTTTATGTCTTCAAGACATTCTTGTAGTCTATCTAACTGGTTGGGCTCATCAGGATTTATGGATAAGTAAAGCTGAGTATCATCAGCGTAACAGTGAAAATTTATTTCTATGCTGCCTGATAATTGACCTATTGGAAGAATATATATAGTAAAGAGAATTGCCCAAGTACTGAACCCTGTGGTACTCCACAATTAACCCTGGAGTTTAAAGATGATTTATCATTTACATGAAAAAACTGAATCTGTCAGACAAATAAGATTTAAACCAGCCTAGTGCTGTTCCCTGATCCCTACAGCATATTCCAGCCTTTCTAAGAGAATATTTGATCGACTGTATCAAAATGCAGCACTGAGATCTAACAGAACCCCAGAAACAGACCCAAGTCCTTTTATTTTGGGCCATAAGGAAAATCATTAGTGACTTTCAGCAGAGCTGTTTTCAGTGCTATGATTGAGCTCTGAAACCTGACTGGAAAACTCTTCAAAAAGGTCATTGCTGGGTAAAGGGTTTTTTCACACCATTTGATTAGCAACTAATTTTCTCAAGTTTTTAGATAAGAATGGAAGATTGGATATCGGTCTGTTAATTTATTAAGTCATCCCCCCTTTTTCAAACCAAAAAGGAAGGTTTCTTAAGCAAAGGTTTTTTTTTCCAGCTACCTTAAAAAGGGCGGGTTTAATACCCTTTTTTTAATAAAGATAAATTAATCATATCTAAAATGGGGCTGATAATCAGAGGGAAAACACTTCCTTAAATAATTTTGGGGTTGGGATTGGGGTCTAACATACAAGTTGAAGGTTTAGATGAAGCTAATATTTCTGATAACTCTGGAAGCTCCACAGGATCAAAACAGTCCAAACACAGATCAGGTTCTACAGTTACTTCCAATGTTGTCTCACTTGTTGAGGATGAAGTAATCATTTTCGGGAGTATGTCAAAGATTTTATTTTTAATTGAATCAATTTATTTAAGAAGAATCCCATAAAGTCATGACTGCTGAGAGTTAAGGGAATGGATGGCTCAACAGAGCTATGACTCTGTGTAAGTTTAGCAACTGTACGAAACTTATAATTTCCGCCTCTCTGCCTGCTCAGACATTTTTCACTAAGGGTCTAAACATTTCCAAGGTGTCTGTAACTGATGTTGCCCTATCTGACCACTTTTCTGTTATTTTTGAAGGCATCATCTCCAATGGCTCAGTTTGCCAAAGAGACATTATAAGAAAACGCATCTTTAAGGACGGTGCTGCTGAAACCTTTAACCAATTTACTCTTCTACCTCCACTTTGCCCTGTAACACTGTAGATGAGCTGGTAGATAACTTTCATTCAAAATCTCAGACATCATTGATTCAATTGCTCCAATTAAAGTGAAAGGGTTTTTTCGGGGAAGAAAAATTTTTTCCGTGGAGAAGTTCCCCACCAGTCAAAAAGTGAAAAAAAAGGAGTGTTCAAAAAGCTGAACGCAAGGTGGAGAAAGACTGGACTCCAGGTTCACTATATGATACTATAAAGAAGACCTCTACAGATATAACCTACAATAAAAAAATGCAAGGGGAAAATTTTTTCTTCTCTGAGATCATCAGCAGAACATTAACAAGGCTCGTGCAATTTTTGCCGCGGTCGACAGGTTAACAAACCCCTCCTGTAACTGTAGCATCTGAACTCCACTCTACCAGGGCCCTGCAAAATGAATTAGCTAACCTTCTTCACTGAAAAAAACCCCAAAAAGACCAGAGGGGAGCAGTCAGCCAAAACCCAAAAATAACTCCAGGACCAAAGTTGTCTCCAACTAGAGCTGATTTTTGACAAAATGTCCCCAAATTTTCCCCCCCCCCCAAATAAACTACAAAACTTAGAAAAAATCGTACAGAACTAAGCTCCTCTTCCTGCTGTCTCCATGTTTTACCCCACAGCTTTCCCTTCAGAAAAGCTTTGCCCCCGTAATAAAATCTGATTTAACTAAAAATAATAAACACGTCCCTTTTGTCAGGGTTTTTTCCCCCCAGGCCCTGAAAAACAGCAATTATCAAACCTCTATTGAAAAGAAAAAAACTTGAACTAGCTCTTTTCTACAGAACTACAGGCCTATATTTAAAACCTCAGCTTCATCAGTAAAAATTATTGAAAAAACTGTTTTTTAAAAAGTTTTAAACAACTTCCTAATCTAAAAAAAAAACTAAAGTAATAATCTTTGGACCAAAGGGGAAGAGTGTTTTAAAAGTTAGCCACACAGCTTCAGTTTATACAGCTAAGAAACCCCCAATTTTAGGCTAGAAACCGGGGTAAATTGATGGACTCAGACCTGAACCTTCAGAGGCAACCATAAAGACAGTAACAAGGTCGGCCTTCTATCACCTAAAGAACATCTCCAGGTTAAAGGACTTTAAAGGTCTCAGCAGGACCTTGAAAAACTAATTCATGGGGTTCATCTTTTTAGTGGAATTTTATTACTGCAACGGTGGTTTTACAGGTCTGCCTAAAAAAAATGGATCAGACAGCTGCAGTTGATCCAGAACGTGCTGGCCCCCCGCGTCCTCACTAGAACTAAGAAAGTGGAGCACATCAGCCCGGTTCTAAAGGGCCCTACACTGGCTCCCCGTATCTCAGAGAATAGACTTTAAAATAGTTCTGTTTAGTCTATAAATCACTGAATGGCTTAGCACCAAAATTTCTTACAGACTTGTTGTCAGTGGAATCAACCACCCCCCTCTCCAGGTCTTTTTGGCTCAAATCCCATCTGCAAAAAAGACCGGAAAACCCAAACCATGGAGAAGCAGCTTTTAGTTCTTTTGCTCCACTAATCTGGAATAAAACTCCCAGAAAACTGGGGAAAAGCGCCGAAACCCTAAGTTGCTTTAAATCAAGATTAAAAACGTATTTGTTTAGAGTGGCCTTTGACTGGGCCATCTAAACATTATCAGTTGCGTTTTCAGTCCAATTTTCCTTTCATTTTCTTGTCCCTCATTCTATTCTCTTTATTTTATTTTTATTTACTTATTTATTTTTTAAATTACCTGATTGATTTTCTGTTTTATCGTCTGTATCTGTTTTTATTTCCTTTGTGATTGTATTGTAATTGTATGTACGGCCCTTTGAGTGTCTCATTACTGAAAAGCGCTATATAAATAAACTTACCTTACCTAAAGAGAAACCTAGGATTATTCTTGTTCTCTTCTATTAAGGATGAGAAATAAGCTGTTCTAGCTTGGTGAAGTGTCTTTTTATACAACAGTAGGCTATTTTTCCAGATTAAGTAGGAATCCTCTAGGTGTGTAGAGCGCCATTTTCTCTCCGATTTTCTAACATTGTGCTTTAAAGTACGCAGCTCTGCATTTGAACAAACAAAATTATTGCCCTCCACTGTGTTTTTCTGTGATGAGGAAATTAAAAATGCAACAGATTCCTTAAAGGTTGTTACAGCATTATCTGATAAAAATCTACTATAATGAAAATTTCTTTCAAGTGTGGAGAACTAATTAATTAAAGTCAAAGGTAATTAAAAACTGGTCAGACAGGACAGGGTAATGAGGAAATATTGTTATTTCTTTACACATATGTCAGCACAAGGTCCAGAGAATGAAGACAAAGATGGGTAGGTTTGAACAAAGCCGATTGAGTCTAAGATAGCATTAAAGGCTATATTTAGTCTATCACTTTCAGCGTCAACATGAATGTTAAATCCCCCAATATAATAACCTTATCTGTACTCATCCTCGTACTCGTCGTCTTCCGCTATATCCGGGACCGGGTCGCAGGGGCAGCAGACCCAGACGTCCCTCTCCCCAGACACCTCCTCCAGCTCCTCTGGGTGGAGCCCAAGGCGTTCCCAGGCCAGCAGAGAGACATAGTCCCTCCAGCGTGTCCTGGGCCGTCCCCTGGGCATCCTCCCAGTGGGACGTGCCTGGAACACCTCCCGAGGAAGGCGTCCAGGAGGCATCCGGTATACATGCCCGAGCCACCTCAACTGGCTCCTCTCAATGTAGAGGAGCAGCGGCTCTACTCTGAGCCCCTCCCGGATGGCCGAGCTCCTCACCCTAGCTATAAAAGTTATGAACAGGACCGGTGACAAAGGGCAGCCCTGCTGGAGTCCAACATGCACCGGGAACAGTTCCAACTTAGTGCTGGCAATGCAGACCAAACTCCTGCTCCGCTTGTACAGAGACCGGATGGCCCCTAATAAAGGGCCCCCGATTCCATACTCCATACCCCCCACAGGGAACCACGAGGTTGGGCAAACTACCATGAGCCCTCGAGTACCCTATAGAGGGTATAGAGCTGGTCCAGTGTTCCACGGCCGGGATGAAAACCACACTGCTCCTCCTGAAGCCGAGGTTCGACTATCGGCCGGACTCTCCTCTCCAATACCCTGGCGTAGGCCTTACCTGGGAGGCTGAGAAGTGTGATCCCCCTGTAGTTAGAACACACTATCTGGTCACCCTTCTTATGAAGGGGGACCACCACCCCAGTCTGCCAGTCCAGAGGCACTGTCCCCGACCGCCACGCAATGCTGAAGAGGCGTGTCAACCATGACAGCCCTACAACATCCAGAGACTTGAGGTACTCAGGGCGGATCTCATCCACCCCCGAAGCCCTGCCAACCCGGAGCTTTTTAACCATCTCGGTGACTTCAGCCTGGGTGATGAAAGAGTCCAACCCCGGGTCCCCAGCCTCTGTTTCCACCAGGGAATGCATGAGGAGATCCTCGAAGTAATCCTTCCACCGCCTGATAATGTCCCCCGTCGAGGTCGGCAGCCTCCCACCCCCACTGTAAACAGTGTTGGCAAAGCACTGCTTCCCCCTCCTGAGGTGCCGGACAGTTTGCCAGAATCGCTTCGAGGCCAACCGGTAGTCCTTCTCCATGGCCTCACCAAACCCTCCCAGGCCTGGGTTTTTGCCTCTGCCACAGCCCGGGCTGCGGCACGCCTCAGGAGTCCCACAAGCCAACCACAGCCGATAGGACTCCTTCTTCAGCTTGACAGCGTCCCTTACTGCCGGTGTCCACCACCGGGTTCGGGGACTACCGCCGCGACAAGCACCGCAGACCTTACGGCTGCAGCTACGGGCAGCAGCATCGACAATAGATGCGGAGAACATGGTCCACTCGGACTCTATGTTTCCAACATCCCCCGGAATCTGGTCAAAGCTCTCCCGGAGGTGGGAGGTGAATACGTCGAGGGCTCTGCCAGACGTTCCCAGCAGACCCTCACTATGCGCTTGGGCCTGCCAAGTCTGTCCAGCTTTCTCCTCCTCCAGCGGATCCAACTCACCACCAGGTGGTGATCAGTGGACAGCTCATTCCCTCTCTTCACCCGAGTGTCCAAAACATGCGGCCGAAGGTCTGATGATACGACAACAAAGTCGACCATTGACCTCCTGCCTAGGGTGTCCTGGTGCCAAGTGCACTGATGAACACCCTTATGCTTGAACATGGTGTTCATTATGGACAATCCGTGACTAGCACATAAGTCCAATAACGAAACACCACTCGGATTCAGATCGGGGAGGCGATTCCTCCTGATCACGCCTCTCCAGGTGTCACTGTCGTTTCCCACATGGGTGTTGAAGTCCCCCAGCAGAATAATGCAGCCCCGGGAGAGGCACTATCCAGCAACCCCGAGATAGACGCCAAGAAGGCCGGGTACTCCGCACTATCCCCCGGCCCGTAGGCCGAAACGACAGTCAGAGACCTGTCCCCGACCCGAAGGCGAAAGGATGCGACCCTCTCATCCACTGGGGTAAACCCCAACACGAGACGGCTGAGCCGGGGGGGCAACAAGCAAACCCACCCCAGCCCGCCGCCTCTCCCCATGGGCCATTCCAGAGTAGAAGAGAGTCCAGCCCCTCTCAAGGAGATGGGTTTGCAGAGCCCACGCTGTGCGTGGAGGTGAGCCCGACTATTTCTAGTTGATATCTCTCGACCTCCCACACAAGCTCAGGCTCCTTCCCCCCCAGTGAGGTGACATTCCACATCCCTAGAGCCAGCCTAAGCATCCGGGGATCGGGCCGTCGAAGTCTCCACCTTCGTCTGCCGCCCAATCCTCTTTGCACCGGTCCCTCATGGTTCCCCCTGCAGGTAATGGGCCCTCTGGGGGATGGCCTCGCATCTCTCCTTCGGGCTTGGGCCGGCCGGGTCCCGCGAGGAGCAACCCAGCCACCAGGCGCTCTCTGCCGGGTCCCGACCCTCCAGGGTGGGACCCCGGCTCCGCCATACCGGGCGACGTCACGTGCCTCGAGTCTTTTATCTGTATTTAACACTAAATTAGATAAAAGGTCTAAAAACTAATCTAAAAACTCAGAATAAGGGCCTGCTGGACGGTACAAAACAACAAACAAAAGTGGTTTAAGTGCTTTGCAATTTGGATTGCTAAGGGGCCTCGGCTTTTTGCTGGTTTTTTAACAGCGCGGAGCCAGGCCTCCAATTCGGACACCCTCGCCTCCAAAGCTACAAAAATGCTACATTTATTACACATACCTTTACCACTAAAGGAGGTAGAGGTGTTACTGAATGTCTGACACAGAGAGCAGGAGAGAGGAGGAGACTTAGTGAGACAGAGGACAGAATGGGTAGCAATGGTGGAGCTAAAGCTAACGCTAAGCTAGCAACCCCTAACCACTACGAGAAAATCCGTGTGAAACACGGAGTGTGCCCAAACGTTTAGTGCAGCAACAGAAAATATGTTTTAACATGCTTATGTGTTAGAATAAGTCAGAGATGTCACACTAAAGAGCGCAACGGTGAAAAAAGGAGGTGACGCAGTTCACCGTGCCATGCTCCTTCACCGCCAAATAGAGGCTTACAATTGGTATGCTCTGAAGGTAGATAACTGCACCTCTCTGCAGCTTCTGTGCTGCTACCCACCCATCATTGCATTAATTTTTTACCAATGGCCCAAATTAAACAGATTAAAAACCAAATTAAATGAGTGATAATGAAAACCTCATAAAAATAAGTACACCTTCAACTGAACAGAAAAACACCACCAGAAAACTATTAAATGTGGTTAATTGAACATAATATCTCTCTCGTTAGTTATTAACTTAATGTGTGAAAATCAGTTTGATGTATTTTGCCACAGGAGCAGGAGAAGCAACCATATTTCAGTCAGATTTAGTAATTAGTCCAAGGCCAATTAATAACTACCATTCTTTTGAAAGACTTAGATTTTCTCATCCAAATTGCAAAGCACTAAAAACACTTTGGTTTGTTGTATTAGACTGTCCACCGAGGCCCCTACTCTCAATTCAGTTCTTGTCTAATTTAGTGTTAAATACTGATAAGGTCATCATAGTGCTGAATTTTAACATTCATGTTAACACGGACAATGGTAGCATAAATGTAGTCTGTAATGGTATATTTTATTCAATTGGCTTTGCTTAAAACAATCACAGACCTACCCAATCCTGTCCTCATAGTCTGGACCTTGTGATGACATATGGCAATGAGTGTGAACAAAAAAAACAAAATTCTACATAACACAATTCTGTCTGATCCTTTGGGTTTAACTTAACATATTCTGCCTCTGAAAGAAAATGGGATCATAGCAGAT
The DNA here is from genome assembly GCA_036173005.1 of Crenichthys baileyi. Lineage (NCBI taxonomy): Eukaryota > Metazoa > Chordata > Actinopteri > Cyprinodontiformes > Goodeidae > Crenichthys > Crenichthys baileyi. Next base: position 19,372 of record JAHHUM010001051.1, on the reverse strand, counting down.
CTTTATCAGATAATGCTAGAACAACTTTTAAAGAATTCCATTTTTAATTTCTTCATTATCACAGAACCATTAGCAGAGGGCAACAACTTCATTTCTACCTTGTCACAGATTGATGTTCATAGTGTTACTTCCTGATTGCATGTTGCAAATAGACAATGTACTGTGTGAGAGAAAGATAAGTGGTGCCGAGAACCTACGTGGCTGAGGAGAAGACTTGTTTCTCTGGCGGCAGCTGATGTCCGTTAAGATAGAAGATCATCTGCTTTTTATTAAGATCCAACAAGAAGCCGACGGCATCCCCTACATAGAACACAAGAAACATGCAGATCAGAATATGGCCTTAGCATGATTTTGGTGTTTTTACTCAGAGAACAACCAAAGTCAGTGACTGAATGTATAATATTCTCCCCTTATATTAATTTCTGAAACAGGCATTTTCACATTTTTCAAGGTAATCATTAATCAGATTTGAGTTTAGAAGAAAAATAAATAAATTAAACATTTGATGCATACCCTCCTTCCAGCATGGATGAGAATGAGGTTTACTGCGAGCATTGTACCAGATGAGCTGCCTGCAGCCATCATATGCACATGAATATTCATCATCTCCAATCCCATAACCCTCCTGTGGAGAGCAAAAAAAAAACTTAAGACAAATGCATGTTAACGAGAACAAAAAAACAACAGAACTTGGTGGGAAAAATAATTTAATATCCATATTATTACATGGTTTAGGAACTTGCTGTCTTTGGTGGCCCATCCAATCTGCATCACCCCTGATGTGATGACAGTCACCTCGTAGTACCAAACACCTGAATCCACACAAAATGTACAACGCACACTCTCAAATGATGAGGCGTCGCATCGTGCCTGCAGAAGAGCAACCGATGACCAAAAAATGAGTGAACTTCTCATTTATGTTCTTAGAAGAAAAACCTTGAAATTAAATCAGCTAAACGCTGCAACTGTCCAGCTGCACAATATATGATCACAATTGTTGCTGCAATATCAGTATGTGCAATACTGCAGTCGCAAAGTACTGCTTAGATCTGATGTTTGGTAGGATATAATATTTCAGAAGACATGCATAAATTTCCCTTTGGAAATAATATGCACTTCCATGGCTGATTTAGATCTTAACAACATGCTAAAGCTCAGGGAGAGATCAGGACATTATGATGAGGAAAATGTGGATTAGTCAAAGTCGTTATCGTCATTGTGGTATCTAGAAATCACAATATCATATTTTCCTAATATTGTGCCACACTAATGAACACACACAGACTAACCTCTAATCCAGTAGGCGAAATCTTGAGGTACTCGCTGACATCATTGCTGTTGAGCATTGCATTAATATTGGTGAGGCTGACTTTTTCATAAGTGAACTGACGACCCTCTTTTAGGACTAGACAGAAGAAATAAAAAAATATCATCACTCTGGTATTGTAGTACTTCACCAGTCCAAGTCCAGACTGCAACAGACTTCAAGAGGTTTACTCACACAAGTTGTCAAGACTCCACTGTGAACAGAAGCCGACCTGCCTCTTCAGGTGGTCCGGATGGTCTGCCCACGACTCCAGGACAGCAAGTCGATCGCTGATAGAAGACTCTGATACAGTCAGTTTGTTCTCACCTGACAAGAAGACTCAGGTGTGAGTTGGGAAGATGAAACAAATTAAATTAAAAAAGCCACAACTCTTAAAACTATTATATTTAGGAACAGGTCTACCCAGGAGGACTGGAAATACAAGTTTTTTTAGTTCTTCTCACAGCTAATTTTTCTTCCATAGAAAAATAAATGTGCAGAAACAAATAAAACCAAAACATGTTCGAAATGCTGATTATTTTGGAAAAAGAGAATTTTGTCAAAAGTTCTTCTTCACATTCTTACCATGTACTGAAAATGACACAGTACAACAAATTCTACATTGCACAGTGAGATTAATGGAGTTGGGACTTCTTCATTACCATCAACAGAAACTATATTTTTCTTAGTTTGTTTGCTTGTTTTGTTGATAATATGCTGAAATGTTGTGCTGCTGGGTTTTGAGAGAACAAAGTGTAAAAAGAAACTGATCAGTATCCGTCAGATCTAATGATGCTGAAGCAGCTCCCCTCCACTTTCTGTTGGTAATCTGCTGAACCTTGCAGCCATTTTGTAGGGCAATATGATCTTAACACGTCATATCAAAATAGAGCAAACATGCTAATGTTAGCCTAGCACTAAAGCAAACTGCACTGCAGGAAAACAGAAACACTGTAGCTTTGTGTGTCCAGTTAGATTTATGTTTTGAATCTAATTATAAAGCTATGGTTGTTTTATTCCAATAAAGTTCATTGTGTCTGTACACAATGTAATCTTGAGGTTCTTTCAGAGACAAAAGTCTACGTCGAAACATGTCAGGAATGTCTTCAGAGACAAAACTTGTATGTCTTATAACAAAAGAACCTAAAGACTAAATGGTTGTTTTAGGTGGTGCGATGTAGGATCATTATAGCAGCTGTATAACCCAGTTACCCCATGTTGGGGCAGCACGTTGAAGCTGACCTGCAGAAACTGGTTAGGACAAAATCTCTTCTTGCTATCAAGAAATTAAAGAATAGGAAAAACTGCTGTGTCTGGAACGTCACTGGTGGGTAAGTGACCCCGATGAAATGTGTCATTTCCTATACTTTTAACTGTACATGGTATGGATTTTAATAACTTCATGAAGAACTGAACTGGGAGTCTGCATTGGCCCAATGATCAGTAACGGAACCAAAAAGTTCTGATCTGGATATCCCCGTAGAAAACTTTAAAAATCTATAAACCTGATGGAAAACCACAGCATAGTTTCACCTCAGCACATTTTAGGCTGAAATCAAGCATGGAAGCATGTGTGAACTGCTTTTATGGGTGCATCTTCTGTATTATTTATTAGCTAATAAAGTCGGCTATTCAGGCAGCGAACCTACTTGTCTGAGAGAACTTCTCCAGGGCGATGAGAGCAAACAACATGACAGTAGGGTGGGAGTCAGAGCTCTAAATGAAGACAAAAAATATGTATTAACTAAATAATGTTCAATCTGACAGAATGTCTCCTTTAAGCCTGTAAACAATAAATGTGACAAAGATTCATGGTGGGGAAAAGAAAAGAGCAAAGCTCCAATCAGGACAACAGTCTGTGCAGCTTTTACACAACATTATAAGGACTGACATCCTAACTGGTCCCACATGATTACCCAGCATACTAAAGCTTTAAAGCTGCATGTGCTCACAGAGACCCAATCAAACATTGTGACACATGTAATAAATCATATGTAACAGCGAGTGCTCACCAGGCTCTCTAGAAGGTACCCTAGGGTTCCAGAACTCAACAATCCAATACTGGCTGGTCCTAAAAAAAATAAAGTTAAAGGACAGAAAAACCTATGGCAACTGGAAAAATAAAAGTTCAACAATAAAGTGTTACTAATACAATGTAAGGAGAAGGTTACATGTCAGTGTTTAGCAACTGATGTTTCACTGAATTCATTTGGAACTACTCCTCAATCATAAGATTGCAGCATGACAGAAGAGCACTAATAAACTGCCACCAAACTGCACATCTGGCTACAAACGGCCCAATGCTGACACTACCTGCCAGTTTCTCTGCCAGGCATCCCAGTACAGCTGTTGTGTTTCTGTGTTTAGCGGGGTTGAGAGCATCCTGTTGGGCAACAGCAGCACTCAGACTCAACATGTCAGACAGCTTCTGAAGAGCATCCTGGAGAAGGAATACACACAAGTTAAAGGCCCTGTGAGACTGTTACAAACATTATTATGACTCAAAACATTCCAGCAGAAATTATTGAAAAAACCCCAGATTCATTATTCCAGCAGAATGAAACACAAATGGTTAGAGAATCAGCAGTGAAAGGGGATCAAATCAATGCTTAAATTGTTAAGTTGCATGCCAGGTCCTAACGTTGCTTTGGTAAGGAATGGAGGAGGTCTAACTTACCACATAGGAATAAAGAAAAGGAGGAAGGAAAAGGTGAAGAAGTTAGAAAAAATGCAAGACTGAGGAAGAAGACACCTTCTCTGGTATTTAAAACAACAGAGTGGCGTATCTCTCCATACTACAATAGCATGATGTACCATATAATGAGTTCACAATAACACACACATCATTTCAAAATGACAAGGAAAAAATGTAAAACTCTGTAGTCCTGATATCAGAACAATAACAGGTCGGTAAAAACAATTATTGTTGATGTTTAAAACACAGCTGGAGGATTGAGATTATTCCAAGATTTTCTAAATGAAGGGCCAGACCTTGGTTGGAAGTGGACACTCATCCAGTAAAAGGGTGATAACTGCAGGACCGAGCGGATCGTCCAGTGGGATTACTCGTATCAGAGACTGGACCACCTCAAGCCAACCATCATCTGAGAGAAGACAGAATTAGGATTAATCTGACTCAGTTCATCTGTGAAATTATAAATACTGTTATGTCATGCATATGGGGACAAGAAAAGAACAAGCTCTGCCTGGCTGCAGAAACCATTGACTTAACTAACACAGTTTGATACAGATTTGACATTTTTAAATGTTTTAAATGTGTTCATTAACACAGGTGGTTACAATCCTTACAAATATTTTAACAGTATTCAATATAACAATAAAAGATTCCATTTATAAAAATTACTGAACCATTTTGTAATTTCTAATCTCTTTTCCAACTTTTCCCAGAAATGTTAATACAGTGGGGAGAACAAGTATTTCACACGCTGCTGATTTTCTCACCTCCAAAGCTTGTAGAAGTCTTTAATTTTTATCATAGCTACTCTTCAACTGTGAGCGACAGAATCTAAAACAAGAATCACATTGTGTGATTTCTAAGTAATTAATTAGCATTTTATTGCATGACATCAGTATCTGATCACCTACCAACCTGTTGGTTCTTCTTTAAGAAGCCCTCCTGTTCTCCACTCATTACCTGGATTAACTTCACCTGTTTGAACTCGTTATCTGTATAAAAGACACCTGTCCACACAATCAATCAAACAAGCTCCAACCTCTCCACCATGACCAAGACCAGAGAACTGTGAGGACATCAGGGATAAAATAGTGGACCTGCACCAGGCTGGGATCGGCTACAGGAAAATAGCCAAGCAGCTTGGTGAGAAGGTAACAACCGTTGGAGCAATTATAATAAAATGGAAGAAGTTCAAGATGAAGGTCAATCTCCCTCAATCTGGGGCTCCATGAAAGATCTCACCTGGTGGGGCATCAGTGATCATGAGGACGTTGAGGGATCAGCCCAGAACTACACGGCAGGACCTAGTCAATGACCTGAAGAGAGCTGGGACCACAGTCTAAAAGAAGACCATCAGTAACACACTACTCCACCATGGATTAAAATCCACCCAAGGTCCCCCTGCTCAAGCCAGCGCATGTCCAGGCCCGTCTGAAGCTTCCTTTGACCATCTGGATGATCCAGAGGAGGAATGGGAGAAGGTCACGTGGTCCGATGAGACCAAAATAGAGCTTTTGGTCTAAACTCCACTCACCGTGTTTGGAGGAAGAAGAAGGATGAGTACAACCCCAAGAACACCATCCCTACCGTGAAGCATGGAGGTGGAAACATCATTCTTTGGAGATGCTTTCTGCAAAGGGGACAGGATGACTGCACCGTACTGAGGGGAGGATGGATGGGTCCATGAATCAGGAGATCTTCGCCAACAACCTCCTTCCCTCAGTAAAGGCACTGAAGATGGGTCGTAGCCGGGTCTTCCAGCATGACAACGACCCGAAGCACACAGCCAGGGCAGCTAAGGAGTGGCTCCGTAAGAAGCATCTCAGGGTCCTGGAGTGGCCTAGCCGGTCTCCAGACCTGAACCCAATCAAAAACCTTTGGAGGGAGCTGAAAGTCCGTATTGCCCAGCGACAGCCCTGAAACCTGAAGGATCTGGAGAAGATCTGTATGGAGGACTGGTCCAAAATCCCTGCTGCAGTGAGTGCAAACCTGGTCAAGAACTACAGGAAACCTCTGATATCTGGAATTGGAAACCAAGGTTTCTGTACCAAATATTAAGTTTTGTTTTTCTGATGTATCAAATACTGATGTCATGCAATAAAATGTTAGTTAATTACTTAGAAATCACACAATGTGATTTTCTGGATTTTTGTTTTAGATTCCATCGCTCACAGTTGAAGAGTAGCTATGATAAAAATTAAAGACTTCTACGAGTTTTGGAGGTGGGGAAACCTGCAAAATCAGCAGCGTGTCAAATACTTGTTCTCCCCACTGTAACTAAACTGTTAGTTCCTCCTTGATTATAATGAGCAACATAATTGCAGATGGAGAATGATCAAGAAATCATGCATTTCCCCTTCATTACACGACTCGGTAAGAAATTGTTTCCAACCCTACCTCATTTGGGAGTCACCCTGCTAATGAATAATGTAACAATGCAGCTCATTAATCTGAAAGTAACTCATTGGCTCGCTGACTTGCAGTTTGTTTTACTCCAAGGTTCAGTACCTGTCAGTTAACAGCCAACAGGACTGTGACTTAGAAGCAAACACCATCTGGAATTCAGACTGGGACCAAACACAGGAACATAAAGGCTGCTGAACACAAAATGCTCCAAACTACACAGAGGAGCAAAAGACACACACCTAAACTGAATTATGAGATCATCTATTTGAAGATTAGAACAGAAGTCAACTTAGCAGAAATTTAATAACCAACTTCATGTGCATTTAATGAGTGTCAGTAATCAATGACATTAAAATAAGATTCCAAAATACAGGAAGGTCGTGTCCCGTCTCTCCTCCACTTGGGTCGGCTCTACATGGTTCTGTTCCTTTTCCATTACAGTTGAGTACCATCTCAGTGTGGGCGGGATCAACATAGCAAGGCCGTAAGGTGATGTGATTTATGGAGACACAACAATGGAGGAACCTGCTTCTGTTTTTCTTACCAGTTTCTGCCATTTCATGCAGGGTGATCATAGAATAAGGCGGCTCCTGGTCACTGAAAGACAGAAGATATTATATCAAATATAACAGATTTTCTTATGAACGATGCAAACATCCTTCTGACTTTACCTGAAATTAAAAACATTATTTGTTATCTGTGTGCTTGTGTTATAAACGGCAGCACTTTGAAGTAAAACCACTCACAACGCATTAGTGGGGATAGTCCCAAGGTTCTTAATACAGATCCAGATCTGTGGTTCCACTAAACAGAACAAATAACAACATGAGTCACTTAATGTGTTTTTGCTGCTGAATCTGATCTATGATGGTCTGTTGTTAGAGAATCACGTCGGTTACGGCCGCGGCTGCTAATGGTGCAACGACTCTCTGAAAACCTCTTCATTCTCATGTTTCCTCCAGCCGCCAACACGCCGCTACACTTATTGGATTATTCTGTTCTTTATACTTCATGTAAACCAGAGAGACCAGTGAAGCGCACGCTCTAGTTTACAGGGATGTCCTGGGCAACAGGATGGCAGCTAAACTCAGCGCTACAATACAACACAAACTAATTTTACACATTTTGAAACATCAAAGGTCAAAATGAAAATCAGCCAAAAGAAATGAGAAATAACATAAGCAAGTAATTCATTAATGAATGCAGCTGCATTCAGATGTTTAACTAATTAGTTAAAGTCATTTAATGAAAGCAGCTTGTTCAGATGGTTTGATCTTCACACTGACAATGCAGACCATCCAACTGGTCAGGGATGACTGAGGGTGTTTTAGCTCTGGGAACTACATCTCCATGATCAAGATGTCCATAACTGGTTTCAAGGTAAGCAGTAGCAGACTTTAGCTAGGCCAACTTCAACATGACTTGTCAGAGAAGCATTGCATTTAGAGCCGTTTCTCTTTTCTTATAGTGTTTTTTTATTTTAGATGAGCGAAACAAACGGAGAAAAAATGTATGACAGCCATAAGACCAAGACAGACAGATTTACAGCTCATATCGTTACATTTCTAGGTTTAACTTTCAACCAGCAGTTTCTAACTCTGTCTTGGGTGACATGTGGGAAGAGCTGAAGTCATATAATATAGCATAATAACCTCCACAGCAATCACCAACTGCCTTGTTCAGAACCAAAACTAATAAATCTAGCAGACATAAAGAGACCTCTGAACACCTTCCCCACAATAACAATGTAAAAATATGGCAGCTTGGTCTGCATGACGTTACAGGAATATTGCTGAACGATGACATGACCATATGGATCAGGATCAACCCGCATTTTCCACATCACATCTTTAGCATCTCAGCCACGAAGAAACGGATCAGGTGAGAGCATAAAGAGCAATGACAGTTCGACAGGACAAATACAGAATTATCACACTGACTGTGAGTCCAAATAATAACCTACCAGATATCGAAGCCAAGCAGTCGATTGTGATGGCAATACCGCATGCTTTAATACTGCGCTGTGGATTGGTTCTGATTGAGCACAGAACTGCCTTATTGCAAAGGAGCAGTTTTCTAAATGTGCATTAGTACTGCAAATATATTGTCCAGTCAAAGTGGGGTTAAAAATAAACTTTGAACAAATGAATTCAGAAAATGAATCCAAGATCACTGAAGGCCACACACACACACACACACACACACACAGAGCCAGGGAGAAACGACAAGACTGACATGAGCCAAGGAAACATTTGATTAGATGATTAGACTAGCTGATAAAAACATGAGTCAAGCCTTCAGAGTCAACAGCGCTTCATGTAAACAGCAGAGGAAGGAAGAACGGTGCCTCATTATCTACACAAGCAACACTCATTTAGCTAAATCATTACAGCCAGAGAGAAAAACACCACAGCTGCCACCATGTCTCTCAACTAGGGGTTTACCATAAAGAAGCACAAGAGAAGCGACATTAGCATTTCAAAAGGGCAGCCTACCCGTTTTAAAAGCATGAAAACATAAACCAACCAAAATGCACTGAAAAGAACATCTCTGCTTCCACCGTGTTTTCCTTCTCCAACTGCAGTAATGACGTACTACACTTACTTGTCTACAAGTGTCCTGATGACAGCCAGTGTGTCCAGCACCAGGCCATCAACGTTTTGTTTCTTCCGTCTAGGTTCATGAGGCCCTCTACCTCTGCGTGGGGGCCGGACCGGATCTCTTGGCCGACTGCTTCTGTCTCCAGCGTCAACAGATGTACTGTGATCCACACGTCTGGCTTGTGCTAGAGTTGCTCTTGATGACGATCCCTGATGGTGGTCCTCTAAGTCGCTGTCCTCTCTGCATACACAGCTGTTACCCATGGTTCCAAGGCTGGAGACCACACTGACAAGGGTCTCCCAGGATGGAGGCAGGGGGTTTGAAGAGGAGAGGAGGAGCAGAACCTGTGCTAGGTTCCTGCAGGCACAGAAAGTGATCCAGGCAGCTACTATCATATCATTTGGACAACTTTGTTTTGAGGGTTCTGGTCTCTGTGGGCTGGGTGGGGTCCACGTCACTTATCATTCTGTTGCCAAGAAGAGATTTGTTTGGGATTAACAACACATGGCTGGTTAAATGGGCCGACTTGGGACAGACGATGGAGCAAGAAAAGCTCTAAACATCCTCGACAGCCCCAGATTCAGGTGAAGTGCCTTTTCTGGACTCGCATAGCTGTAAAAACAACAAAAACCAACCAGAAAATGTAAAACTCCATAATTGATTTGATCATAACATAATGTACCTGCATGAGATGAGAAGAGATATCAGAAGCAGTTATTTCACTGCAAAAGGTTGGTTGCGACAGCTTCCTGGAGGGAGCCATCGCCTGAGCTATTGCTGCCAATAACTTCATGTTGTCTCTCTCTAGATGATGCACTTAATACTGTCTCTCTCATGGACAAAGCTACTGAAGGAACTATTGCTGCGACTAACTGTGTACATCCGGCTCAGAGTTCATCTGTTCAGCTGCGTTTCTCTCCTAGATGACGCCACTGAAAGAGCTACTACCACGCTTAACTTTTAACAAAGAAAGTACTTCTGGATCAGTGCTTCTTTGTTCTCTTTGTGTCTCTGCTCTGTTCTCTCTAACCCCCAGTCGGTCGTGGCAGATGGCCGCTCACACTGAGCCTGGTTCTGCTGGAGGTTTCTTCCTGTTAAAAGGGAGTTTTTCCTCTCCACTGTCGCTACATGCATGCTCAGTATGAGGGATTGCTGCAAAGTCAACGACTCAAAATCAACTGCACTTCTTTAGACAGAAAACATTTTACCGATTGGCACAATAACTTCACTTTATTGTATGTTAATATCAAATTAGGAGAACATTTGAATTTGAATGTTTCTAATTGATCATACATATCTATAAATAACCTGGATTTGTTTGCATTGATAATGATACGTGTGGTGAATTGGCTCCTTATGAATGAACTGAATGATAATTGAATGAAGAGCCTTAAACACTTTTATGACATCCATCAGGTGACAATGCCCCGTTCTGGTATCCCAATTTAAGCACTTTATTCAAAAGGTATCAAGCTGTTTACTCCATTAAACATTTTTAATGTCCTAAAAAAAATCTACATTAACTCTAGTAACATATTTAGAAAGTAATACTTAAACTTCAGGGTGTGCAAGTCATGTAATGTACTTCTAGAGAAACCATTTCACATTAATTAGAGACTTTCTTCCAGTCATTCGTGGTTTCCTTACAGAAGACTCCGGGTTTTCTTGTTAACCATCAACAGAACTGTATATGAAGCAGGATCAGCCGATCAGTAACGTGTTCATTAAAGATTTGTTGACAAACAAGAGCTTTTCAGATAGGCTAGCAAGCTAGCTCCCTCACCAACGTTATCACATAAAAAACAAGTTTAACAAACTTCAAGTCATCATGTCAACTGTCAATGTGCACTGGTTTAAAAATAAAAAGCGTACTCACGGAGCTGTAATATGAACCGCATAAAAACGCTCAGTCCAGAACAAAGTACTTAACTAAGTAGCTACGCTGAGCTGAGCTAGCCTAGCTAAACACACCTCCGGTTTTCTCGTCAGGCAGCAACAGCAAAGTAAAGCCAAGAACTAAACTCCACGGAAGACTGCGGTACATTTACAGGCCCTGGCTGTGATCTGCAGCACCATACGCTCCGTTATAATAACACCTTTCATGGACAACACACCAGCAGACAGGCTACCAAGCTAAGCTAGCTGCTTGGTAAGTTCCGCGTAGCGTCGGCAGCTAAAAGGTTGGTCATCATTATCTTCTTCTTCTTCTTCGTCAGCTGTGACTGTGGAGGCGAGGCTGAGGGAGGAGGACCTCTGCTCTCAGATCGCAGTCTAGTTTTCTTTTCTAAAATATTTTTTCTCCTCATAAAGAGAAATTATTAACGTTGCCTGTTGACTCTGTCTGTCTTGGTCTTATGGCTGTCATACATTTTTTCTCCGTTTGTTTCGCTCATCTAAAATAAAAAAAAACACTATAAGAAAAGAGAAACGGCTCTAAATGCAATGCTTCTCTGACAAGTCATGTTGAAGTTGGCCTAGCTAAAGTCTGCTACTGCTTACCTTGAAACCAGTTATGGACATCTTGATCATGGAGATGTAGTTCCCAGAGCTAAAACACCCTCAGTCATCCCTGACCAGTTGGATGGTCTGCATTGTCAGTGTGAAGATCAAACCAGTTGCTTGTCCTCATTTATAAAGCTGTTCTTGGTCCTTCTCCTTTCATATCCAACATCCTACCTTTTACGGGAACTTGGCATGTTCACTCAGAAAATGTGAGCTTAATGGAAAGTATGTTTAGTACCTGCTTAAAGGTTATTTTATAAAGACACTTTTAACCTGATAAATGATCCTAAATGGACTAATGACTGCATTTCAGAAATCCTAAAAAACATTTGATGTTGATGTTATATTCTAATTTTCATTAGACATTGGATGTAAAGATATAACACATATATATCTATCTAATTAACACCAACAAAGCAGTAGCTACTATCTGAAGTTATTCTTGTCCAATGAGGAAGGAGGACTCTCAGTGTAGCTCACGTCCAGATCCATCTTCCAGACTGAGGTCTTTTAAAGTCTTTAATTATATGTTAACGTAAAATGAAGTTCGAGTTAGAGTTTATGGAAAAGCTGAATAAATCAACACATCCAACACATTTAATATTGCAGAAGGGATGTAATTTGAGTTCAGCTTAGATGGTGTGACGTGTTAAAGGAATTGTCCTGAAACATTCCACCAAGGCTCAGCTGTTTGGAAAAGGTCTGGGACCTAGGGTGGTACGAACATGGTGAGCTCTCAACGGTTGGAGGAAGATGACCGTAGTCACTTGACGTTGTCCTGTACAGGATACTTTGGGACTTTATTGTTGCTGATTCCTCTCCTTGGACAGTCAGGTTCATCATGCAGGAGAAAACCGGGTTTCCAGGGTTGTTGCATGTTTTTTTATTTTCTGCCCTTTGCTTCTCGATGAGTGACATCACTGCTGTGCCTGTAAAATAATTAGATTCAAAACCTTTGCAAAATGTGTGCAATTTCTATTTGTTGAGATTTTTTCATCTTTATTTTAATACATTATACATTTTTGATATAATCTTCATCTTTCTTGACCTAATCAATATGTATAAAGAAAGCCAACTGCAAGAGATTTTACATTAAAAAGAAGATATTTTTAGCTTCTCAGGGAGAATATAAATAATTCAGAGGAATCAATTTTTAAGCATAACTGAACAGTCCTGCTGGCCTCCAGTGAGTAGATGTAGTTTTTGTCTGAAGTGACTGATTAACACATGGACTGAAATTTAATTGTTGACATTAAATATAACAATAATAAAAATAATAAAAGAAAATATCCAGAAAATGCCTTTCATGTCTCAAATAAATGTCAAAATATTTTATGTTACAGCTTTTAGAAAAGAAAGTTTATGTGACTGTCCATGCATTTTTGAGAAAAACTAAGTGCACCTTTGCTGCTTCCACAGGATTGAAGAGGGAAGTTCAGCAGCCAGTAGCTGCTGAATTAATCATGCAGAGCTCCATTTTTGGAGGAAACCAAGTGGTTGAAGGAGAGAGCATTTTTTCTCCAAACGACGATATAGGAGCAGGACTTTGGATTTAAGAGCTGGTGGATGGCACCCACAGGACCTGGGCACCTCCCAGTCATTGAGTCAGTCTAGAAAGGTGTTTCTGGATGACATTCATTATTAAGTACACCCAGTTTGTAAAGGCAAGAATTTAAGGACTGAATTAGTCTTGTGATTTTCCAATAAAATGTTCTTCTGTTGCTGTCTGTGTGCAGTTGAATATTTGTCCAATGCATTCGGTTTAGTTGTGATGATGATGATGATATGTCATGTTCAGGTTCAATTCAATTCAAAAATACTTTATTAATCCCAAAGGTAAATTGAATGTTGTCGTAGCTCATGTTATTCAGGTTCATGGTGCTGAATGTTACATCTATGAACCTGAAACGTATTAACACTGTGGAGTGTCCATATACAAGGGCTCTTCAGATGATGGACCTCACAGAGATCCAAGTGGGATGAAAACCTTGTTAATAAATGCTGTGAAGATCAGCCCCTCTCTGTCTATATTATACATTTGTAAAAAGTTTTACTTTCTCAAAACTATGGGCACTAAAAAGCTCTAGAAGGCCGGAAATATAGCTGAATAAAAGAGCTATAGTGACGGTTAAACGGACTAAAGCTCTAAATATAATGCTGACCAGGAACGGAAATCACAGAACACAGAACCGCTGAGTCCAGATGGACCTTAAGGTGGGAGTGTTGCTAACCCTAACCTAGATGTTAAATTTAAAACTTTTACATTTTACATAATAACTCAATGTGTTTTCTTCGGTGGAACTAGACTATCTTAGTTACCTTAAAATGCAAATACTCCGCTGAACAGCCGCGTCTCCGGACTTGGTTGTTTGCGTGTTTCGGCAGTTTGAGAAAGCGAAGCGTCTGGTTTCCATGGAAACAGTGCCACATACGACATCGACGTCTTACAAGCTGGTCCAAACCAGTCCTTACGGACTTCCATGTTTGCTCTGTCTTGTGACGAACTGCAGGCAGAACCTTCTCTGGCTTTCTGACAACAGTGTTATTTTCTGCCACTCTTCCATAAAGACCAGTTTTATGAAGTTCATGACTGATGGTTGTCCCGTGGATAGATTGTCTCCATCTGAGGGGTATCTCTGCTCTGCAGCTCCTTCAGAGCTACCATGGGCCTCTTGGCTGCCTCCCTGATTAACGTTCTCCTTGCCCTGGCTATCAGTTTAGGTGGACGTCCATGTCTTGGTGGTTCATCCTCTCTCCATGTTCAGATATAGAGCTCTGTATGATATTCAAAGCTTGGCATGTTGTTGTAGAACCTAACCTTGTAGATTCTAGAACTTTCTCACTGAGCAGTCTGCTGTGGTCCTTGGTCTCCAGAGCTCTAGTCTAAACTCTGAATTTGGACACCATATGAGGCTACTTCTTTTAATATAGCAGTTGGCAAACAACTTTAAGGTGGATTAAGGTTGAAAGTTTCTTTCTTTGCACCCCTGGTTGGATTTGTTTTACAGTGGTTTCAAATACACGAAATACACCAGAACCAGAAACATAAAATATAGCAGTACTCAAAGTGCTAAAGACTCCACAAATCAAAGGTCACAGAAGAAGAGAGCAAGGTTTATTAATCAATCAATCAATCAATCAATCAATTTATTCACTCGTTTTAACAATTTCATCATTAATTCACAAACACATTCTGTTACAACACTTACTCTACACGAGTGAAAAGGGACCAGGAAGAAGAAAACATCTTGTAAAAACCTGCCCCTTCCTCAATAATTCCTAAATAATTTTACATGTCCTAAATTAACAATATAAGTTGCAGACAATTTATCATTCTCCTCATTAGTCAGTCAGAACCCTATAAGACTTAATAATTTTTTTTCTTGTAAAGTCTTTTGAATTGATTTGTAGTAGAGCATTTTTTTAACTCCTCATCCAAACTGTTCCATAATTTTACTTCATGAACTGAAATACGCATTTGTCCTGAAGTAATACGCACAGTTTTACTTTTGAAATTATACTTCCTCCTGTTATTTCGAACACTTGAGTTTAAGACAAAGAACTTTTGTAAATGAATCGGCAATAGTCTCTGTCTGGCTTTAAAGATAACTAATAGCATTTTTAAATTAATCAAGTCTCTTAGTTTTAAGATATTTATTTAGATAAACAATTTATTAAGATGTTCTCTAGCATTCACATTGTGTAAAACTCTCATAACTTTCTTTTGTGTCACAAACAGGGGTTTGATATTAGTTTTAAATGTGTTGCCCCATACCTCTATAAAATAAGTCATATATGGAGTAACAAATGAATCATATAATTTTCAGTGTTAACAGTTATAAAATGTTTTTTCCTTTATTTAGAAGTCCAATACTTTTACATAATTTTTGTTTTATGTATTTTAAGTGAGATTTCCAGTCAAGTTTATGATCCAAAACAACCCCTAAAAATTTAACTTCATTTACCCATTCCACTAGATAGTCATCTATAGTCATTGAAATAGATTCATCTATTTTTCTGCTACCAAAAATAAGGAATTTTGTTTTATTACAGTTTATCGATAATACTCATTAAGTTTAGACATCTCAAAAGCCAAATGTTCTATGATGTTTTTTTAATCATTCCCAGAACAAAATACATTTGTGTCATCTGCAAACAGGATGAATTGTAACATTTTAGACACCTCGCAAATGTCATTAATATTCAAAATAAAAAGCTTTGCTCCTAGCACTGAACCTTGGGGGACTCCACATTTTATTTTCTGAAGATCTGATTTTTCATTTCCTAGCTGCACAAATTTTGTCCGGTTAGTCAAATAACTACTCAGCCAGTTAGGAACTGTCCCCCTTATCCCATAATCCTGTAATTTGGAAAGTAATAATGCTTGGTCGATGGTATCAAATGTTTTTCTTAAAATGATGAACATCCCCGAGGTATATCGATTCCTTTCTATGGCTGCTGTAATTTCTTCAATCAATTCTAGTAATGCAAGCGATGTTGATTTATTTGATCGGAACCCATACCGACTATCACTAAGCAAGTTATTCTTTTCATTGTAGTTATCTAATTTCTGAACAAACCATTTTTCAAGCACTTTGGAAAATTGGGGGAGCACTGAGATCGGTCTATAATTGTCAAAGCCATGTTTATCACCATTTTTAAATACTGGAATTATTTTTGCTAATTTCATTTTCTCTGGAAATTTGCCACTTTGGACAGAAAAATTACAAATGTAATTAAATGGTTGAATAATACATTCAATAGCTTTCTTTATAATCATGTCAATCCCATCACTATCAACAGATGTTTTAGCTTTGTTTTTTCTCACTATAGTTTGAATTTCATTTTCACTTATATCTCGTAGACACAATAAGTGTAAAATTCTACTGCCACGCTGCACATTTCCACCTCTTTTATCATTTGTCTTAATGGAAGAAGCCAGGTCTGGTCCTATATTTACAAAAAAGGAATTAAATTCATTTGCCACCTTATTTTTGTCAGTCATTGTTGTTTCTCTCTTAAAAAATGTCTTTCAGGACAATGAGAATAGTTAGGTCTTACAATACTATTCAATATTTTCCATTTTTTTTTTTTCATATCACCACTATTTTCTCTCAACTTTAAATTGTAGTCATCTTTTTTGGCTTGTCGTATTAACGTTGTTAATTTGTTTTATTTTCTTTAGATCTAACAAAATCTCTATATAACTTATTTTTCTTCTTGCAAGATTTTAACAGTCCCTTGGTCATCCAGGGTTTTACAATGCCATTTTTATTTTTGTGACACACTAATATCGGTCAGTTCTTATCATATTATGATTTATATACTTGTAAATATGTTTCATAAGTCACATTCACATCCTTCACACATACCCCACTCCAGTTTCTCTTTAACAGGTTATTATGGAATTTCATTATTGTTTCTTCTGATCTGATTCTAACATGCTTTATTTCGTCAACTTTCTTCGTTTTTTAAATTTTACTGTGATGTACTATGAGTATAGGTAAAGGATCACTTATATCACTTATTAGGACCCCACTGTAAACAGCTTTTCTAATTTCATTAGTAAAAATACTATCCATTAAAGTAGCACTAGTGCTAGTGATTCTGGTTGGTTGAGTAATCAGTGGATAAAAGCTTCTACTGGACATTGCATCTACAAAATCTGTAGTCATTTTGCATTCTGCTGTCATTTTAATAAATCAACATTGAAATCTCCACATATAAACCATCTTTCTCTAAAATATCCTATATTAGTGCCTGGTGTTCTATATATACAAGCTACAATAATGTTACTTGTTTTCTCCATCTCAGTTTCAACATTAACACATTCCATCATGTCATCCAAGGCAATTGACATACTTTCTAGTTTTTTACATCTCAGGGAACTTTTGACATAAATTGCAACACCTCCACCTTTGTTCTTTACTCTATTAGCATAGAACAGACCATAACCTTCCCTATCAAACCTAAAGATTTGTCATTTAACCAAGTTATAGACAATGCTATTACTTGAAAGTGGCTTCTAAATGTTTTCAGATATTCACTAATCTTGGCAAAATTTGCATGAAGACAATTACTCACTCACTCGACACAAGAACAGTGATGAAATCTGGCACAGAGCTGGTCAAAGTTGGGTTCAAGGCCTTCTTTGAGAATGCAGCTGAGGACTTGGAGAAGCTGGTGGAGATGCTGAAGCTGGGGAAGTTCATGCAGTCGCGTGCCCAGATGAAGAGTGTGACTCAAAGTATCAATTATGTGACTGTGGCCCTGCTCCCCATCCTCACTGCCTTGTTTGAACATATTAAGATCCACGAGTTTGATGTGGACCTGCTTTTGGATGATGTGCAGACCGTGAGGGTCTGCTGGGAACGCCTGGCGGAGCCCTCCCCGGGAGGGGTTTTAACTCCCCCCCCCCGGAGAGCTTTGACCCCAGATTCCGGGGGATGTTGAAACATAGAGTCCGAGTGGACCATGTTCTCCCCCATCTATTGTCGATGCTGCTGCCCGTAGCTGCGGCCGTAAGGTCTGCGGTGCCTGTTGTGGCGGCAATCCCAGAACCCGGTGGTGACACCGGCAGTAAGGGATGCTGTCAAGCTGAAGAATTCAGTTTCAATTCAATTCAGTTTATTTATATAGCGCCAATTCACAACACATGTCGTCTCAAGGCACTTCACAAAGTCAGGTTCATACATTCCAATTAATCCTGATCATTGAACAGTGCAGTCAGATTCTGTTATTTATTCAAATTGGAAAAAAAAAGTTTGTCTATCTAAGGAAACCCGCAGATTGCACCCGTCAGTGACTTGCCAGTTCACTCCTCCTGGATGAGCATGTAGAGACAGTGGGACAGTCACTGGCGTTGACTTTGCAGCAATCCCTCATTCTGAGCATGCATGTAGCGACAGTGGAGAGGAAAAAACCCCTTTTAAAAAGGAAGAAACCCCCCAGCAGAACCAGAACAAGCTCAGTGTGAGCGGCCATCTGCCCCGACGACTGGGGGTTAGAGAGAACAGAGCAGAGACACAAAGAGAACAAAGAAGCACTGATCCAGGAGTACTTTCTATGGGAAGGAAAAGTAAATGTTAAGGATGTAGCTCCTTTAGTCGTTTCACCTAGAAAAAAAGAACAGATAAACTCTGAGCCAGTTTTCAAGGTTAGAGTCTGAAAAAGGCACATAGAGTTAGTTAACAGTAGAAGCTCAGTCAGTAGCTATGTCTAGGAGAGAGAAAGGTTAAACACTGAAAGACAGGGCCATGTGGATCATCGGTAGAGGGTGAGCATTAAGTTGTTGCCAGCAGAAGCTTGGAGGATTCCCCTCTCCTGAGGGGAATCCTCCTCTTCACCTCTTCACCTCTTATCCTCCTCCTTCGTCTGAGAACGAAGTGCTCTGTTAGGAACATATGGAACATATGGATAGGATATTTCTAATTTTGGCAATGTTCCGGGGATGAAAGAAGGAAATCCTAAAAAACCGTTTAATATGGGATTTAAATGACATGTCCTGGTCAAAAATAACACCAAGGTTTTTTACTTTTTACCGGGGGGTCAATTTAATGCCATCCAGGTTTTAAGTGATGACTAAGCAGTTTCTTTTTTAAAGACTCCGGACCAAGACGACAACTTCTGTCTTGTCTGAATTTAGAAGCAGAAATTTAAAGTCATACAAGTTTTTAGTCTTTAAGACATGCTTGTAGTCTATCTAACTGGTTGGGCTCATCAGGATTTATGGATAAGTAAAGCTGAGTATCATCAGCGGGGAACAGTGAAAATTTATTCTATGCTGCCTGATAATTTTACCTATTGAAACTATATATAGTGAAGAGATTTGGCCCAAGTACTGAACCCGTGGTACTCCACAA
>JAHHUM010001050.1:0-109635 GCA_036173005.1 Crenichthys baileyi | reverse complement strand
TGTTTTAAGGCAAGGCTACGACAGGAGATCCTTTCTGCCAACAGACATCAGCATCTACAAAAAATCTTTGAAGAGATCTGTACGAGTTAAAATTTCCCTTTGGAATTAAAAAAGTATTTTTTAACTGAACTTGAATTTAATTGAATAGAAATTCCCATTCCAGGGGAGGCAGAGGCTAAAAGCATAAAAAGGGTAAACCAGCATCTTTGCTATACTGTTCAGCTTTCCTTTCATCTGATCTCTAATGCACCTTTTCCAAGGGCTCTACTTGAGATGGCTCCACTCCACTTAGCCCATTTTTGCAAGCATTTCCATAACTGTTTTTTTTGTTGTATTTAATAACATCCTAAATCAGCTGATCACACACATATGCCTGGCTCACACGGCAGCATTTTTATACCGATTTTGTTGCCCCGATCTTCCTCTTCTGACATGCCCTGATAATCATGAAGGTTCTTGCGATAATCTTATGAGATATTCCTGCTGTGTTTGGTCTGTTAAGAGTGACCTAGTCTGCTCAGAAGGACGTCGGGACTGCTCCGACCAGGAATCTGAGATATTCAACATGTTGGATTGTCTTGGCCCAATATCCTACCATGTGGGGTGTTCTCCGAGGACAAATGAGTTGAATGTGACATACAGCCAATCAGAAAGCGAGGTGACAGAAACATGGAAGGAAACTACTCTGAACTCACATTTGATCTTGAGAGGGTTTGCAAGATTTCCTGTCTGACATCTGAGTGTTCGTGAGTGAAATCTGTTCATGTGTGGTGTGTTGTGCTTGCTGTTTAGGTGTACACAGCACACTGTAGGCTCAAACCTGTTACACCTACGATTTTTTATCGTCACGTGTGGGATCTCAGGTTTTAACAATCAGCCGACAATTTTAAAATCTTGCCGTGTGAACCAGGCATAAAAGTTAGCTGTTCAAATTTATTTATATTTTCCTCAAAAGACACAAAACAATACCACCATGAAACAGCTTATGCCTGTTTGACCCGATGCAGACAGTTGAATAAGAGCAACTGCTCCTTCACACAGTGGTTCGCTTAAGGACTGTATGCAGGAGGAAGGAGCAGACTGCCTGTCATGGGTCAAATGGGAGTAAGACACCCCTTAATCTGCAGAACATGAACATCCAATATCCAACCTAAAACTAACCACTGTGTGTAGGAGCAGGGATCACAAGGTGGATCATTTTATACATGAAAAAGACATATACAAGACATTCTTGCATATACAATAATACAAAGATTATTTGTTTTGTTTATTTATGTTGTTATTTTCTATTTATAATTTTTTGTACTATTTTTCACAGATTATTTTAATCTGTTTATGTCACCCATAGCGCATGATACTGGCCGCTGGAGTCAATTACTCCAGCTGCCAGTGAGTCCATGGAAACGCAATGGGTTCCGCGCCGAGGAGAGACGTGCGGAGCGTGAATCTTCATAGAAAAGGGTCAGAGGCGATGCATTCCTGAAGTCTAAATGAACCACTCACATGTCCCAGCATGAAAAAAAAAACATTTCTGTTTAATGGCTTTGCCATCTCTGTAGTACTTAGGTATGGTGCATTCACCAATCAGGAAAAGGTCAAATTTATTTAGGCTGATTGCCTTTACCTTTTTTTCTTTATAGATCCCAAGCTCCTTTTCTTTTTGCATCTTTACTTCCTTTTCTGCAAACAAGAACCAGAATGAGTATAAAAACCTTTAAACTGAACAATGTAAATCACTAACAAGGTATGAAATCAGCCAATGCATAGAACTGAAAAAACCCAAGCTGACAAATAATGCAGCCTCCAAAAAGTATCTACCTTTTTGCGCTTTTAGGTAGTCTGAGTTTTCTGCCATCCAGAGCGCAGTCTTGATTTGGACTTCTTTGTCACTCAGAAGATACTGCAGAAAGGCAAAATAAGAAAAGTACAGTGATTGAACATTGAACAACTGCTGATAACCTGTTCTGTGTATTTAAACTGCAATACCTGTTTGCCTTCCTGTATGGGTGTATATTTGAGTGCAAAATTGTTCATAGAACAGGTTCCAAGTGTAACTCATGATACCATATGTATACTGGAAGGTTGCAGTACACGAACAGATGGGAATACAGTGAAGAATCTGTAAGGACTCTAGCAGCTGAAAACAGGTATCATTTTCATGCCATGCACCTATTTATTTGTAGATTTCTCAGCCACAACTACAGAATTGGTGACATGATTGAATGGAAGACTGAAAGTTTCTAAATTCCAAAATAACGTATACACTCGAAAGGAGACATTTAAAACCTGAAAAGTGGTTCCACACTCAAATAGTCTTCATAAATATTGTGCTACATCTTAATTTCTTAATATCACACTTTCCAAAAAAAAATATGCATTTAGCAGTCCAGTTTTATAAATGATGTAAATTCAATATAGCCTTCATGAATAAAACTGCAGGACTTCACATGACTAAACTTTGGAAAATAAAAGGTCTCTAACGATGTTCCACAAAACTTAAAAACTAACCCTTCAACAGTAATGCTTCCTAGAGCTTTAAAGCACTTTGGAGATTTTATTCTTTTTTTTTTTACAATCATTTTAAAATGTTCTCTTCGGAGTTTAAAGAACTGCATGTTTGCTTCCATTTCAGATGGAATAAATTGGCTATGGTGTAGGGATTATTAAGAAGGAGCTACGTACCAAATCGATCTCACTGTCATCTATGCCACTCAGGTCCAGATCCCCGTTGTCAGCACTGCCATCTGTCATGGAAACAAAAACCAGAACGACAAGTTTTCACTGACGTGCTCCCATTCTAGATTTTACCCATACAGAAAAATAACCAAAATACATGTTTCTAGCCTTGATCTTTCTCTGGATTGTAAAAACATAATTTCTAATGGGGTTTTTCTCCAAATGAAACACTTAACTCCAAATGAGGCTTAACTTGTATTTTTTTACTTATTTATGTAAAAGATACATACTTTTCCAAGCTTAAATTTCTAGAGCTCTCTAAAACTTTTGGAGCATTTTTAAAGTATTCCTACAAAGGCTCACCATGAATGTATGTCCGATACCTCTGTGGTTTTTCTACAGGCTTTGAACATGGAACCTGCAAAAACCACTGAGTGGATGGATGGATGGAAGGAAGGAATTGTTAACTTTTAATGTAATACAAGTCACTGCTTCAAAACCTCAAATTAGATCCATGTAATTTCTTGAAAGTAAAACGTGCCTTTTGAGATTTTTTTGTTCACTTTTAGAACTGTAGAACGAGCATGAGAACTTGCATAAAGTTAGCAGGTTTTTCGTTCTGTGAATGTGACTGACCTGAAAAAATCCCCAGGCAAAAATCCCAATATTGCAGAGTAAGAGGATAAGAGATGAAAAAGCGGGAGACAGTCAGATACATTGTGACATCAGCGAAAGGTGTGTAGTTTTCCGAGTTTGCCTGCCCGTTAATTGACATCTGTCATTTTCAGTCAGGCTTGCTGTACCAAACAAGATCATCTCCTTCGGACAGAAGACACACATCACTCCAATCAGAGCCAAGTGCCGTGTCGAGCCACTACAGCCATCCCCCCTGAGAGAGACTGACTGCTGCAGCCCCTGCAGATGCAAATCACGAAGTTCTGCTGCTGCTAAAGTTCACCGTAAAACACAGTGTCTTAGGAGAATACTACTAGCCTGAAAGAAACATCACATTGGCTTTCCTCTTGGATTTCTGTTCAGTATCAGTGACACCTGCCTCCTCAAACTGTCAAAGCCTGTCTGTCTGTCACCCAATCATGTTAACACCCCCCGAGAGATTGTCCCCATTCAGCCATATGACTGTCAACCTCAACTGTACTACCAAAGGGCCTGTAACAGAAGTCAGGCTGTGCAGCTGTCCTGGCAGCAGAGAAGGCACAAATACAGTGAAGAATCTGTAACGAGGACTCTATGCATCAATTTTTATTACATCACTGTTAAGATACCCTTATTTATGTTAATAATTAATTCTTGATTAAGAAAGTGCAACATTAGCTGGTGACTAAAAGTAGACAGTTTTCTGCCCTGATGGGCTGAAAACCCATTTTTCAACCCCAACTGGTTGAAAAATCTTTGCAATCTTTTTCCAGTCAGTGAACACATCATACCGCAGACTTTCACTGTGTGGACACTGTTGCTAAGAAGAGAGGACTGTGTTTTTGTCATAAACATAGAAAATAGCTGTTGACTGAAACCACACAGTTTTCACCTTGATTAAAATAAAGCTGGTCGGATTTTTTTTTAAATTAATTATTGAAAATGTTATGTTTTTCCGATAAGCGAATACAAAATACTAAGTGCTACAAGGTCACTCTTTGACAACAGAAAATAGCTAGGTCTGAGTTCTACAGTCAGGTCACTGGTTGGAGGGACCTAAACAACCTATCACCATCTGGACTAATCATAAAAACTTGCCCATCTTAAGTCTGCCAGAAAATTAAACTCCAGACAGTCCCATTGGGTCTCTTTTCTTCACCCGTTCCTTGAATGAACTTATCTCTTGAACCATCACTTACTACCCAGGATCCCACATCATAAAGCCTGAGGGACTCATAAAGCCTGACGGACTACTAAATAAATGTACCATCAAATGAACTATTAAATAATTTAACTGTACTTTATTGAATATATTTTTAAATAATTAAATATATCGTTAAATTATGAAACTCTATATGAAATAATTATGTATTTTTAGGGGGTCGCCAGTCTCTGTAAATGTTTGTTGTAAATGTTGTTTTGAGGATCACAGGCTAATGGACTGTGTGAGTAGATGAATGAAGAAATGGAAAACTCCCTACAATGTGTTTGAGTATGTACACAATTCATACACATCAGCTGCTACCGGATTTAGTTTAGTATATATAGTATAGGGCTGCACGGTGGTGCAGTTGGTAGCACTGTTGCCTTGCAGCAAGATGGTCCGGGGTTCGACTCCCAGCCAGGGGTCTTTCTGCATAGAGTTTTTGCATGTTCTCCCTGTGCATGCGTGGGTTCTACTTGAGGTACTCCTACTTCCTCCCACAGTCCACAAATATGACTGTTAGGTTAAATGGTCTCTCTACATTGCCCTTAGGTGTGTGAATGAGTGTGTGTGTGGTTGTTTGTCCTGTGTATGTCTGTGTTGCCCTGCGATGGACTGGCGACCTGTCCAGGGTGTCCTCCCGTCCATAGATTACTGAAGATGGGCACCAGCTTCCCCGTGACCCACTATGGAAGAAGCTGTAGAAAATGACTGACTATTTAGTACAATACTTAGCGCAGTATAAAATGAAGGAGTGGACAGGAAAATTTTTAATCAATGACTTCATTACTGACCATAATCTTGATGTTATGTTTTTAACTGAAACACGAATTTAATGAAGCTCCCATTCTGATAGAGTCGACGCCTCCGAACTACAATTTTCTTAGCGAGAGCAGACAGCAAAGAAAAGGTGGAGGGGTGGCCACTTTGTTTAACGATTCACTAAAGTGTGCTTCTGGGCAAATTTGACTCTTTTTAATATATGACTCTCCAGGTAAAGAGCCCGGTCCAAACCACATTCTTGAATATTTACAGGCCTCCTAAGTCCAAAACGAACTTTTCCAGTGATTTTAATGAGCTTTTATCTGTGATATGTGTTGATTATGACTGTTTAATTATTATGGGAGACAACATTCACATGGACAATCCTGAAGACAGAAGTGCAATAGATCTATGTGACACTTAGAAATGTTGGTTTGACTCAACATGTTAAACAGCAAACGCACACAGGGACATATTTTGGACTTGATCATCACTAAGGGTCTAAACATTTCCAAGGTGTCTGTAACTGATGTTGCCCTTTCTGATCACTTTTGTTATTTTTGAAAGCATCATCTGCAATGACTCAGTTAGCCAAAGAGACATTATAAGGAGACGCATCTTTAAGGAAGGTGCTGCTGAAACCTTTAACCAGATTGACTCTTCTACCTCCACTTTGGCCTGTAACACTGTAGATGAGCTGGTAGATAACTTTCATTCTAAAATCTCGGAAATCATTGATTCAATTGCTCCAATTAAAGTGAAAGTCGTTTCTGGGAAGACAAAGTCTCCATGGAGAAGTGCTCCACCAGTCAGAAGTGAAAAAAGGGAGTGTTCGAAAAGCTGAACGCAGGTGGCGAAAGAATGTACTCCAGGTTCACTATAACATCTATAAAGAGAGACTCCACATATAAAATTTACAACTGAAAAATGCGAGAGAATCTTTCTTCTCTGAGATCATCAGCAAAAACATCAATAATGCTCGTGCCTTATTTGCCACGATCGACAGGTTAGCAAACCCTCCTGTAACTGTAGCATCTGAACGCCACTCTACCAGGGCCTGCAATGAATTTTCCAACTACTTCACTGAAAGAACCCAAAACATCAGAGGGACAGTCAGCACATCCACATCAACTCCAGAACCAAAGTTCTGCGGGTGTTTGTCAGGTGTTTTCCCCCAGGCCCTAAAAACAGCAATTATCAAACCACTATTGAAAAAGAGCAACTTGGACAAGCTGCTACTACAGAACTACAGGCCTATCTGAATCCTCCCTTTCATCGGTAAGATCATTGAAAAAGCTGTGTTTCAACAGTTAAACAACTTCCTAACAATGACCAACTGCTTCGATGTCTTCCAGACAGGCTTCCGTGTTCCCCACAGTACAGAGACTGCTCTTGTCAAGGTGTTCAATGACATCTGTATAAATACAGACTGTGGAAGAACCACAGTGCTGGTATTATTGGACCTTAGTGCAGCATTCGACACTGTTGATCACTCCATTTTATTAGAGCGCCTGGAAAACTGGGTCGGCCTTTCTGGTACCGCACTCAATTGGTTTAAATCCTACTTGAAGGGCAGGGACTTTTTTGTTTCAGTAGGTAACTTTACATCAGAGACCACAAAAATGACATGTGGTGTTCCCCAAGGGTCCATCTTTGGGCCCCTCCTCTTTAATATCTACATGCTCCCCCTAACTCAGATTATAATTAACAACATCATAAGTTATCATAACTATGCAGACGACACACAGCTATAAGTTACAATGTCACCGGGTGACGATGAACCCATTTCAAGCGCTTGGTAAATGTTTAAAAGAAGTCATTGCATGGATGTGCCAAAATTTTCTTCAACTGAATCAAAACAAAACTAAAGTAATAATTTATTTGGACCAAAGGAAGAGTGTTTAAAGTTTAGCACAAAGCTTCAGTTAATACAGCTAGAAACCACCAATCAGGCTCAAAACCTGGTTTAATGATGGACTCAGACCTGAACCTTCAGATGCATATGAAGACAGTAACAAGGTCGGTCTTTAATTATTTGTGTTCGTTAATTATTTAATTACCTTTATGCCACTGTAATGTACTTTTCGTATTATGTCTCTTTCTATTTTTTTCATGTACAACACTTTGTCTTTTAAAATATTAATAAAATGTGCCTTGCCTTGGAGAGTTCATGATGAGGACTGATGCCACCTACTTATTCAACAAGCCCACTGGCCCACCCATGTAGAAAAAAAGCAGAACTATCCACAGAGACAGAATTGCAGTGGTGGCATCCCTACATGAAAGTTGGAAAATATTATTCCATAGTGTAAAACATGGAACTCTTTAATGATAGAAAACAGTGTCAATGCAGTGTCCGAGATGCACATTTTATGGACTTCTGTATTAATTTCCCAGACATGGGAGCCGGGAACATTGTTATAGGTTGAAGATACATGCTGGTAAGGGTCAAACAATGTCAGGGCCCCATTTAGAGAGGGAAGTTACACCTTTCTTAGAGGTAAAACAGGAACAAACGCCTCACACAATGTGTACGTGCCCAGACCCCATTCTAAAACTGTATAGAAGGTTAAAGCTAATTTATCTATAATCTAAAGGATAGGTGAATTGATAAAAAACTATATTGTGAATTCAGCATCACTGCAGAAAAGACACATCACAAACAGATTGATTAAGAGAAAAAGCTTTTCCTAATCAGCATAGCAACATTCTGATTAAATAATTTCGTATTTCGAGATGACATAATTGTTTTCAGTTTTGATTTACCAATTTTTATTTTCTCAGTGTTGATTCAAAGATTAATTTCTGTTTTGTATTATTTTTGGTTCATTCTTTATTTTGTGCTTTTCTCTGCATATCTAGTTGTTAATATTTGAGTCTTAAGATTCAGTAAACAATAAAAGGGTTTTAACATTTTCTGGAGGTGAAACAATCGCCTCATGCATATAATTATTATCCATGAGTACATTAGTACAGCTCTCTGAAAAGTTGTTTTGCCTAAAATTCTTTAAGGACATGGAAATGTTTTCATTTCATTAATTGATATTGAATTGACTAATAAAAGGGACACATTAGCTAAATGAATTACATGCAGGTGGAGCGATTTGTTTAATAACATCCTAAACCAGCTGATCACACATAAAATCAGCTGTTCAGACACAAACATTTTCCTCAAAACACACTAAACAATACCACCATGAAACAGCATGTTTGGTTCGGAAATTTATTGACGGTCCTTAAGCGAACCACCATCTGCAGGAGGAGGAAGCAGGCAGAGGGCAGCTGCCTCTAATCAGACTTTGGATCAAACGGGAGGACGAGCCCTTCAAATCTGCGGAACACAAATAGCCAGTATCCAGCTAAAAACTACCTTCACTGTGGTCAAAGTCTGCGGTTTTGCTCTTTAAAGTCCTTGTCCTCGTCATTGCCATGGATTAGACAAAAACTTCCTCAAAATGCCTAAAATTGTAACTTCTTCAGGCAAACTCTGAAGCTTTACCAGTCCAGACAGCAGAGTCTCTCCTCTCCTGCTTCTGCTGCCACACCCCCCTCACATCAGAACCCGAGCCTTACTTTATAAGTTCTGGCTGGGTTGTGTTCCAGATAATTATCCCAGAGGATCATTTTATACTTAAAAAAATATACAAGACATTCTTGCATATACAATACAAATGGTATCAGTATTTAGTTTGTGTTTTAATTTTCCATTTATTTTTCTATCATTTTACCCAGATTAGTATGACAATGTCACACAGTAACGCAGCACGGCGCACTACTACTGACGGCTGGAGGCTTCAGCCGTCAGCAGGCCAGTGGAAACACAATATGCTATGCAGAAACCCAGTGGAGCAGAGCTGCGCCAGCTAAAACGAGCCAGCGGAAAAGGGGCATAAGATGTACTCTGTTTTCTTGACAATATCACTACTCAGAGTCCTTCCACTACTATTATATGAACAGTGACTTAACATGACCATTGAAATTAGCATGGCCCCCCAAATATTTCACCCTGGAGCAACTAATCAAAGACTCAAAAATTGACAACGCGACCCGAGGCAGTAGCACAGAAAGGTACCACACGTGCACCTAACAGCCATAGACTCTGTCCTTTGCAGAAATGGGGACTGGTCAAAACAATAATTGACCAAACTATGACCAAGAAACAGTTATATCACTGGGCCATAGAGGAACACAGTGACAGAAAAGACATGATGGTGTCTGGGCCAAATTAGAAATTGTGTAAAACAAAATGCATAATTGGCTGTAACTTCATCATTATTTATGACCAGTCTGAGTTGTGGAAATTCTCGGAACTGAATGAAGGTGTATATGTGAAGTGAGACAACCATTGACATTTTCAAAATTTTCATTGTTTTGATCAAGTCAAAGATAAAATCATTAGTGCTGATTGTAGACAAGGTAATTTAGTCTGAGGTAAACAATAAAATTGGACAGAAAATAGTCCCTTATCTGCTGCACTTTGCTATGGAGGTTAAAGGTTAATAAAGAATATAGCATTAACTAAACGAAACATGGGATTGCAATGGATTTGGCATTTAAATCTGATCAGAACTGGAAGAATCTGGATACATAAAAAATGTAATTCCTTTTATACATGACTAAAATGTGTTTTCCTCAATTACTAATTTTTAAAATTTAAATTAAAATTGTGTTTAAACATATTTAAATTTTAACGGTATAATTTTCTACAATTACAGGATTTATGCAAATGATAATTGACAGAAATGTCTGAAGTGTTGATGTTTATTGCTGCAATGATGTGGTGATGAGGTGGGGTTAAAATAGACTGCTAATCGCAGTACATCAGTATGATTACCACACCTGCCAGTGGTTGTCAAAAAGACTGCTGGTTGTGGTTCAGATAAACATCACACCCAAACCGATCGATCAGAAGAGCATCACAAAAAAAAACAAAATGGAAGCTGAGTAAGAGATTAGTCTATTGATCAGGGATGAACATGCTGGCGATGCCTGATAGAAGTGAAGTCTCCTTCCCACATCAGGGGAAGACCATAAAATGGTGCGTCAGCGAAGACAAAACTGCCATGCTCTTTTCTGAAAAGTGAGGACAGGTTGAGAAGCTCAAAATCAATCTCAGTTTACTAAAAACTGTTCTAGAATGAAATTACTTGATCAAGGGAGCCCTCACACTGATGGAGCTACAGCAAATTATGCATTTTATTTAACCAGATCATATGGTGCAAGATGAATGTGTAGTTTTTACTTTCATTACGTTTCCTTTTAGCATGGAAAACAATGCTTTTTATTTTAATTAGAAAAACAGTCTGAGTACAAGTACAAGTACAAGCTGTTGCCCAAGACAAAGGTAAAAAAGCTCTTAGTTGGGGGCAATCCTCCAATCAACAATATTGTTACTACTAGAGGTGGTTTTGTTTCTTATTGTAATCTTTAAAATGCAATAGTTGTTGTAAGTTGGTAAAAGGTCTACCTATGAGGATACATAATCACACAGACACTGACAAATGGGTCACATTAAACATTTGTATTCCCTTCTCCATATACAGTTTCAGTGCATAGATTCTGGGTTGTAAGATTCTGTTTCAAATAAGTGTTTTTGTAGTATTTATATATATGTAAGAATTTTCTTTTTTGGTGATTTAATCATTCCATTTACTGATGACCGTTAACATCATACATCTTTCATGGTCTAAGGTCGGAACCAAACTACAGTAGGGATCAGAGCATGAACAGAACAGTTGAAACAGATGAGGGGCCAGGAGAAGACTAGAATCTATATGGTATCTGTGTCCTCCCAAGAACTGATAAAGATCCATTTTAAATAGAACTATTTTTTTGGTAGCCACTACACTTAAATTTATTGTCATACGTTGTAATTAAAGCTGTACTGTTGTTTCACCCTGCTTCTACAAGGTGCCGAATCAGACACCGTCCAATGGCTCCTATGACTTTGCTGTTGTAAAACAATTTCAACATCAGTAATAAAAGTTAGAAAGTTTAGAAGTTTACCAAAGCTACAGAACCAGGGTCAATTGTGATGTGTTAGGTAGAAAGACTAAAAGCTAACCGGTGCTTTTACAGAACCAGTTATTAGTGCTGGTTAAGAACTGGAACCTATGGAAAAGTCCTATGCATTTCTCATTTTTCATTGTATTTCTTTTATTTATTTACTTTTATTTTTTCCATGACTGGGCTTTTATATACGTTTGTGGCATATTTTACTGTCAGGAGTACAAGGCTTTAAATAAAGGCTGTAATCAAAGAATCAATTACTTTATCCCACAAAATTACACAATATAATAATGAGCCAGTATTAACCTGCAGAAAAGAGTTGCAGAATGCAAACTACTTTTATTGTGCAAACTGCTGTTTCCAATTAACTTCAGCGTTGTAGGTATCATGTTGGGATAAGCAGTTTGGCTAAAGTTTTTTTCATCCTTGTAAGACATATATCGAATCCAAAGTTTGAATCATTGCTCTGAACCGGTCTCTCTCGACTGTCTGTAGAGGGACCATGTCCTTGCATAGGTGGATTGTTACTGCGTTCGTAATGTTGCTCCAGTGCTTGCTTTTCTGGTTCAACTGTTTGACCACCACTACTGGTTGACGGCTATGGGAAGAAACTTGTGCCATCAGAAACTGAATTTGAATTGCTCACAATGAATCTGTTTTTGCGCAATTTTGAAATTGAATGCATTGGTTTGAAAATGAATTTCATTAAACTGAAACAAAATGGTTTGAAGCTGGATTTGTTTGCTTTGAAACTGAATTCAATGATTTGAAACTGAATTCATTTGCTTTTAAAATGTATTTCGTGGTATTAAAAATTGTGTAAACCTGAAATATCTGATCGGTTTATCAAGATATTGCTTAATTGCACAAGTGTTCTGACGTGTTCGGAGATGTCCGCTGCCCCAGCAGCGGCTCGCCTTGCCAGCTGTCAGCTGACCGAGTGGTTGAGGGGCGCTAAGCCCGAGAGAACAGCTGACTCCCGGCACATTGTTTTCAAACTCCTGCTGGGTTTTCCCAATGGGTGGAAGTTAAGCAGATGTAATTTAGTCAGATGATATCTAATATTAATGTTTGGTTTATTTATTTTAATTATTAGAATTAGTAGTAGTAGTAGTAGTAGTATGCTCTACAAATAAACTGATTTAAACTTCGTTCCTAAAGTTAATATGTTAGTGTTTAAGTTGTTGAAAGCCTTACAAATAAAATAAACAAATGGTATCTGTCATCAATGCATTTTATCTACAGTGTTAGATTTTTATATCTATGAACACAAAAATAATTTGAACATTTTAAATGGCTGAATAATGACCAAGGTCATAAAACAACATTTTAATTTTAAACAAAATAGGATTATAAGCCATCAGCAATATATAAAAGGATGAATAAAAACCATGTAGTTATTTACAGTAGAGACAGCGTTATTAACCTTCAGGCTCCATTTGTTCGGCTTCACAGCTCTGTGCTTCACGCTAACGCGGTTGCTAGGCAACAGAAGCTACGCTGAGGTAAGGGCAGGAAAAACGCAGACCGACGTAACACCAGCGGCACACACTAATCTGGCATGTTTAGCTAATAGCTACAGGTAGCATAACACATGCTCCTATCATTTGTTTACATGACGCTTCTTATAGATGTTCATTTGACTTGGTGATTGACATCCGCCAAGCTCATTTATGCTGCACCGCTCCAGCTTAAAATGCCGTAAAGGAAGTTTAACCTGATGTGAAACGTAAATCGATTAATCTACGGCTATCCTCAAGGTCCAAGGACCTGGATGTGTGACACAAAAAACTGAAGTTTGGAACTGAACTTAAATTATAGAAGTGAAAGTGACTGTAATTAAACAGAATTTTCAAAACAAAGCAATTTTCGAAGCAAACAAATTCAATTTAGTGAAATTCATTTTCAAACCAATGCATTTAATTTTAAATTACACAAATACAAATTCAGTCTGAGCAAATCAAATTTAGTTTCTGATGGT
The DNA here is from genome assembly GCA_036173005.1 of Crenichthys baileyi. NCBI lineage: Eukaryota > Metazoa > Chordata > Actinopteri > Cyprinodontiformes > Goodeidae > Crenichthys > Crenichthys baileyi. The sequence continues at coordinate 96,349 of JAHHUM010001050.1, read as the reverse complement.
ACAAGTTTCTTCCCATAGACGGCGTTGAACCCGACGACCGTAATAGCATACATTCTTTGCTTCCAAACACATATTTTCTGCTGAGGTGACGGAGTAAGTTACCACCACCAGCAGCAACAGCGACTTGACAAACTTTGTAATATACAGCCTTTTGCATTTCCACTTTTACTTTCTTTATCCGCTGTCTGTTTTCTGTTCTTAAATCTAATTTGCAATAGCGAAAGAGACTCTCCCAGCTGTTAGCTAACAGATTGTTGCCATCTGGCTAATCGAGCTCCGTCTTGTCTGCCGTTTGGGGGTGCTGTTACACGCAAAGCTCTGCAGCGCTTCTAATGGCGAGCAATATTATATAAATTGCTGCCTGTTAAAGTGTTACAGCTGTTTTCACAGCCATGCCATGGCATAGTGTTATAGGAAAAATTCCTAACGGAGAGAAAATTACAACCCATATACCAGATGAACCGGTATACTACCCAGCACTATTACAAATGTGGCCATGGCTACCTGGCCCGCAGGTAGTCTTCAACGCAGTCGTCCCTAGTTCGATTACCGGCCTTGGACCATTTCCTGCATGTTCTCCCCTTCTCTCTGGCCTTCCTCCTGTTCAGCTACTAATGAATACAGGCCAGTAGTGCCACAAAACCCATTTATTTAAAAAAAAGTTACTAGTGGCTCACCATCTTTATTCTAAGTCAATGACAATGGCTCAATTCAACTCGTACAACACACAATTGAAAACTGAAAAGTGATTCTGGAAATTTTCAAAATGGAAAACTTACTTATCTGTTGAGGACTCAAAACAATCAATTTTATAAAATTTTCAAACAACTTAAAGCAGACTTAATATACTACCCCCTTAAGTGTCACCTTTACAGAGTTTATGTATAGAGTAACTTCATGTTGCTTAATTATATATCTTTACTATAATTTAAATTTATCTGTACTGGTCTGCGTCAGTGCGAAGTTTGTTTGCTCTGCAGATTGTTGTGGAGAAATTGCGGTTTAAAGCGTTAACGAGTTTCTAAGATTGCCAAGATAGGCTGAAAACTCAACAGTGGCCTGAGCAACTCGGAAAATTATTCCTGCATTTGGACATGTTGAGCTCAGGAGAGAATGGAATGTGCAGAGACAGATTGGATAGAGTTGCACTGGAACCTCTTAAACTTTGTAATATGGAGAAAAAGTTTTACTTCTCTGCTGTATGTTTACTGTTGAAATGCTAAGAAAATCTAAATTTGTCTACTAGATAATAAAAGTATAAATTTAATTCTGAATCAGACTTTGCATGTTACTATTCTAAGACTCCTATTTAGACAGAGCGAGAGACATTTGGCAGATGATAATCATCCAATAGACTATTATAACTGAATCGGTAGTGCTGGTTATAGCGCGGTTTGAAGAGCTGAGAGCAAAAATTTTCTGCAATGATTCTGCTTGTACAGGGGAAGGAGGAAAGAAAATGTTGTGAAGCAACATGCTTTGATTTTGGTGTCTTTAATCTGCCCAACAGCGGTAAAATCACTCCCATAACAGGGGCTTGGGTTCTAAAATATACAACAATTTTTTCAGAGAGCAGTAAACTACATTTTACCAATTTCAAAGAGCTCTTTTCTTAGATATTTGTTTGCTCAGCTTTGTTCGCTGAGGTAGTTAACGATGGAGCAATATTCATTAATTGAACTCGCTCTGATGAAAACAGCGTGAATTAACCAATGCTAGCTCATGAGGGTGTGGGCCAGAGCTCTCAGAAGACAAAAAAAGTAATCTGGAGGTGTTGGAGTTGCACCTGTTCTGGCTCCTCTAATATTAACTTTCTCCTCTAATAGCAGACATTATGGCCATTACTCAGACAGGCCAAATAATAGAAAAGAGGTTGGATGGCCAGAGAAATACAGATGAGTTTGTGGGAAGGAACCTATCTTTGATCCAATTTTATAACTTGAAGCTTTCCACGACACAAGAGATTATTGCATTAATGCTGCTGAACAAAATGTGTCAAAATTTAATTTTGAATCAAAAGAGAAGGGGGCAGAAATCAACAGAACATGTCTTACACTTTGAACACGGACTTTATTTATAGGTTTTGTTGAATTTTCAAATGGTAAAATGTTTTACTTTGTGGAAAATTTCACATAATTTATGTACAACTACACCATATTCTATTACATTTTTTGTTCTTTGCAACTGGCTTTAGGTGGTTTACATAACTTAGAGCTTTGAATTTGAACAGAATTACACCTAATAACCTTGAAAAGCATCACCTTTCTTTGGTATACTCAATCTTTTTGGTTTTGTTTTTCTTTGTATTCCTTTTGGTGTTCTTTTTGTGCCATGTTCTGTTTTGTTCTTGATTTTGCCTGAATGGCCTTTAATTTCTTTTTACGGCCGCCTGCTGGACTGAAGATGTAGTGCAGTTATCTTCACAACGTCCCCATACCTTATTAGGCCCCCTTTAAATAAATGTTCTGTGGCCTTTCAGTGCAGTGGAAACAGAAAGCAAACCTAAGTTACCTGGGATTCCTCTTACTCGAGTACATAACATCCCCAAACGTCGGTTTCAATGGTGCAAGGAGCGCAAATCTTGGGCTGTGGACAATGTGAAACATGTATTGTTCTCTGATGAGTCCACCTTTACTGTTTTCCCCACATCTGGGAGAGTTACGGTGTGGAGAAGCCCCAAAGAAGCGTACCACCCAGACTGTTGCATGCCCAGAGTGAAGCATGGGGGTGGAACAGTGATGGTTTGGGCTGCCATAACATGGCATTCCCTTGGCCAAATACTTGTGCTAGATGGGCGCGTCACTGCCAAGGACTACCGAACCATTCTTGAGGACCATGTGCATCCAATGGTTCAAACATTGTATCCTGAAGGCGGTGCCGTGTATCAGGATGACAATGCACCAATACACACAGCAAGACTGGTGAAAGATTGGTTTGATGAACATGAAAGTAAAGTTGAACATCTCCCATGGCCTGCACAGTCACCAGATCTAAATATTATTGAGCCACTTTGGGGTGTTTTGGAGGAGCGAGTCAGGAAACGTTTTCCTCCACCAGTATCACGTAGTGACCTGGCCACTATCCTGCAAGAAGAATGGCTTAAAATCCCTCTGACCACTGTGCAGGACTTGTATATGTCATTCCCAAGACGATTTGACGCTGTATTGGCCGCAAAAGGAGGCCCTACACCATACAAATAAATTATTGTGGTCTAAAACCAGGTGTTTCAGTTTCATTGTCCAACCCCTGTATAACTACACATACATACGTATACATACACATACATACATATATATATATATCTTACTATTTTGATGCATAATTATTTTGGAGTTAGAGGTGATACATTAATGTATAATTTTAAAGAGGTTATAAACTGTCAATCAAAATATACGTCACATCCACATCTATTGTCCTTGTCTTTACCTGCAGGTGGCTTCTTGAGGTTTCCACCCCCACAGTAAACTATCCATGAATACATCCCAAAAAATATAAATCTCAGAAGAAAACAGAATTTAATTCTGCATGGACAGATTCCTTTGCCTTCACTGCCAACGACACTGGCTTACTTGTGTGCTTGATATGTGGTGAGAAATGAGCAAAATGAAATGTTAAAAGACATTTCAAAAGAAGCACTTAGCATTTTCTGAACTGAAAATGTGCGAAAGAGAGTTATTTCAGGGCTACTACGAAAAGTTGAGCAGAGAAAACATTCTTTCAAGAAGTGGATCAACTCTCCAAACTCAACTACAGCTTTTAGTTTTTTTTGCAGTCCATGAGATTGTAAGGAGGGGGAAGCCGTTCACAGACGGAGAATACATGAAGGAATTGTGTTTGAAATTGCCCCGACATAGGGAAGACCAACAGAAGTCACATTAAAACAGGTATGAACACTACCATTTAATTGACCATTACTTAAAAAAAGTGATGATGACCTGAAGATGATGAGAGCACATTGAAACAGACTTTTCAAAAAAAGTAGTTTTTTAAGTACGATGATTTTGAAAATAGTTTATTTTTAAATATTTTAACTTTATTTTAAATACCTTAATAATAACAAACATAGCTAACTGAGTCTTCCTCAATCGGTAGTGACTTCCACACATAAAAGTGTTGTTTTCAGCTCTCAGCATCCATAAAAACCTTTCATTTCAGTCACAACCATTTGCAGTTGAGAACTATAGGTTTTGCAAATCCATAATGAAACATCAGCATGAATAATAAGATGCCTGGGATTGTATTGTAGGACCCATCAAAAAATAAATGTTTTTTTAAGAATTTTTTAGTGGGACTTTGCTGTTTGCTTTTTGACCTTAGTATTCCATAGTTTTAGCATAAAAATTCTGTGATAAATTTTTCATATGGGAAAAACATTGACACATTGTTAGCTTGTTTCCTTACTTTTCAAATGAAAGACAGAAACCTCTGCTGCTCTTTTTCTTCACACTTTGTATTTTGTTTTCATAAGGATAATATGACACTGCTTCTCCCTGCTGGAAACAGACTGTTGTGATAAACACATAGCAAGAGAAGCACGGGTTACATACATTTAGCGAACTAAAAAACGAAACACAAATCCAACTCAACTTTTTCGCTGGGTGGAACAGAGCAGAAGTAATTGCACCCTTTGTCACTGTGGGCCACAAACAGTTGCACAAATACAACCACTGCAGGGATCCATCATATGTAACCTATAATTACCTCATTACAAGAGTAGGAGGCTCTGTGTACCTACCCTTCCTTATCTGGCTGTGCAAAGGCGTTGATAGATGTGATGTGATGATGCCATGGTACTGCATTTGTTCTGAGGAAACCTGTTTTTATGGCTCTGAGTGGGAGGTGAATGTGTTCTGATGGCTTGGGAGAGGGAGGGTAATCTAATGCGCAGAAAACATCTTAGGAACCTATAATTCACCAGTTTGAATATGTGGCCATAAGTATTGACCTTAGCTCTTTTAAAAAAGTGCTTCCTGCTAAACCAATAGCTGTACTAAAGGGTGGTAGGATTCATTTGAGCATGTCATTTAATTCAGAATAAGATTTAAATCAGAAACAGCAATGGAACCACAGCTAATATATAAGTTCTTGCAGAAGTATTGATACTGTTTCACATTTTGTCCACCTTATAACTACACACTTTAATGTATTTTACTGAGCTTTTATGTGATAGACCAGCACAATGTTCAGGAAGGGTGGCTTTCAATGTTTTTTTTTTGTTTGTTTTTTTACAAATTAAAATCTTAAAACTGTAGTGTACATTTGTTTTCTGCCCCATTTATGGTGATACCTATAAATTAGATTCAGCGCAACCAATTGCCTACAGGGAACATCTATTGAGTTAACTTGTATAATTTGATCTCAGTATAAATCTAGTTGTTCTATGAAGGCCTCAGAGGTTTCTTAAGGAACATTACTGAGTAAACAGCATCATGAACACAGCATACAGCTCAGGGTTAAAAGGAGGTTGTGAAAGCAGAATGTGTAAAAACACTTGAATAAGGACAAGGAGCTGTATGTACAAATGTGTGTTTTTGTTTTTAATGTATATAAGAAGAGGGAAGGCCAGTTGTGATGGAGCAGTACGCTTATTTGTTTATAGGAGGTGTTCATTGTGTTCAACAGAGAGACAGCTTGAGGAAAGAAATTGTCTCTGTGGTGGCTGGTTTTTCCTATTAATGTTCTGTAGCACCTACCAGAAGGTGACCAGGGTGTGTGGGGTCGACAGAGATGTTAGCTGCCTTTTTTCTGACCCTAGACCTGTACAAATCCTGGATGGGGCGAAGGTCACCCTTGATGTTTCTCTCTGCAGATCTAATTATTCGTTAAGGCTTGGACCTGTCCTGTTTTCTAGCCAAACCACACCAAGGTCGATCAGCACAAAACATAATGTCTACGTGTGAGGGCGACCTCAGGTCCTGACAAAGGGTGGTTCCTAGGAACTGGAAGTGATCCACAGTGGACAGAATGTTGTTGAGGATGTTAAAGGGAGGCAGTGTAAAGGGTGCTCTCCGGAAGTCCACAGTCTTTAGTGGGTTTAGCTGCAGGTGGTCAGGTCAGCAAGCTCTCTTTTCACTTCTAAAGGGCAGGATGGAGGATTGTACACACCACTAAGAATGAAGGAGGAAGACCCCCTTGGTGAAAAAAAGGGTTTGCAATTTATAAAAAATTACTCTAGGTGAGGACTACATGTCTTCTGTAGCAGTTTGACATCAGTGCACCAGCCTTCGTTTATAATAAAAGCAGATCCCACCTCTTCTGTACCCATTTTGAAAGTTGAGAAGCAGCACTTTTGTTAGCCAGGGAGTGGACATTAACCATGTTGATTGAGGGCAAGGGTGTGCAGAGTTCCTGTAAGGCCTAATTTAAGTATCTTAAGGATCATTCCTTTGATACATAACCATGCAACATTACCAAGACAGAAGGATGGATGACTGCCAGGAATCAAGAAAACAGAATAAAAATCTGAAATAAATCTCCAAGAAAAAGGCAAAACTACTAAAAAACACTAATTGCCTTTGAAAAAGCTAACTTTGCTAATCTGGATTAAAAAAAAACAAGCTTTCAATTCACTAACTTACCATTCTCCACGTTGTCTCCGACACAGTGGCTAATGGACTCTGAGAGGCCCAGAGTGGCTGACGTGGACATTCTTCCTAGTATAGAAGCCAGTGAGGGGCCTTTTCGCTTTGAGAAATTCTCCTGCTGGTTTTCCTCCTCTTCTGAACCTTCCTTCTCAAGTTTTATGAGAGCCTCCAGTGTGATTTCATCGAGTTCTTTACCAAAGTGCTTAGCCACGGCCTGAAGCTCGTCGCCCTCGTTCAATTCCTCTACCACCTTAGATGATGTGGAAGTAATGTCTTTATTTAGACACTCTGAGGAGAGAAAACATGATGAGGTGATATGAAGATATAAATTAAATTAAATCTTAAGGTCTTGCCTTATTCTGTTCACTTCCCTGTGCTCATTATTAGTAGTAGTGTTGCCTTATGAATTGATTTTTATCCTGAGTTTATTTTCGTGTTATATTTTTGTGTAATATAATAAATTTGGAACTATTTTCCGTTAGAATTTTTCCACCCTGGTTTGATAGTTTATTTGTGTTTCCGTTCAGCTCCATTCAGGTTTATCAGTTTCCATCCTTCAGTTTGCCTGCTTTCACTCTGCCACAGCTGCTCCACATTTCCTCTGATCAGCTCATCCGGTTTATTTGTCTTCTTTGACTCCTGTCTCAGTATTTGTGCTCCTGGCTTCCCTCTGTTCTCTGCTTCTGTTTGAACCCTTAAACTCTGTTCCATTTCCTGTGGTTCATGTCCATTTTCTGCATGCAAGACCGTTGTGTAAGTTATCATTACTGTATTATTAAAGTACTCAGTGTCACAAACCATCATTAAACCAAAACATGACACATTGACATTTTAGCATTGAAGTAAATTTGTGAAACTATAGTTTTAATCTTTGCTTTAATTTTTTGCTATGGGTCCTTGTGTGTCTTTAACAAACCAACTAAATGAGAAGCAACCTCAAAACTTTAACAAAGGAAATACAAGGACTAAAGGAGCAAATGGGAGAGATGGAAGGCCATGATGGATAGGTACAGGACCTGCCGTTGGAGGTCATTAGAAGTAGGGACTACAGCCATGTAACAGGCAAAAGCTCTGCAAAAAAAAAAATCAACTCTGGAACCCTTCACTTGTCTTCCACCATTACAATGCTACAGAGGTTGTGCAAAAGTGCAGTAAGTATAATGTCATAAAAAGGCCCTGAAGGAGAAAAGCATATGATTCCAGACCCCCTCATATCACAATTAGAATCCACTGGGACACCAGAGTCTGTAAATACAGCAGTCTGGACCTGTGGAAACAGGTTATCAGTCTGGAGATGTTGGTAGCAAATGACGAAAAGAACACCACAGGGACACAACTAAGGGTTTAATCTTGAACCAACGACAGAGCCATAATGAAGAGAAATATTTGCTCTTCTTTTGGAGTCACAAATACCCTTTGTACCCCTTTTCTATTAGATGTTCTACTGAGGTTCGTGGTGATGTTTTTTTCTGTGTTTATGTGGCCTGCTAAAGTCAGTTATATTTAGAATAAGCTCACAATATAATATCTCTGAATGTAAATGGCCTTGGTAACCCTAGGAAGGGAATATGGGTCAATGCAAAATTACTAAGGACAAAGCATGTATAGCATTTCTCCAAGAAGCACATGCCTAGAAAAGAATATGGAAGATTTGAAAAGCTATTTTCATAGTTTATGTAAAAACAACAGAAGCAGGGGTGTAATTACTTAAAAACTTAAAAATGCTAATCAGGAAGAGTGGCTTGTTTGACGTCTGGAGGGTCATTCATCCACTAGAGAAGGAACTTGCACATTATTCAGCAGCTCACAAGGTCTTCTCCAAAATAAATTGTTTTTTGATAAAAATCAGACAGATATAGGTTTAAGAGACATTTATCATACGGACAGCAGATATGTTACATCCCGATACATTATATTTAACAATATAACTGGAAAAAATATTGTGTGACAATGGATAAAGTAAAATATAAAAGTGAAAAATACTACTGATGCAATAAATATGTTATGTTAACTTTAATAACTGCTTGAGCCCAAGCAATAGATAAAAAATACTGACCTTTATAAATAAGTTGGGCTTCTTTGCACACATTAATTTTAGTTCTTAAACAATCAGACATTTAGAACTGATTCTGAATCAACAGATGTTGAAGAAGCCTTTTATTTATATTTTTTTAATAAAATGCAGTTCCTACTTTATTGTTTCTTTGTTTTTTCCTGACAGAAAATGAAGTAAATTCAAACAATTACTCAAAAATATTGAGCAATACTTTTTCTTTAACTAAAATTAGATTTGATCTTTTTCACAGCTTTGTTAAGGGAAAGCAGCTTTGAAAATATTGTTCCTCTAAAGGGGGGCTCGGCCAAAAAGGCTTAAAAAACAACTTTATAGAGGAACATGTTGACCATCTGAAACCTTTTATATGAAGGCTCTGACAGCAGTACCTTGTAGAAAATAACCATTTTAGCATGTGCAAGGAAGCTTCCTTGCACATGTGTTGTTCTTAAGCTATGTCCAACATAACAAACTGTTGCTCTTGTTCTGTTGTATAATAAAGGCTCAGAAGGTAAGCATGCTCCTAATGGCTGTGAAAGTAGCTTTATTGCCTTGCTTGACCAGGTCCATTAGTAAAAACTGCAAAACTTTTATCTCAATGATAGGGTCCTGATTTCACCCACCTTCCATAGTGTAAGCAGCATAAACTCCCCTGAGCTTGGGTCTGCAGCTCCCCAGCTCTGCATCTATTTCATCCTGGTACCCCTGGATTTCATCTGTTTGAGGAAAAAGAAAAGAAGTAAATACATTTCAAAATGATCCAGGATCAAAACGGAAGACAAGCTACAAGTTAGATGAATATATTGAATTCTGTGGCAGTGTTTTACCACCACTTTAAGTGTTTGTTGATTTTGCAAACACACATTTCAATGTATTTTAGGGGGATTTAAATTAAACCAATACAGAGTTATGCACAATTATGAGGCGGAATGGAGATGATACATGGATTTTAATTTTTGCTTTAAAATTAAACGCATGTAAGTGTGACATGTCTTTATATTCCATCCCCCTGAATCAAAAATTTGTAGAACTACTTGTTGCTGCAGTTATAGCTGCATGTCTTTGGGGGTATGTCTCCATCAGCTTTTTATACCTAGAGACAGAACGTTTTGTTAAATTTTCTGTCCACAAACCTTAAGGTCAGTGTCTGATCATGTTAAAAGTCTTGCCAAAGCTTTTGCCTTTGGATTAGGTCTGGGCGTTGGGCCATTCTAATACATTAAACATGCTTTCATCGAAACTGTCCCATTCTAGCTCCGACTCCCAGTATAGGTTTGTTTTACCGCTGGAAGATAAAACATCTAACCAGCTTCGATGTCCCTGCTGAAGCAAAAAAACTCAATACATGATGGTTTCACAACTATGTTTCACAGTGGGGATGGTGTGTTCAAACTCCAAAGGGAAAATTTGTGGAGTTCAAGACTAATAGTTGTCATGTCTACAGATTCTCCCACCTAAACTATAATCTTGTCCACAACTTTATCCCTGACGTGTTCCTTGGTCTTCACAATAATGCTCTACTTTGTTATTCTATCAAAAACAATTCACTTAAGTTTGTGGTTGAAACGTGTACTAAGAAAATTGTAAGGGACATGATAAAATGTGAATATAGAGTAAATGATTAAAATTAATTGTGCTAGTATAAGTCTAAGTTACATATCACCAACAAAGAAAGCAAACAGAATTCAATTTGAGCTTGAGAATCGAGATTCCTTCTGGCGAACGAACGGCAATATTATATTCATACCTTCAAAGTCGTCTATCTTTTTCTTCAGCTCCAATTCCAACTGAAGGGAAAAATGAAAAAAAAAACAAAAAAAACACTGAATCATACAATGAAAGCCTTCTTTTAAATCTGACCAGAAATACAGAGTGAGGGGATTACAGGGGAAGGAATCCTAGAATAAAAAACATCAAGACTGATAATATGCTGCCAAAAGACACAGCTCAGGAATAATGCTCAATGCAATAGGGGAAATAATTTAAACCTCTTTTTTTGCAATTTTGTTCACTTAAAGAAATTTACAGTCTCTAATTTAGTGTTACCTTAATTTTAATGACAGTCTATTAACTAAGAATCTAAAAAACCCAATACATAACAGTTAAAAACTTGTTCGCGTGTTCAGTCAAAAACATACAGGGGTTGGACAGTGAAACTGAAACACCTGTCATTTTAGTGTTGGAGGTTTCATGGCTAAATTGGACCAGCCTTGTAGCCAGTCTTCATTGATTGCACATTGCACCAGTAAGAGCAGAGCGTCAAGGTTCAATTAGCAGGGTAAGACCAGTTTTGCTCAAAATATTGAAATGCACAAAAACCCTTTGGGTGACATACCGAGTTCAAACGAGGACAAATTGTTGGGGCACGTCTTGCTGGCGCATCTGTGACCAAGACAGCAAGTTTGTGATGTATCAAGAGCCACGGTACCCGGGTAATGTCAGAAACCACAAGAAGGCGAAACCACATCCAAAAAGGATTAACTGTGGAGGAAGAGGAAAGCTGTCTGAAAGGGTTTTTGGGTGTTAAACCCCGGGTTCTATCCCAAAAAACATAAAACCAGGATGCCCCAAATCACGGCAGAATTAAATGTGCACCCCAACTTCGTTTTCCCCCCGAACTGTCCGTCGGGAGCTCCACAGGGTCAATATACACGGCCGGGGCTTTTTAGCGAAAACCTTTTTCACTCATGCCAAGCCAAACGTCGGTTTTAATGGGGCAAGGGCGCAAAAACTTAGGCTTGGGCAATGTGAAAAAAAGTATTGTTCTCTGATGAGTCCCCCTTTTTCGTTTTCCCCACATCGGGGAGTTACGGGTGGGAAGCCCCCCAAAAAAGCGTACCACCCAGACTGTTGCATGCCCCAGAGTGAAGCATGGGGGGGTCAGTGATGGTTGGGCTCATATCATGGCATTCCCTTGCCAAAAATTGTGCTAGATGGGCGGTCACTGCAAGGAATACAACCCTTCTTGAGGACCATGTGCATCCAAGGTTCAAACATTGTATCCTGAAAAGGGGGGGTGCCGTGTTTATCAGGATGACAATGCACCAATACACCAGCAAGACTGGTGAAAGACTGGTTTGATGAACATGAAAGTGAAGTTGAAAAAATCTCCCCCTGGACTGCATAGTCACCAGATCTAAATATTTTTGAGCCACTTTGGGGTGTTTTGGGGGGAGTGAGTCAGGAAACGTTTTCCCCCACCAGTATCACGTAGTGACCTGGCCACTATCCTGCAAGAAAAATGCCTTAAAATCCCTCTGACCCCTGTGCAGGACTTGTATATGTCATTCCCAAAACGAATTGATGCTGTATTTTGGGCCGCAAAAGGGGGGCCTACCCAAAAAACAATAAATATTGTGTTAAACCAGGGGTTTCAGTTTCATTGTCCAACCCTGTAAAGCCCTTAATGATCTAGCTCAAAATACATCAGAGATCTGATTTTCCATATGTTCCTAACAGGGCACTTTGTTCTCAGACTGCGGTTTTTTGGGGGTTCCCAGAGTCTCTAGAAGTAAATGGGAGGGGAAACCTTTAGTTATCAGGCTCCTCTCCTGTGGAAACAGCTCCCCCTTTTAGGTCCGTGAGGCAGACACCCGTCTACTTTTAAGGCTAGGCTTAAAACTTTCCTTTTTGATAAAGCTTATAGTTAGAGTGGCTTAGGGTGCTGGATGACATGGTGACCACTTTCCCTCTGCTACATACTACCCTCCAGTTTTGCCTGATTTATGGCCCTACACCATACTAATAAATTATTGTGGTCTAAAACCAGGTGTTTCAGTTTCATTGTCCAACCCCTGTAGCTTTGAAAAATTATGTGCCACTGCTTTATTGATTTCTTCTGTTTTTGTTTTCTTTTGTCCATCCATCCATCCTATCAGAGATCGGATCGTGGGGGTAACAGGTTTAGGACGCAACCACAGACATCGCTCTCCACAACGACATCCTCCAGCTCCATCTGGGGAATCCCTAGCTGTTCCCAAGCCAAACAGAATATATAGATCCTCAAGCAAGTTTGGGTCTTCCCAGAGGTCTCCTTCCAGTGGGAGGTGATCAGAAAACCATTGAAGGGAGGCGCTCAGGGGGCATCCTGATGAGATGCCCAAACCACCTCAGCTGACTCCTTTTAATGCGGAGAAGCAGCAGTTCTACTTTGAGCTCCTCCCGGGAGATGTAGGTTCCCCCGCCATCTCTAAGGCTGAGTTCAGCCACCCTCCAGAGGAAGCTCATTTTGGTCGCTTGTATCCATGTTCTTGTTCTTTTGGTCATGATCCATATCTCATGACTCATAGGTTGGGGTTGGAGCACAGATGGATATGGGAAGAAACTTGTGCCATCAGAAACTGAATTTGAATTGCTCAAACTGAATCTGTATTTGTGTAATTTGAAATTAAATGCATTGGTTTGAAAATGAATTTCACTAAACTGACAAATGCGTCCTTCTTATCCCCAGATTTGAAGGATGGGTCCGGTGTATCCTCCGTGTCCCACCCTATCCCATGATTCATTGCGGGTCGAAGTAGATTGTTCAAACAGAAGTGGCAAAGGCCGGAGGACAGAAAAGCTGTGAATAAAATTGGATATATTGCGCATTCTGTGAAACAATTGAACTTTTACAATGTTTTTAGACAAGAATGTAGTTGTGTAAACCTAAAATATCTGATCAGTTTATCCAGATATCGCTTAATTGCACAAATGCGCCGATATGTTCGTACGCTGCCCCAGCAGCAGAACAGCTGACTCCCAGCACATTGTTTTCAAAATCCCGCTGGGTTTCCCCAATGGGTGGAAGTTAAATAGATATAATTCAGTCAGATGAAATGTAATATTAATGTTTGGTTTATTTATTATAATAATTATTATTATTATTATTATGCTCTGCAAATAAACTGATTTAAACTTTGTTCCTAAAGTTATGTCAGTGTTCAAGTTGTTGAAAGCTTAACAAATAAATTAAGCAAATGGTATCTGTCATCAATGTATTTCAGCTAGTGTTAGATTTTTATATCTATGAACACAAAAATTATTTTCAACATTTTAAATGGCTGAATGAACAAGATCATAAAACAACATTTTAAAACAAAACAGCATTACAAGCCATCAGCAATATGTAAAAGGGTAAATAAAAACCGTGTAGTTATTTACAGTAGAGACAGCGTTATTAACCTTCAGGATCCATTTGTTCGGCTTCACAGCTTTCTGCTTCACGCTAACAGTTGCTAGGCAACAGAAGCTACGCTGAGGTAAGGGCAAGAGAAACGCAGACCAACGTAAAACCGGCGGCAAACTAGGCTAATCTGGCATGTTTCGCTAATAGCTGCAGGTAACATAATAGATGCTCATTTGACTTGGTGATTGACATCCACCAAGCTCATGAATGCTGCACTGCTCCAGCTCAACATGCCGTAAAGGAAGTTTAACCTGATGTGAAACGTAAATCAATGAATCTGTGTTTGATTAATCTGTGGCTATCCTCAAGGACCCGGATGTGTGACACAAAAAAATGAATTTTGGAACTGAAATTGAATTAAAGACCTGAAAGTGAAAGTAGTCAAAATTAATTTTTAATACAACAAAATAAATTTTAAAAGCAAATGAATTCATTTTCAAACCAATGTATTTAATTTCAAATTACACAAATACAAATTCAGTCAGAGCAATTCAAATTCAGTTTCTGATGGCACAAGTTTCTTCCCATAGAGGGGACGTGGCAGTTGGGTTGGGTAGGGGGGTTCTGTGTCTCTCTGGCCTGGGTGCTGCTGCAACTGTGTTTCACTGCCAGCCTGCCTCCATGTTGGGCATGTGCCTACTCTGCAGGGGTGCGTAGACTCTCCTTGACAGGGGCCGCTACAGCCTCTATGGACCGAGGCTACCTGCCCCTTCTGCTCTTGGGCGAGGAGTGATGTGAGGTTACTAATCTTCTCATTATTGTAACCTTCTTTGTAATTCCAGGTAAAGAAACTAGCACACACACACACCTACTCAACAAACACACATCTACTACATGCATTAAGAAAGAGACTAGTTAAAAACGAGTTAAAATGGCATCCATGGAAGAGTTCCAAGGTCAAAACCCAAACTCACAAAAAGAGCACAAGAGTGTCTCTCACATTTAAAGAAAAAGACATTTTGATGATCCCCAAGACTTTTGGGAAAGTATTCAATGGAAAGTGGAACTTTTACAAAGATGTGTGTCTTACTAGATCTGCCTTAAAACTGACATCATTTCAGAAATGGTAAATAGATTAAACTTGTGTAGCGATTTTCCAGTCATACAGACCACTCAAAGCGGTTTACACTAGAGCCACATTCATCCAATCGCACTCACTAACGCTGACACATTCATACACCGATACGCAGATCGGTAGGCAACTTGAGGTTAAGTGCCTTGCCCAGGGGCACATCAACATATGGCAGGAGGAAGCTGGAATCGAACCCACAACCTCCTGATTGCTGCTTCAGGACCTGGAGGACTTGCAGTAATTGATGGAGCCATCAATTCTGTTCTTTAGCTCAAAATCTTGAAGGAGAATGTAAAACCACTACATGACCCTAAACTCAAGCACACTCGAGTTATGCAGCAGAAAAATGATCCAAAGTACACCAGCAAGTCCACCTCTTAATGGTTAAAAACAAAACAAGTTTTGAGTAGCCTGGTCAAAGTTTACTTGAATATATTTTAAATAATACTCAAAAACCTTGCAATATGGCCAGTTTGAAACAATTCCAAAAAGGAAAGTGGACAACGATTCTGCAGGATCGACACAACACACATCTTCAGTTATTGCAAATGCTTGATTGCACACGTTGACACAAAGGTGGCACAAACACGTAGAAAAATGAATTCTTTATTAATCCTAGCGGGCAATTCAATTGAGTTTATACAGTAGCGTACAGGACATACACAGGCATAAAAACATAAATATCTAATAAAAATAGATAAAATACCTTAACTAAATACAATGCTATATCCACACTACAACACGAAATTCCTAAAGGCCTTTTGACATTAATAATTAGATATAGGACAGAGATCAGCAATATAAACATTGAAACAGTGGAAAAAAGAGTGAAACTATGAATGGGTTATTTTCAGTGTAAGAAGAATTGTAAATTCTGGTAGCCTGAGGAACAACAAAGGATTTCCTGAATCCGTCCGTGATGCAGGGCAGGGAAAACAGTCTCCTGCTTAAAGTACTCCTCTGCCTAGTGATGACGCTATGCAAAGGGTGGCTCTGCCGCCTCTATACTTTCTCCTCAGTACCTCAGGTATATCGTGAAAAGTTCCCTTGATCCAGTTTAGTTTCAGTACCAGTAATTCATTACGTGAACATGCATAATATTCACCACCACAAACCATAGCATAAAATAATATAAGCCATCCCTGGATATGTCACCTGCTGAAACTGGAAGTTTTTTGTATGTTACAGGTAGGGTCCTGAATTACTGACATAACATGACCCACCTATACACATACAACTACACCCCTACCCAAGAACGTTCGGTTCAACAAGAAACAGAGATTGAACCACAGAAAACATAAAAAAACTCTGTACTCCCAGTTCTTAAAAAAAAGGTTGTGGCGACCTACACACTAGCTGCCATGCATCCAAAAAATACGAAACAGCCACAAAAATAAACCCAAAGTTATGTTTTCACCATTAATGACCTGATTAATTTTGATTTTACTATGTTTATAAAAAACTCCTACCGACTCTCTGCGTGAACAGTTTGCTAATCACTTGAGAGGCAAGATTGAGTTAATTAGAGCCAACATTTTATCTGAGCAAAAAGTAGTTTTTAATTCAATTGATCTGTTCTTACCTCTAAAAACACTGAACAGTTTGGTCCTGGTTGGTGCAGAGATGCTTGGTAGAGTTTCATACCAAGTCAAACCAACCATTTGTCCTCTTAACCCAATTTCCACATCACTTTTTAAATTATTCTATAGATTTGTTGAACGTGATAGTATTGTAAAGGACAGGACGAAAAGAATGGAATCTCTCTGGGTCAAAGCACTGTAAATCTTGGATCCCACACAAAACTTGGGTTAAAACTTAGTGGAGAAACCTTCGACTAGCAGCACAGTTAGATGTCCCTTGTAGTATGCCACCGGATTTGGATAAAAAGAAAAGGAGGAGAGGAAGCAAAGAAGTGAGGACACAAAAAAGGACAAAAGGAAGGAATCAAAGATTGACACCAGGAAGAAGGCAAGGCAGGACACATGGAAAGATGAACATAAGAAAATAAATAAGGGGGGTAGGACACAAGGAAAAAAGTAAAGAAAGGACAAGGGATAATGGGGGGTAGAACACAAGAATGGACAGTAGAAAGGAAAGATTGATGCCAAGAAGGGAGGCAGGACACCTAGAAAACAATGAAGAATTGAAGGAATGACACAAAGAAGCAAGGTATGTAAGACACAAGATAGGGAGACAAGGAGGAAAGATAAAGAGGACACAAATAAGGAAGTAAGGACATGAGGAAGAAAGGAAACAGACAAGGAAGGACAGAAGGAGGACTACAAGGAAGAAAGGTCAAAAGAAAAGATAAAAGGAATGTAGGTCATCAGGAATTAAGAAAGTATGAAGCATGGAAAAAACAAAGACAACATTTGGCAATACAAATGTTTCTCCACACCATTTTCTTTTTTCCATATTCCATTCCAATTCCAAAGTTTTCAGGAAATTGACTTTTGACTAATACCTGTTGGGCTTTTTTCTTCTTGAGTCCAGCTGTAAAGCATGGTGGGTCACACTCTTGGTCTAGATCTACCCTCATAAACTCCTCGATGGTCAGCTGACTTGTGGGTGTGTCCTCAAACTCTGTGAGTCTAATGTGGAAAGAGAATACAAAGTCATTAAAAAAGTACACCGAGTCACTGGGACTACAATGATACATTATTAGAGATGGGAATCTCTATGTTAAACTGGGAAAAACACTGACGAATGTGATAAAGAAAAGCCATACAGGTTTCTACAAAGTGGTAGTTTGAAAATTTTGTCAAATAAAAAATCTTTTCAGCCTACCTTTTCTTTAGTGTGGTTTCACAGACTTTCACAACGTTAACAACTTCTTTGATGGTGCGACAGAAGTCGTGTAAACGAGCAGCAACAAGAAGAGCTGAAAAACAAGCAAAAAACAGGAGTTTTTGCCAACAATGCCTTGTAAAATGGTGATGAGTTGATTATATTGATGATAAAATTCTTCTCAGAGGACATTGTTCTGATTAATTTTAATAACCTCTTGCTTGTACATATCTAAAGAACTCATCTCTTTTCTCTCTATTGAAAAGTAGCAACAGCTGGTTGCAAAATCATTTCTACATACCCCTCCATGTTGTGATTCATTTTGTTAGTCCAATGTATGAATCAGTGATTATAATTATGAGGTTTAAATCAAGTGTCATATTATATCCACTTTAATGTTTGTAGCTCTTTTTTAATTTTGTATTTCCTGGGCATTCTAAAACATTTTTAAAAGGTAAAATTTGTGACTAAGTCTAAATAATTTTGGAGTTGCTTTTCAGCTCAGATCAGATTTGGAATTGAGCTGAATTCTTGACTTGTTTCAATTTCTTTCCTTCTAGCTTCATAGTTTTTTTTTTTTAATCCTGCAGTCTAACTGCGCAGCCACAACTATTTTCTTTCCCTCTTAATTCTCCCTCTTTTCACTATCCAACTCTAATATTAAGCTCGTTATTATCCACAACTTGCTGTCCATTCATCAATGTACTGATATCAGTGGAATCCGTCTTACATGATTGTGCTGCAGCAACAAGTCGAGCAGTCTGCAATCTATCGTGAAAGGCTGCCAGCTGTTACTGTTATATTGATCTTGCACAGTGCAACAGGGTCCAGTCTTGATGGATTTTTGTAATCACTCACTGTCTGCTGAGCTTAAGGGGTTTTCATACAGGACCATGCACCCTGAGCCTAGCTCCATTCATCTTTTGATCAGCTTCACTCTGCTTGTTGCCACTACAACGTTTCACCATGGAGATGTAGGGTTCAGACTGATAAGTGTTTTTACCTTAGTTTCCTTAAACAATACTTCTTCCTTTTAACAGTGGCTTTCTTCTTGAGTCTCTCATAAAGGCTATATTTGCGAAGTGAAAGAATAACAGTTGTTCTGACAAATGATTCTCCCAACTGATTTATAAATCACTGCAGCTCCTCCAGAGTTTTCATTATTCTCCTGGCTGCTTTTTCTAATTTAGGCTTTTTCTATTTACCACTTAGTTACCTTCTAAAAGCAGTTGCTGGGACTTTATTTTATTGAGTGGTAGACTAATTTGGACAGAGTACAAAATCCTTAAATGCTTAAATCCATGTTTGTCTATTTGTCCAACATATTTTTAAATTCTTAATGATTTTCCTTGTGCTTAATTATGTGCTACTTTGTTTTGGACCATCATAAAATCGGTCAAATATACACTGAAGTCTGTAGTTTTAATGGGAAAAAACTTGGGAAAGTTTAAGGAGTGAATACTTTTGTAAGCCACTGTACAAGAAAAACACAGATTGAATAGAAAGAATTAAAATGTTTTGTCTAATTACAAAATATCTTGCAAGCATATATTGCTAACTTTAAGCAACAGCACCAATACGCAGTGTTTCTGTTTGTAGAACTTCAAGAGAGAACCGATACGACAGGAGGCACCTCATGGTACTGAACAAACAGTCAGCCCACACACAAAATCATTGCTTTATAAAACAAACACTAACATTATGCAATGAACGGCCGTGTGAGACTTGGAGGGGAACGGTTACATAACCGTCATTAGACCTATAGCACTCAAGAGGCTGATGAAAGATGTATGCACCAATCTTCTTCCATATGCACACTTCTAACTACTTTTACGAGTTCAAGAACGGTTACATTGCCTTGAAACCAAATACATCCAATACATTCAAAGCTTTCTTCTTTTCTTTCTAAGTGGAGACCTGCCTTCACTGTTTTGTTCCTTTACTCAAGCTCTTATCCTAATAACCAGAGGAAATTGATTTTGCAATTTAAACATTTATCTGTGAAAAAGGAGCACAAGAATGCTTTTGCCAATGGAAAACTGAATTTGCTTCATATTTAGAAACGGATGACTACTCCTCCAGTCTGAGTGTTTCTACCTCAATGATTTATGATGACCAATTAATTATTGAGGCGGTGCAGCCGAGAAACAGAAAAGGTAGAAAACTCTAACTTGTGTGTAAACATGTAGGGAGTGGAAGAAGCAAAAAATGTGATTTTAATGTCAAAGCTAAGGATACTCTTGCACTGATGGAGAGCTGTGAGGTCAGCACACATTGACAGTACACATGAGGGACTATTTCGGTTCTCCGTCTGAGGTTTTGTGCTAAAGAGTTACAAGTCTACATGTATACAAATTTGAATAAGCAAGAATCTTAGGACAATCTTTGGACATGCTAATTCATTTTTACCTGGGTGTACATAAGGGAATGCCAGACTCTTCCCGACAGACCTCTATATAAACACGCAAGATGTAAATTTGCTCTGTACTCATCTCCGCACGATTAAAAATCATCTCAACTCAAGGGAAGAACAGGAACTTCAAATTGAAGGTTTAGGTGCTCCTAAAATACCATCTATGATGCTGTTGCAAACCTGTCTGACAAAACCAAACGTTAACCTCTATTCTTGGCAGAACTAGAGTAGACTGATGAGTTGCAGCTGATCTGGGGGACTGATACTTAGCCCGCAGATACAACTAAGCTAACTTAATTAGCTTAGGAACACGGGCATTGTTCAGGTGAACAAAACGGCACCAAATGAAACGTCGCTCTCAGAGAATGTTAATATCCTCTAACATAGAATTACATCCCACAGTTATAAACGTTTTCAGTTTGAGTTGAATTAAATAGCTTAAGTCAGCTAAAACAGATGGTGTATATTCGACTAGCCATTAGGCTTCCACCACACACATTATGAATTTACTTATGATTTACATGCTCACAGCAATATAAAAATCGTCCGACCACAGGTGAAAGAATTGTTAGATATTAATTTCCCTAACCCTTTAAGAAAAGGATCAAGATTCTCTTATTATATGAATATGTGAAAATAGTGTTTTTTGTCTTTTTGTTATGCTTGCTGTTCACTGCAGAAAGGCTAGAAGAAAATACTCTGCTCAAAAAAGTTAAAGCAACACTGTATCTCCTCTCAGCTCCTAGACAGTCTAATGTGCGACCTGGTGGCGTCAGATGGACCTAAACATGATGTCCCAGAGATGTTTTATTGGAGTGGAGTCAGTGGAGCATGGAGGCCAGTCAATAGTATCAGTTCCTTTATCCTCCAGGAACTGCCTGCATACTCTTGCAACATTAGGCCAGGCATAATCATGCACCAAGAGGAACCCAGGACCCACTACACCAGCAAAGGGTTTAACGCTGGATCTTAGGGTTTCTTCCCAATTCCTAACAGGAGTCAGGGTGCCATTCTTTATCCTGAACAGGTCTGTTCATCCCTCCATGGATATGTCTTCCCAGACCAACAATGACCCACCACTAAACCGATCAAGCTGAACAATGTTGCAGGCAGCATAACGTTCACCGCAGCTTCTCCAGACCACTTTCATGTCGGTCACATGAGCTCAGAGTGAACCTGCTCTCCTCTGTGAAACGAACAGGGCACCAAGCCAAAATATCCTGTTCTGGTGTTCTCTGGCAAATGCCAGTCGAGCCCCACCATGCTGGGCAGTACGCACAGGTCCTACTAGAGGACGTAGGGCCCATAGGCAACCCTTATAAATTATTTTTCTAATGGTTTGGTCAGAGACATTTATGCCAGTGGAGGTCACTTTATAGGGCTCTGTAGGGCTCTGACTATGCGCTTCAAGGGAATAAATATAAGCACATATCAATTTACTTATCAAGAAGCCGCCCATCTTAAACTGTCCCAGCTTCCAGTTTGTTCCCAGACTGTTGTACAGAAATGGGAAATGGCCTTCACTTGTGTAATGTTTTTTATCAATCCGAGGACTCCAAAGCACTTTACAATACAATCAGTCATCCACACGCCGACAGTGGTCACACTGTAGCCACAGCTGCCTGGGGCAGACTGACAGAAGTGAGGCTGCCATACAATTGGCGCCACCGGGCCTTCTGACCACCATCAGCAAGCAAGGTGGGTGAAGTGTCTTGGCCAAGGACACAACGACTAAGACGGATGGAGCAGGGGTTCGAATCGGCAACTAACAGGTTACAGGACGAACCCCCCTACCACCTGATGTATTATCATTGTGTGTCATTCCTGTGAAAATAGTTGTTTTAAAAATCAGTTTTCTAGTTTTCCAATGTCAGCAACTTCAGAAACATGCATATGCCAGACATGTACTTGGCAGGGGTTGCTACTCATTTCCCCAGTTAATTATTGATTCATCTGAAGTTTTGCAATCGCAGCTTTTGTACACTAGGCCCTAGGTGGTCAGCTATCGGTGCAGTTTTATTCCCCAAAATAAACGCAGATTAAATGTTTTTACTTTTTTTACTGCTTTCTACTGATTGCTAAATAACAAAGGCGGCCTCTGTTCTGGGGACTCCTCTGGAACCTCTGGAGATCACTGTACAAAGAAGGATTCTTCATAAAAAGAAGAACATTATGGAGAACCCTGAGCATCCTCTTCATGAGACCGACAAAGTGTCTTCAGTCAGAGGCTTCTTCAGATCTGCTGTAAGAAAGACCACTACAGGATATCCTTCCTTCCCACAGCCATAAGCATCTACAACGGCTCTGAGGAAACCTGCATAATATGAGCTACAAATAGCTATGAGCTATGAATTGAATTGAATTGATGTGAAATATGCAGCAGAGGCAACACAAATCAAGATATTTAGCATAAGAGATGAATTGTAGCAAGAAACCAAAAATAAAACTGATGTTTTCTTTATCAAGTATGTCTACAACCAATTAAGAAGCATTAGATCATTTGCTTTCAGGGGGCTTCATTTGACCCGTTATAGGGTATCCAGTTTCTCTGTCCACATCCTAGGCAAACACAAAATGTTTCTGACTTGGGTTAAACACAACCAGAGCTGCTTTTTGTCACTGATCTTGTTTTTCATGTTAAGGATCTCCAATTCAGGGTCTCATCTTTACTTTTTGCAAATGATGTGGTTCTGTTGGCATCTTGAAGCCATGACCCTGTATTCACTAGAGTGGTAAGTCAAGTGTAAAGCGGACAGGATGAGTCAGTTGCTCTAAAGCCAGATTCACACTGTCCAGGTACTGCCTTTTTCTCGGCCAAAATCCTTTTTTAAAGAAAGGATCATAAGAGAATCTCACCAATTCAACTCTTCCTCGATGAACCTGCAAAAAATGTCAATATATGTCAGATAACTTCTTGGGAACATGTTCCGTGTGACAGCTGCTGAGTCTAATTCTTTCATCTTTTGCCCAGCCTTAAGGGCTCCTCCTCTCCCTCTTCAGTGTCCGACTCCAATAACAAGTGCATTCAAAATCAACCTTTTTTTTTTTTTTAATATGTGAGGTGAGTCTACTGCAGCAACAAGTAGTGCAATCTGAGGCCATGCTTCTGAGAAAAAAACAAGCACTGGTCTCTCCAGCTCAAAAAAGATCTGCTTTAAGTCAAGGATTTCAAATAATTTGGTGATGACAGGAAGGAAGAGGAGCTAGATCATGACCAAAAACATGAGCTCCAGGCTACAAGCGGCTAAAAGGTGCCTTCTTTGTGGGACAGTCACACTCTGCCTAAGAGTTGAGGGGAAGAGCTGACAGTAGGGCCCCTGCTCCTTAACTTTAAAAGAAGTCTGCTAAGATGGTTTGGAATCAGTTCCAGATCTTTGAGGCAGAGCAGGGGATCTTAAACTTTATGAACGAAGCTCTGAATCCGCTTTCTCGGGAAGACAGGAGGTCCGAAACTACTAGGGATGAACAAATCGGGTTGATTAATTTTATGCCTACAACGTTTTGTTACTGTAAGCCACTCTGATTTCCGACAGCAACATGCAATAATCACTCTAACTTGAGAAGAAATTTTAACTTAAATTTGACCAACTTAATTATTGTTCGTGCCTCAACAAACATAAAGTGCATTACTTTACACACAAGAATAAACAAAACAAAATAATCTGAACTTGAAGTGCAACAAGGCGCAGCATGTCTCCTCTGCGCTTCTCCTGCCACACATCGCTCACATCAAAACCCTGTGTAGGCAGGGAGCAGGCAGAAAGCAGCTGTGCCTTATTTTCTAAGTTTAGGCTGGTCTGTGTTCCAGATAATTATCCCAGTGGATCCTTTTATACAAGAAAAGAAAAACATATACATGACATTCTTGCATATATACACAATAATAGTTTAGTTAATTTAGTTATTTTTTACAGTTTCACACAGATAACTAATGTGACAATGTCACACACACACACAGTTGAATTCAGTGAGTTATGGTTTTCAGGTTCTGGCCATCTAAAGGCCATACAGTGAGTGGTGTAGGAAGTCGTTCGGTAGAAATCTGGCATTGAGGAACCAGATCTCAGTCGATTGAATTTTGTTCTGAGAAGGAGTCCAGGAGTGCTGGTATAATGAGGGACTCGTCGTTGATATGCAGCATGGAGTGGATCAGAAATAGGGGGATATTACTGTTCAGTATATCATGATCCAGAATAGTTATGTAAATGTGCTCTGACTTGTGCACAAACAATGACAATCTGTATGCTTCTTTTGTTAAAGCAACCAATATTTTATCCCTTCACAGAAATGCTGTCTGATCAATTCAACTAATATTTATTTGACCACTTGGAGGCGCTCATATAGCAAAGAAATTCCCTTTTTTTTTTTTTTTACGGTGGGAGCTCATCAAAAGCAACACACATAGCTCACAAAATGACAGGACTTTATGTTCGACAAAATCTCCATTTCCTCAAATTTCCACCAACTTAACAGGTGTTTATCAAAATGGCAGCATACATGACAGCATAGAAAGCAAACTTTTTTTTTTTTTTTTAAAGAGTTTTTCAGCACTAGTGGCCTTTATTTTTTTGACAGTAGGCAAACAGGAAAGAGGGGTAGGGAGAGGGGGAGACATTCGGCAAATGTCGCCGGGTCCGGGACTCGAACCCGGGACAGCCGCTTCGAGGACTGTAGCCTCTGTATATGGTCGCGCGCTTAACCCCATACCATCAGCGCGGAGCAAAAAGCAGACAAAATTTCTCACTTTTCCAGACTGAAAATTCTAGAGTTTCAAGACCTTTCTAGTCCATTGTTAAGGTTAAAAAAATTGACGAATGGCAGATGGAAAAATGGACGAAGATGGATGAACAACAGACGAACGGACAAAGAGACAGCAAACAGATGAACGCTGAACAGAACGGTGGATGGAGGATTTACAAAAGGATAAATGGCAGGAGGGACAAGTGGACAGATGGGTGGATAGACTGGTTATTGGATTAAAACATTTATTAATTATGGATAAAGTGGAAAGGGGAATAGTCTGGAAATACAACTATACAGAAAAATCTAGCTCCCCACAGAAACCCTGTAATTAAAAAATACTTAAGATTAACACTGCTCAAATCAGTGACATTTTATGTTTGAACAACAGTCGGAAAACACATGATGTTAGGGTGTGTTGATCATATAAAGAGTGACGGAGAACAGTTTTTGTGTTTACACATTTTGCTTCTTAGTGGTCTTTTACAAAACTTTTTTCGTTTGCATGGATAAAAGCGGCAGTTAAACATGACTAACAATTCTTGCTGGAATGAGAAATCTGTGGTTTCAGCATCTTCTTAAAGGCAAGATTGCAGAGAACAGAACAGTAGTTACTTTCCTTCCTCATATTTTACAGCTCCTGCTGCCCTGAGCTTTCAGGCCCCTATATGAAGTATTCTGTTGGAAAAAAACGTTATCTAATGCTGTTTTGTGTTTATGGTTACCTGCGCCACAGAGTCCAGATGGCCTTCTTCCCGTGTGCATCCAGTCTCTCTTCATTCTCTGAACCAGTCGCAGTGCCGTCATGGAGACCTCGCGGCTCTTCTCGCCAAATTCCAGCATTTGGGTGAAACGAGGTATATACAGGCAGGGGTCTGGGTAGAAGGAAAAAAGTAGTTCTTTTATCAACTGAGACTTTGTAAGATTCTAAACCTCCTTAAAAGATTTCTTTGGTTTTTGCCACAATGCATTTTAAAATTAGACAAAACTTACTTGAATATAGACAAACAGAAATTTCTAATGACTAATTTTATTAAGGAAAAAAGCTTTCCAAAGAAACCTGGCATTATGTGAAAATATAATTTTCCACCAATGTCATATCATGAATTATCTGAAATGCCCAAATTGTTTTGGAGAACTATGTTAATTTTTACAAGCCACACCTAGCCGTTATTATTGCCTGACCTGTAGAATCAATAACCCACTGTTTGAGAAGCAACAGGAATGTGTCAAACACTATTTCCATCCAAGGCAGAAGACGTGGAGATGGTGGAGGAGTATGAATACCTTGCTGTTCACCTGGACAAAAGACTGAACTAGAGAGGAAACAATAAAGCTGTACAGAGCAGACTGTACTTATTGAGGAAATGAAGATCCTTCCGTTTTTGCAGCAAGGTCCTGCATTTCTTACATAGGTCTGTAAAGAGTGCAGTCTCTTCACCCATCCTCTCCTAAGGTGGCAGCCAGTGACTTCAAAAAGCTCAACAAGCTGATAAGGAAGGCTGGTTCTGTTCTGGGGACTGTTCTAGATTCTCTGGAGATTATTGTACAAAGGATTCCTCATAAAATGAAGAAGATTATGGAAAACCCTGAACCCTTCATGAGACTGTCAAACAATAACGTCTTCAGTTAGAGGCTTCTTCAGATCCGCTGTGATGCCGAACGCTACAGGAGATCCTTCCAATCCACATCGACTCTTTGAAGAAACTTAGGAAATATACGAGTTACAACGTCATTTAAATTTCCCTTTGGGCAAAATACAGTGTTTATTAACTAGATTGAAATAGAACCTGTGTGACAAACTAAGTTAAGCTCAACAACATTAACAAGACTTTGGGACTTAAGAGAAATGGACAAAACTAATGGAAAAAACAAAACATAAAGTGATGCAATGCAGACCTTACTTGGGCTCAGTTAAATTCAGTGCTCATCATTTACCAATAAAGAGAATGGGCAAATAAAAATCTATGGGAGACACCCAAGGCCAAAACCACTGCTGACAAAAAGCTCACAAAGGCCCGTCTCACAGTTGCCTAAGAAACAATTCAATTCAATTGACCTTTAAGTTGTTCAAAAACAACTTAAAGGTCTACAAAACTTTATGGAAAAAATGTGTATACCAACAAGACAAAAGCAGAACCGTTGAAATGTGTGCATTGTCTTACACCTAATATACGACCAGAAGCATTTCAGAAAACTCTCTACCAGGAGTCAAACATGGTGGTGGTAGTATGATGGTCTTGGGGTGCTTTGCTTCTTAAGGACCTGGATGGCTAGTTGTAATTGATGGAGCCATGGATTATGCTCTCTACCAGTAAATCCTGAAGAAGAATATCTGGTCATTAGTTGATGACCATAAGCTCAAGTGCATTTGAGTTATAAAGTAGGACAATGATATAAAGCCCTTCAGCAAGTTCACCCCCGAAGAGGAGTTTATGCTAGAAAACCCTTTAAGGCTTAGAAAACTGTGCAAATAAGACTGGGTCATATTTCACCCACATGCAATTTAAAAAAATTTGTTGCCAAGGGTGACACAACCAGAGGCAGCATGGAGTGGATTTTTTTATTTATTTGTTTCTCTTTTTACATAGGGCCAGGTTGCTTTGGCTTTTTTTGTTTTTTAATAAATTATCTTAAAACTACAGGTTTACTCAGATTATTTTCATCTGACTTTAAAGCCTGTTTAATGATATGAATAATGTAACTGTGATATATATGAAAAACAGAAAAACAGAAAAAAGGACAAATAGATTTTCTGTAATGTACTTTGTAAACAGATGCTCAAATGATGATAGTTGTTCTGGAGGAAGTTATCTTTAAAGTGGGCAGTACCTGCTCCATGTCAAACATGAAAAATTTAAATTATTATTATTTTTCTTTTTTTTTTAATCACAACTTTCTGCTTTTACTACCAATAGCATGGCTGGTGGGCAATTTGCTTTTGGTCTCTTTTTTGCCTCTGCAAAAAAAAAGCCTCTGAAACTTAGGTGGTAATCACAATTTTAATGAGAAAGTGAAATTAGAATAAACCCCTGTTCTCTAAATCAGCAGAAGTAGTTTCTCTTTTCCAAGCGATGACTATGGACATAAATGTTTGAATTTAATGTCTTTGCTCACAAAGGAGTGCAATGGAAAGCTGGAAGCTGGTAATAAGATTGAGGCCGATTTGTTCTTCCTCATCATGTACTGTCTGCAAAGCTGACCACTGCTCCAAGTTATACTGGAAAGTCTAGCTTAAAAAACAGCCTTACTTCAAAACTACAAATCCACCAAACAGCAGTTTATTCCAATTTATGGGTGCATGTGATTTCTGAAGGTTTATATAGAATGAAGGTTGGTCTGTAGAGGATTCCAACTCTGGAAACCCTGTTACAGGGGCTTCATTTTTCACCAGTTTGACGACATATCTGTTTTTCCAATATGAAGTTTCTCTTTTGCTTAGTTCTCTGAAATAAGGATGTCAAGCACACAAAGAGTTTTAGAGATGGTGCCTTTGCAAAAATTGTGTCATTACTATAACAAACTTTTATATATTTTATTATGGCAGACCAACACACAAAGTAGTACATGAGAAAAATTATACATTTCTTATTTTTTTTTTTTTAGAGAGATCCTGTCCTCTGACTTAACTGTTTGAGCAACCACCTTTAGCTGCATGTCTTTTGGGACATATCTTTATCAGCTTTGCACATCTAATTGCTAAAGTTTAGCCAATTTTACTTTGTAAAATAGTTAAGATCACCGTTTAGCTGGAAGCCAAACCTCTGCCCCACTCAAGTCTTTTACAGCTTCCTACAGATTTTGTTCTAGGATTGACCTGTACCTAGCCCCATCTTCCCTCTGTAAAGCTTGAATGTCCCTGGAGAAGAAAAACACACCCACAGCAAGATGGTGCCACAACCATGTTTTACCATAGCGAGTGTGTGTGGTGTGCTTAGTGTTACGTGCCCTGTTAGTGTCCCATCTTTCATGCAGACCAAAAAGTTCTATTTTTGTCTCAACTGACCAGAGTACCTTCTTTCACATGCTCGCTTGGTCCTCAACATGGCCTCTGGCAAACTGCAAAAAAGGACTTCTTATGGCTTTTATTTATTCTTTCTATTCTTCCATAAAGGCCAATGTTTAGGTCAAATTAGATTTGAGAGAACTAATGTTCTGGCGACAGTCCCCCACCTTAGCTGTGCATCTCAGCAGCTTATCCAATGGCAAACCAGGTTTTTAATTCACACACACAAATACAAATATGCATGTACATACATACACACTATACTGCCAAAAGTATTTGTGTGTCTAGTTTGACATGTAAACGAACTTTGACGACATTCTATTCTTAATGTATAAAAGGTCAAATTTGTTAATAGACCCCCCATTGCCAGCAATTGCAACTTTAACTATTCTGTACACATCTTTCAGAAGGTTTAGGAGTGTGTTCATAGTTAGATGAGAAAACCAGAATTTCCGCCTCTGCTCTAATTCATCCCAAAGGGGTTAGAGAAGGTTGATGTCAGTACTTTGTGCAGGCCAGTCAGGTTTCTCCACACCAAATGTTAAACACCTTCAGCCATGGAAGTGATTGGAACACCAGAATTCAATGATTTTGAAGCATCAGAAAAAAGGTGGTTGGTGGGCGTTAAGCACTTATTTACTTGCAAGGATTGAGTAAAGCAGTTTTAAGAGAGTCAAGCTATAGCCCCCCCTCAGTTTTTCGTCTCCCTTTGGAAGATCTTTGTGTGCCCTGAGGCTGCACTGCCTCTTCCTCCGCCTCTGCTTCTTCAACTCACTGAGCCGCCAGAGGAGGAGCCCGACCCCCACCGCCCAACAGTGACGCACTCTGCGGAGGAAGCAGAGGGAGGGACTTTTGCAGTTCTTACGTCAGCGATATGTCTTGATGTGATTGGCTCTCAGCGAGCAATGGGCGTCAGAGGAGATCAGAGCAGTGAAAAAAACGCAATAAAAATAGAGCAGAGCGCAAAAAAATCACGACGAATAAGTATTTATTGCGGATGGACATAGATGTGGCATAACATCACGGTTTGGTGTTCGGCTACACGGACAAAGACGGAGGACTACCTGTGAGGATTAATGAAAAAGCGAGGTGGAAAAATAAGGAGGACTATCCGGATTACTCTGGTCGAAAAGGGAAAACAAACGAGGGCTTTTTTCAGCCAAGTGAGGATGAGCTTAACGCCTGGAAAAGGCAGCTAAAGTGTTTGTGTTACATGGAAGCGTGTAGAAAACACGCCTGGGCCGATGTTTAGTTCCCTGCATGTGGATCCACTGTGGATGACGTTTTAAAAAAAGCAGAAAATCCAAAATACTCTGCACAGGAAATTCTCCAACAGTACGTTCGGGAAAACGGATCCAGTACACCGGGTACCAGCACAAGGATCCACTGTGCCGATGCCAACGGCAGACTGTAGCTTGTTCCACCATGGCCGGATCATGAGGTGTTTGACTTATCTGTTACTGCTTCCAGAAACACTGAAAAAGTCCAAGAAGCTCCCGGGCCGGCTGCCGGCATGTTATGAGATTCTGAATTTATCCCTGTCCAGCACCAAGAAGAAGCAGCAAAAGGAGGAGACGACGACGAAGATGGCTGCGGAGTTGTTGTCCGCCGCCATTCCCAACAACACCAACTTGGTGGACGGCACCACGGTGGCGGATGGAGAGAAGACTAAGGAGGCGGTGTGTCTGGCAACCAGCGGCGGCGGCAACAGCAACACCGGCGGCTTCGGCAGCGCGGCCACCACTCCGACCAGCCAGCAGAACATCAACAATAACAACGTAGATCCGCCCAGTTGGCAGTGCAGCTACCCCACACTCAGAGAGAGGTAGCTTCAACCACGCGTTGTGGATTAATGACAGGTCATGGCAGCAGATCAGGACCAATTAAAGCTGGGCTCTGCTGTTAATTAGGCTCTGGCTCCTATTATGCCTCTAATTTTGAAACTCTGTTACTGTCTATCTGGATTTAAATGCAGTCTAACACATCATTTAGATTTATTTTTAAACAACTGTTAAATAAGGAGATAAGACCAGGACTTTGGTTTTTATCATGTTCAATTAATTATGTTAGGTTTATTTTAGGATTAAATGGAATGTCACAAGGTTCTGCTAATGTTTTAAAGCATAAAAAAAATCCTGTAGTTAAGAATTGTATATCAGTGGCTAGTAAGACTTAAACGGCAGTCTCTATTTGTATTCCATCCTTGCCTTAGCTCTTAGCTTTCCAAAAGGCTGCCAACATTTCCAAATCCAGCATGTTTCGTGGCAGAGGTTGAAAGCTCAACAGGACCAAAACAGACCAACTTTACTGTACTCTTCCCCTCCTGGACATCTTCTGAATGCCATGATCTCTGTCATACTCAGAATGAACTGCACAGATTTTACATCAAACCGTTTCTTATTGCTTCTTATACCTCTGTGCTTCCTCTGACTTAATTTCACTCATCCCACTGATACTCAGTTACAACTTTCATACAAGACTGTTGAATAGTATGTCGTCTGGATCGCAATAAGATCCGACTTTTTAAGTGGCCTGTCAACGATCCGGACAAATCCAGTAGAAAATCTACTAATTCCACTCACCAGCCATCTTTGGTAAAAGTCACACAACCCAACAAAAAGATGTTGGGAAACTTTTTAACATGCTTTGTGTAAAACAAAGGAAAAACAAATTTTCATACTAATGCTGAAATAACACATCATGAATATTACAGCTATGATAAAGTTATATTTTGATACAGTTAATCAAAAATTGCATGGTGGCGCAGTTGGTAGCATTGTTGCCTTGCAGCAGGAAGGTCCTGGGTTCGACTCCCAGCCGGGGGTCTTTCTGCATGGAGTTTGCATGTTCTCCCCGTGCATGCGTGGTTTCTTTCTGGGTACTCCGGCTTCCTTCCACAGTTTAAAAAACATGACTGTTAGGTTGATTGGTCTCTCTAAATTGCCCTTAGGGATGAATGAGTGTGTGCATGGTTGTTTGTCTCTGTGTTGCCCTCCGATGGACTGGCGACCTGTCCAGGGTCTACCCTGCCTCCCGCCCGTAGACTGCTGGAGATAGGCACCAGCTCCCCCGTGACCCACTATGGAGGAAGTGGGTATAGAGGATGGATGACATTTTAAACACGCACTGAATGTAGTGGTTTAAATGATTAGGTGTAGAACGTCTCAGTTTTCCATTCTGCTTTTTAATAATTAACATTAGTCTAACAAGGTAGTATTAGATGGTCAAATCGTCCAGCAGGCTGCTCAGTTATCCAGCCTGCTTTACACACATGCCAGTCATTGCTTGTCCAGTTACGTTTTCAGGCAACAATACCTTAATTAAAGAGTGATGGGTGGAGCTTCCTTAGCATCCACACTGTGAATGTCAATGGTTTTGTGACCAAAAAAGTTTCCGAACAGACTTCACCTTTCTTGTAAATAAAAAGTGAAGTGGCCTTTTCCAGCAGCAACAGGTGCGGTACTGAATGCTGCTCGATTCTCCAAACGGTATGAAATACTTTGGTCACTCCAGTAATTCTCTGGTTCCTCAATATATAAATTTAAAAACAACAAATAGGTGGCATCCTTAGTTTTAATGCGTTAAATAAACAAGGGAAAAATGATTTGATTTGTCAGTTTTGGACCTGCCAAAAGAAAATCTGGCTGGCTGATTGGTGCATCTCTAATTATAAGCATTCCGGAAATAAAAAGTACATCATTTAAGTAACACTGTCACTATGAAGCAAACAAGTGGTTTCTGTGACTAACAAAATGATAGAAGCTGATGTTTTACAACACTGAACCTTATCTGTGAAACTTGGTTCTTTTAGGAATGCTCTGATGTTCAACAATGAGCTGATGGCTGATGTTCATTTCATTGTTGGGCCCCTGGGGGCCTCACAGAAAATACCTGCTCATAAGGTAAAGCTGATCATGGAATTATTATTAAATAACAAAACTTGTTTTGTCTTAATATTTGTGGTTTTGGTTAAAATATGTACAGCAAAGTTGTCCCAGTCCCTCTGATTGGTTCACAGCTGTTTCTGCTCCGTTGTAGCATTTAATGAAAAAAGGTCTGATGAGTGTGTCTCCTGCTTCCTCCCAGTACGTTCTGGCCGTGGGAAGCTCAGTCTTCTGTGCCATGTTTTACGGCGATTTGGCGGAGGAGGAGTCCGAAATCCACATCCCAGATGTGGAGCCTGCTGCTTTCCTAATTCTGCTGAAGTAAGCCACACACCAGTACTCCTCACACAACCGACCAGGGGCCCACATCACATAGCGCAGTCAGTGTCGCTTCAAAGCACATCATCACTCATCTAGAGCTAAGCAGAGGAGAACTCCAGAGGGCTGGGAGTAGAGAGCAGCAGCATCATTATGCCCTGTAATTGCTGGGTTTCTCTTTACTCCTAAATCCTCATCCTTTTCTTCTAATCTTCAGCCAATTCCACATATTCACAACATTATTATTATTAACATTCTTATTTAGCTCAGGAGCTTTGAAGAAAATTTGTTAATGGATCGATGTTGGCTTATGTTTTTTATTTTTTCTTACATAAAATGAAATTTAAATTTGGCTGGATTTTCCTGAAGAAAAGGAAAAGAGACACGAGGGGCACGGCCAGGTATGGGATGCGTGGAGAGGGTTAAATGGGGGTGTGGTCAGGAGAACGAGGCAAAGTGGCAGCTAACTTAATTTAACCTATTAAATTAGAGAGTGAGCAGAGCAACACTGATAGTTTCTCCATGGATAGGTCTTTTGAGGTGGAGGATTTTTCAACCCCCTCGTCACCGGAGGTTAAAGGAGGCTTTATGGAGCCCAGCGGGCGTGAGTCTGATCAGTACCATCTGCTGGCTCAAGGCATTGACTCAGCGATGCCCGAAGTCAGCGCTGCCGAGGCAGTGGAGGACAGAATGGGTCCAGTTTCTGAAGGGAAAAGTGACCATAGCAACATCGGTGCCAACATGGGCGAACATTCAAAGCACTAACAGACAGTGAGAAAGTTTACATTTACATGTAGAGTTATATTATCTGAAATAAAGCATATGATCAAAAGGTATAAAGCATAAATGATCGATGCTCGCAATTCCAACTCCTGCCTCGCTACGGGGGCGCGTCCAGGTAAGATGGTTTTATACCCGAACGCAAGGACTGTGACGTACCAAGCTGTACAATTCAACTAGCCACCATTCAACACAAAGAGGGCAGCACTAAGACCGTTTTAGGAAAAATATTGCAGAATTAAAGTTTACATGAAAATGTAAAAAAAAGTGCACAGTAACATAAAGATAGCACAGCCAGTTTTGTTTTAGCAACGAACTTTTCTGGCTTACCTTCTATGTGGAGGACTGCTGGAAAACTACCAAGTCAGCAGTCCTCCCCATGATAGAGTAGGCCATAACATTTTTGGATTAAAAAACATTTGACATTGGTTTTAATTGGTCTTCATTTGTTGAGTTGCACCTGTATAATTCTGTTTTTCTGCTCCCAGATACCTGTACAGCGATGAGATTGACCTGGAGGCGGACACGGTGCTGGCCACTTTGTACGCCACCAAGAAGTATATCGTTCCAGCTCTTGCCAAGGCATGCGTCAACTTTCTGGAGACGAGCCTGGAAGCCAAGAACGCCTGTGTGCTGCTCTCCCAGAGCCGCCTGTTTGATGAGCCTGAGCTGACGCAGCGCTGCTGGGAGGTTATCGATGCTCAGGCTGAGCTGGCACTGCGCTCAGAGGGCTTCTGTGAGATCGACCTGCAAACGCTGGAAATCATCCTGCAGAGGGAAACTCTTAACACAGAGGAGGTGGTGGTGTTTGACTCAGTAATGAACTGGGCTGCAGCAGAATGCAAAAGGCAGGGTTTGGGGCCCAGCACCCGCAACAAAAGAGACGTCCTGGGCAAGGCGCTATTCTTGGTGCGGATTCCAACTATGACTGTGGAAGAGTTTGCTAATGGAGCGGCACAATCCAACATCCTCACCCTGGAGGAGACGCACAATGTTTTCCTGTGGTACACTGCGGCCAAAAAGCCCACGCTGGACTTCCCCCTGACACCGAGGAAGGGCCTGTCTCCTCAGAGGTGTCACCGCTTTCAGTCCTCCGCCTACCGGAGCAATCAGTGGCGCTACCGTGGCCGGTGCGACAGCATTCAGTTCGCAGTGGACAAGAGGATCTTCATCGCCGGTCTAGGGCTGTATGGATCAAGTGGTAGCAAAGCTGAGTACAGTGTTAAGATCGAGCTCAAGAGACAGGGAGCGACTCTGGCACAGAACCTTACCAAGTTCGTGTCGGACGGCTCAAGCAGCACATTCCCTGTGTGGTTCGAGCATCCTGTCCAGGTAGAGCAGGACACATTCTACACGGTGAGCGCCGTGCTGGACGGGAATGAGCTGAGCTACTTTGGTCAGGAGGGCATGACAGAGGTGCAGTGTGGGAAAGTGACTTTTCAGTTCCAGTGCTCCTCAGACAGTACCAATGGGACAGGGGTGCAGGGAGGACAGATCCCAGAGTTGGTGTTCTACGCGTAGGCCGCTCTCGACTGCTGTTGTTGCCTTCTAGCCTTCAAACTAATGTAGCATTCAAACCTTTGGTTAATACCACACTAAATAGCCTGCCTAAGTCCTCCAGAGACTATTTTAAAAGCAGCGGAGCTGTTTTATTATATTTAATTTAAGGTTATTTTTTTATTTAAGTGCTGATTTAAGGTTATTCGCTCGGCTGCTTGTGTCGAAGGGCTGCATCTGCTGTGGAAATAACACTCATACTGTGCTTATGTAATCAAGGTCGAGTCCAAACCTGGAACGAGTACAGACTGTGTTAGGGTTAAGTAGTTTAATACGATGTTGTTCTTCTAGTTAAAGCAGCAATACTACACAAGGAGTGAAATTAATGTAGGGTGCTGATTAGAAATCCAAAAAGAAAAAGAAAGCTCTTTGCAGATGGTGGTTTTGAGAAAGACCTCACAAACATTTTGTCTTTTGTAAAATACAATTTACCTGGTAACAGCTGGATGCTGGCCTCATGTGTTCTGTCCAAGAATGCTTACACACCTGATAATAAAATGTAAACACATGCAAATATCACATCTTTGCGGTGCTGGGGATGAAGAAGAGGGGGCTCTCCAGGGGGCTACACTGCCCTCTGGTCAAGGAGTAATGAACTACAGCCTCTTTTAATGTAAAGATGTCGTTTTCTCCAGCAAAATCAAGTGCTTCTCTTTAGATTAGGATAGTGGTGAAAAAGTTAATTTAGCTCAGTAATTTTATTAAAAGGCTAATTTAAATATTATTGTATTGAAGGATAAAGCTTACATACGATGCATGCGTAAGAAAGGCTTGTAGAGAAGTTATAATGCATCTAAAACCCTGAACCATTAACGAACTCTTTAGATATTCCAAGATAATGGTCTTCATAAAGGTTTCTTCTCACAACTGGCAGTTTCTGTTGTCTCCATATGTGAGAGGATTCCTGTAACCGAGAGGAAAACTGAACCTTGCTATCACAGTGCTTACCTCAATTAAAACAGAAAGGTATAACCTGATCGGACTGTTTTTATTTAAACCAAATAAGCAACAATTTTATCAGTCTATGCTAAGCAATAATTTATTGATGAGTTACGTTAATATATCACTAACATTTATTTATTAACATGACACAAAACATGGAGAGGGAATGAAAAGGTGAGAGTTGTTACCATTTAAAATGTAGCCTACTCAATGCTTTAATTTGTTTGAGGTAAAGTTATCTAGGAAAAAAAAAAAAAAAAAAAAATCAAGGATTAAATTGTTTTTCAGTCACTAGTAGTGAGAAAAATTTATAGTTGGTGTTCGATGAAACAGTTTGTTTTAGTTTTACAGATGTGCTCAGAGATGGAAGACTAAAGTGAAATATGAAATAAACGTGCTGAATTTAGTTCACAATTTATGTTTTGTTTTTTTGTTGTTTTTTTGTTTTTAAAGAAGACGTACTATTGCAGAAAATATTGCTTCTTGGGACCAACAAGCTGACAACTGGTTCATTACCCTGGCTTTTCACATGCTTAATACTCTCTGTCATCGCCAATGGTGCCTTTACACATGTTGGATTTGATAAAACATGTCTGCCCAAATCTTGACTGATTGTGGAAGCTTCACACTCTACTTCAATTCTGTGCCTCTACTCTTTCAGACTCTGGGACGTTAATTTCCAGATTAAATGCTAAATATTGCTCTGTCTGAAAGAGGATTTCGGACCACTGAGCAACATTCTAGTTTTTTTATTCTCAGCCCAGGTAAGATGGGACATTTGGAGCTCATATGGTGGATGTGTGTGGCTGCAATCCATGCCACACACATTTGAATTGGCTTTGCTTCACAATCCTCTGAAGGGTGTGGTTACTTATGTTGCTTGTGCATCTTTTTCTGACACAATATTTCCTTCCACTCAAACCTCTCAATAATATGCTTGGATACAGCACTTTGAAAAGACAGCTTAGTTTGTGCTTTACCCTCCTTGTGGGTTAAGGGTTACTGGACAACTGGTTTGACAATTTTGTAGGTGATCACAGGACATTTCATTATTATACAGTGCATTTTACTTTCTAAGAAATTGACTTTAATTAGATGCTAGAAATAATCAAACTTAACAACCAAATATACTCTATATTGCCAAAAGTATTGGGTCACACCACCAAATCAATGAATTCTGGTGTTCCAATCACTTCCATGGCTGCAGGTGTATAAAGCTTGGTGTGGAGAAACTTGACTGGCCTGCACAGAATCTTGACCTCAACCATCTTGAACACCTTTGGGATGAATTAGGGCAGAGGCTGCATTTCTGGTTCTCATCTAACTATGAACACACTCCTAAACCCTGCGGAAGATAAAGAGTAAATACAGTTGCTATTGCTGGCAATGGTAGTTCAACGACAACCTGGACCTTATAGATTAAGAATAGGATGTCATCAAAGTTCATGTAAAACTAGACAGATACTTTTGGCAATATAGTGTATATACAACTGCTGAATCTATATATGACTCTCATATTTTTTGATTGAATTGTTGAATTAAATTAACTATTAAATGATATTCTTTACTGCACAAGTGTAATGATCAATAAGGCGCAGGTTTTGAGCTGCCACTTTTTTTTCCTCTGCCAACAAGGTTTTGTTGGTAGAAAACCATTTATTACTGGCAATCACAATTTTAATGGATGCCATCTGAAATGATATCGTCTACCAAATGTTGCATTCAAGCTGTCTTTTGTGGTTGTAAGATTTGCCATAAAGCGGACAGCTAATAAATATTTATGTTTGTGATGGTAGGACAGATGAGACATTGTCTTGGTCTCACTCCCAAACAAGCAGTTGCCATGTAGAGAACACTTAGTGGTTTTTGTTTGAGTGTACATAACTTCTTGCTGCAGTTCTCGAACAGCTAGCTTTGGAGATTTTTTTCTCTCTTTTGCAATCCATTTAAGATGAATATCATAGTGGCAAAACTTTGTTTTAACCACATAATCACTTCATATTTACACCCCAGGGAAACAGGAAGTCATAGACTACTAGCCAAGTGTTCCTAGAAACTCTGATGAACACAAAGGAAAATGTGAAATAAAAACTGCTCACGTTGCATTTATCTCAGTTGGATTGTTAGGTGTGCCAATGACTGTCTTTTTTTCTAAAAAATATTATTTTTGAGTATTGTTTCCCCTGGAATAAATGTATTAACATGAATGGGTAATTCTTCCCATAATCTTTGAGATTAAGCTACAGGAAATAAATCTGAATTTACTTTAAGGTCTTATAAATATCCTTACCAGAAGTGCAGATAAAGTTGCTTGTATTTATTGTCGAAACTGTGAGTAAAACTCAGTCTTGCAATGTATGCATCACACAAGTATGAATAAACACCGACTGCAAACTGCAAAATTGTAAACTCACTCGTTAGTAACATGCAATGTCTAGTAAAAGGGATTTAAGTTTTAGCTCAGCTACTGAAGAATTCAAACGGTTCAGCCATGACATATACAGTGTTTTGTGCTATTTAGCCGCAACACAAAAGGGAAGCTTCACAAACAATCACAGTTTATGTGAAAATATCAGATAAAATAACAGCCACCATCCTGTTGGAGGCTGCTTTTCTTCCAGCATTGTACCTCCCTCACATCTTTCCATCAACTCTGACCAGCTTCCCTGTCGCTGCTGAACAAAAGCATTGCCACGGCATGATGCTGCCACCACCATGTTACATCATGGGCCTTGTGTATTCAGGGTGTTTTCAGCCACACATGGGGACCCAAAAGGTTCAAGTTTTGTCTTATCTGAGAAGAGAACATCTTTTTACATCCTTGATCGATCTGCCACATGGCTTATGACCAACTGCAAGTAGGGCTTCTTGTGGGAAGTAGAGTCTTACCTTGCCACTCTTCCATAAAAGCCAGATTTGTGGATCGCAGGACTAAAAGCTGTCCTGTCAACTTATTCATCCACCTGCACTGTGCACTGCACCTCAGGAGTTACCCTGGGCCTCTTGGCTGCTTTTCTGATCAACTCCTTGTCTTGCTTGCTTTCAGCTGAGGTGAATGGCCACACCTTGCCTGATTTGCTGTTGTGTCATACTTTTTTCTGCTCCATGACATGTTCAGAGCTTAGGATATTGTTTTAAAACCTAACTGGCATTTATAATCCATCAGCAGGTCGGTGTTACCCTTTGTCTACGTATTTACTTCAAAACTTTCACTAACAAAGTTTTGAGGTTTTACAGTACAGTTGGATTCACAATAAGTTAATACTAGTAAGGTTAATTCTGAAAGAAACTGGTTGAATTAGCTTTCATTTAAAGCAAATGAGTAAAAAGGGGACAAATGCTCACCCCACATTTTTTATTTATAAAAATACTGCAGAAAAAAATACTTTTTCCCTTTACTTTTTGGTCTGATTTGTGTTGCCTATCCTATAAAAATCCCCAAAAATATGCTTAAGTTTATGGTTGTGACTATAAAAAAAAGAATGTGACAAAATGTGAAAAACCTCAGGGTCTGAAAACCTTTGCAAGGCACTGTAGTTTCAGACAATGGTAGATGAAAAGAATGAAGTGAAATCAGTACCTATAGCTGGAGCATTGATGCAAAGTTCTTTGGCCAGCAGGAGGAAGGTTTTTCCCAGCACATAGACATTCACCTGTGAACACAGACACATGAAGAGGGGCATAAACCTGTTGTTCCCAGATCCACCTACTTCTGTAACAGACATTTGTACAAAACTAAGTAACCCACTGAACTCACCCAAAGCCACATACAGACTTCTAATCTAGCTGTAGCTTCAGACCATTTAGTTCACAAGCTGTAGTGTCTATGTAGATCAGCATCTTAAATACACCTTTTGCATCACAGACTGGTTTGGCAATCGGATTATGTAAATGAACCATGGTGTTAAAACATTTCACATCAATATGAGTGATTAAAAACTGAGCTCTTACAGTGTTTGAATGGATTTGGAGGGTTTTTAAAATGGACAGCTCTTCCCATTATTTTTTTTAATCCAAATATCCTGCAGCTGCACTCTGTGTTCCTTCTTCTTCTTTCTCCCCTAGTAGACAACATTTCCACATCTAAACTAGAAATGTCAACAGTGCACTACTTCCAGAATGGATGTGTACTGCTGACATTTTAACAATGCTTACTTAGTCTTGATTGTTCTATTGTACCTTTGATTAGTAAGAGAACCCAAGGTTCCTCTGTCTGAACGGAGTATTTCTATAAATCCACAACAGTGTGACCTTTACATATTACCCAGACAGAAAACAGGAAAATGGTTTCCCATTAATCTGAACATTCTTATCTCCAATGCAGACGTTGAGATTCTGACATACTTAAAGTCTGAGCTGTACAAAGTGAAAAGGAATGGTGGGAGTACAGCTTTCTTTTGCACAGGAAATAAGGCAGGATGTCATCCACAGCACTGTAAACCTCTCCTGGGTCAGGTTAGGATTGAAGAGATGCAGCAGAATCACAAATAGCTGGTCCACACAGGCCTTCAGAACTCTGGGGCTGACACTTTCCTAACCTGCAGCCTTGTTCTGGTTCAATTTTCCCAGCTGCCTCTCCACGCGAATTCTGGAAACGGACAGGCCAGAGTGGGAGACAAAGGGAACACCAGTATTCCCCTAATTTGGTTGCAGACAATGATGAATCAGCACATTGATCTATGACAAATGTGGAAAATGAAACATTTGGAGGTGTGACCTGAAACCTGTGGCTCAAGGCAAAAACCGGAGGTCTGTTTGATTGAGGGCAGGAGAGGAAAATGCTGAGCTTGTTTCTGAACTGATCTTATCTTATTGAGGAACATTGGTCATCTGTCCAGACTTGCAATTGACCTGGTCCCCTTTCTGCTTGAGGCCTGTGATCGTCTTCAGCTCTGAGCACACATCTCTTATTTTTTTTTTAGCTGGAGCTTGAAGTTTAAATCCTCCATTATACACTCATGCCATGGAATTGTCAATGGCCCAAAAAACAACCCTGCAGATGTTTCTTCAGCTTCATAAGACTTCTCAGCATTCTTTAAATAAGTTGTGTCTGAACAAAGGAGACATTATGATCTACTTTGCCAGTAGGTCTTGCAGAGGAAATGTATGCATCCCCGTCATTTTTAAATTAAACAAATCCAATGTCATGTGTTCTCTGGTACAGCCATTTAAAAAGTGTTGAAAAGTTGCTGGTGTAGCAGATAGTGAGGTGCAGTTAAAATATCCAAATACTTCCACAAATATAATGGGGTGTT
The DNA here is from genome assembly GCA_036173005.1 of Crenichthys baileyi. Lineage (NCBI taxonomy): Eukaryota > Metazoa > Chordata > Actinopteri > Cyprinodontiformes > Goodeidae > Crenichthys > Crenichthys baileyi. The sequence continues at coordinate 54,791 of JAHHUM010001050.1, read as the reverse complement.
CGTAGTTAGTAATGGGGTGTAGTTTAGCAACAACTGAGCTGACAGCATCACATGCAGAGCCAGCAACAGCTAATGGCAGAATGTATACAGTTGCCAACACTGGGGAATTTCCTCAGGTAATAATATGGCTGATAACTCAAAGCTGACTGTTTAATATCCAGGCCGCAAAGACGGTTCAAAGTACCAGGTCCTGGATTACACGAACTGTTGTTGACTCATCTTCAAACAATCTTCTCAGAAAGCCGGGTAGAGAGAAATTTCAATCGAATATAATCCTGCCGCTACATCTTATTGAAACCCATAAAACTGCATCCCCAATACTCTGGCTGGTCCCTTGTTAGTGCTTCAAGTTCATAAACTTTTATGCGAGACATCTCACAATCTCACATTCCTTTCTCATTCTCCGATCTACCCCTGCTCTGCCTACACCAAGTCTCCCCCTCAGCCTTGTGTGGATTTGAGGTTGCAGTTTGGGTATTACTTGAGCTTTTAGATGTTGATCAGCTGCTCTTTGTTGTAAAAAAAAAAATGCACAGCATCCAAAACAACAATACCAAAATCAACCTGCACTGTTTCAAATGAGAAAAATAAGAAATATTTCAAAAGCAATAAACAACTTGCAATGCAACAGAGCTGTGGCAACCTGTGTATTGTTTGTACACATTTGGATGTAAGGATAATAAATATCCATTTTGATAATGCTGACACATTCAAATAATAATCAACAACCAATAAAAACTGAAGACCTTTTAAAAATTCCTATAAAATTAAATTTAAAAATGCAATATCCTGTAAGGAATCAATTAGGGCACCTCTATATTTATTATACTTATCCACTTAAAATATCTAAATTCACACATACTGTAGGTGTATCACATCTGGTGTATATAGTTAAAACATGAGTACTAATCATTTTGAAGGAGGTTTGCCCTGCTTAAATCTCAGCCCTTTAATTTAATGTTTTCCAAATTTGAAAAGTGAACATCATGGTAAAGTCAAAAGAGCTGCCCAAGGCCTTCAGAAGGAAAGAGTAAGGAAGGAAGGAAGGAAGAAAGACAGGTGTAAGGAGGCAGGGGCAGAAGGAAGGAAGGAAAAACTAACAACTGAAGGAAATAAGGAGAGAAGGAAAAGACAAGGAAGAAATGAAAGGGAAGGAGGGGGACAAGTAACATGGGTGAAGGAGAGAATATTTAAAAAAGGAGTAACAGGAGAACGTTTACAAGGAAGGGAGCACAACAATGGTAAAGTAGGATAATGAAAAAGTCTGGTAATACAAATATTTTACATGCTTATTTAGTTTTTCCATACTTATCTTTTTCATACCAACTCCAACCCTGGAAAATACTAAAATCAAATTCCAGACTTTTCCAGACTGTGTAAGAACCCTGTATAACACATTTTAATGAGTAAAACTAGGTATTTTTTGGTCCACATTATGTTAAATGAATCTATTTCTACTCTGCTAATATGTTTGTTGAATTAAAAACATTTTCTCACTCTAATTGTGAATAAAATTAAGGGATCAAAGACTTTCTTTGAAACTTTCTGGAGCAGGATGTGATGAGCAGAACAACCAAAAGAGGATCTGTAGCACAAAGAGCTGTGTGGGTGGAGGTGGGTGAAGCTAAGAGAGGCATTAGAATTGTCTTCACTTGAACCTCCCATCACAGATGTTTCATTGTATTTAGCCCATTGCCTGTCCAGAAGGCTCTGCAATAAATTTCGACCCCCGACCCACCCTCTTTATCTAAATGGACATACTGACTGATACTGTTGAATAACAAAGGCACAGCACCACAAATCTATCATTTTCTGTCAAAGTTAGAGTTACACCAAAAATTAAGACTTGGGGGGGGGGGGGTCTCAGTGCTGAAATCTGAAGCAGAAGGCAGCAAAAGCTAGAGAATCAGGTCATGACCTCGAGTAAAGGCTCCGTCGTTCCTTCAGACGCTCTCTGCCCCGACCTCCTGCAGCTGAAGGAGGCCCAGGCATGCAGGGCAGACAGACGGATAGACTCTCACTCTCAGCACTCTGGAGGAGTCAACAGGTACAAAGATTCTCCCTCCGCTTTTGTGACAACTAGATTCCAGCAAGGAATTTATACCCAAAAGCATTATTTGCCATTTCGGTTCTTTCGCCTTTAGACTTTGCGTTCTTCATTGCAACATCAGCTGTCTTTAACAATATAACATGCATCTAATATCCAAACTGATTAGTTATTTTACTTCCGCACTGAAGTTGTAATTTCTGCAAATTATTAAACCATAAAACTCAGCCTCTTTTTTGTCAACATCTGTTCAGCAAGGGTCTGATAACATCAATGAATATCCAAAGGTAGATTTTGGAGAATCATGCACATAAATGTAAGCAAAGTCTGATCATACAGTAAATACAGTAATACAACATAGAATGGAATGGTTTAGATCAAAACCTATTCATGTCTTAAGAGTAGCTCAGTCAAAGTCCAAACCTAAAAATGTGTTTGATATTCGGTGGTAAGCCTTAAAAATTGAAGTACACTTATCTGACAGAGTCAGAACTATTTTGCAGTGAAAAATGGGCAAACCATTCAGTCTCAAAATGTAGAATGCTGTTAAAGAGAAATACTCAAAAATGTATGCGGCTGTAATTGAAGAGAAACGTGGTATTGACTGAGTGGGTTTGAATCAAAATGCATGCAAAAATGTTTCAGGTTTGTATTCAAATCGTTTTCCAGTCATTTCATAATTCTGCACTACTATTTGTAGATCCATCACATAAACTCTTAACAAGAGTCACTTAAGTTTGTGGTGAGGGAGCTTTAGCACATCATCCAGAGATGGTAAATAAAACTGAATAAAAAAAACTGAATGTATTTGCCTAGCAACAGGCACATCTGTTATACTAATAAATGCAGAACAAGCCGCACAAAATATACATAAACAGAAAACAGCTGATATTTACAGGCATTTTAGATGCCGAGCAGTCATTCAAATAATGTAAGAAAGTGGGTTGGGTGTGGATCCATGAAAAACACAAGTAGTGGAACATAACTGGCCCACAGCTGCCCAAACACCCAGCATTAATGAAACCGCTCTCAGCCCTAGCCACAAAAAGATCTACCCTCATCCTCCAAATACCAGGGTGTGCTTTGTGGGGGAGGGACAGCCAGCTACTGCAGGACAGCTGGGAGCATAAAAATAAAAGCCCCTGACCAACTGTGACTCAAAGAAATGTCCCACCATGACCACCACACCCTCCACTCACTGCAAACCGACTGCCTTTAAAAATGTAGACTAATGGAGGTTTTTTAACTTACACACACACACAACTCAGGTTTAATTACAAAGAACTGACGTGTGGCCGAGTGATGAGGAAAAGCTGCTTTTATACAGGCTGTAGTGTGGGTGGTTGAGAGCGATTTTATGTAGTTCTGAACCAGGGTTGGCCAAAGTAAAAAGTGAGAACAAGTTTGTTTTTAAACAGTCTTTCAGTAACACTATTTGAAGAAATCAGTGAAAATCGGTTTCCAACATATTGGCTTGTTAGCCTAGTAAACACCAGAACAGGAGGAAACTATCAGTTTCTAAATATTTTCAAGACAAAGAAAAATTGACTACTATAGGTAAATACTATAGGCGAAGTGTCCCCTCACATAATTTGTCACATGCATGTTTTCAGATCAAACAACTTTTATTATAAAAGATAACCTGAGTAATAAAAAAAGTAATCAGCTACTTTGTTAAATCATGGATCAACTGATTCACCAAATTCTTTTGTAAACTTTGGTTCAATATTAAAAACCGCACCAAGACCTCTAAATAGAACTTCTCCACCATGATGACTGACACAGATTATTGGCAAAAAAGATCGCAAAAAGCGACATGATGTTGCTTTTTGCGACATGAAAAAAGCGACAAAAAGAAATTCAAAAACAGGATATCTTTCACAGGTTACAGAGGGTTACAGAGCCATTTCTAAGTGCTTTGGGACTCCAGCGAAACCCAGTGAGAGCTATTATCCACTAACTGAAAAAAAATTGGAAAGTGGGAAACCTTCCTATGAGTGGCTGGTCAGGCATTTCAGTGATGGGAGTGACTAAACCATGAATTCTCTTTATCAAAAAATCCTGAAGGAAGTTTCCAATTCTAAGTTCCTGACCTTAAGCTCAAGAGCACTTGGAATATGCATGAGGACAATGATCCGAACCAGTGTGTTTAACATGTAGTTAAAGATGTTGTGCATGCTCCTCCAAACTGCTGCTGGATCATTAGCTTGGAAGTTTTTTTAGCCTCTTGCTGCAGCTTCTCCTAGCTGCTCTGATTTCCTTGGTCAGCTTATTTGTTGGCTGCTCATACAGGGCTTGGTTCCCACTGCTTTAAGCCTTTTCTTTGGTCTGAAGTAGCCTCCTCAGATGTGGAATGAACCCAAAAGGGTTTTTTACCTTTTTATTATAAGGGCAAATCACAAAAATTTGGGAAGATTTTTGGGGTTTTTTCCAGGGACAAAACAAAAAATTGCCACTATAAAAAATTTTAAAGGGGGAACTTGTTGAAAACATTTTTCCCAACTTTTAAAAATGTTAAAATTTACTTTTGCTCAATTTTGCATTTTTTTTTTGACAAGGAAAGCTTAACAGCAAAATTCAAAACAGGTTGCTGTTCACATCTTGGCATCATGAGATAAAAGAGGGACCCCAAACCCAATTTTCAACAGTACCTCCCCCATTATAAAGGCTTTAAAACAGGTTTGATCAAAGGGGGGGAAGGGGCCCACAGAGAGAGTAAAGGGAGAGTAAATAAAGAGGTTGCAACAGAGATACAAAAGAGACTAGAAAGAGTCAAAGAAAGGGGCAAAAGAAGGGATGTCCTTTGGCCAAAACCCCAAAACTGATGACGGGTTTCATTTAAAACAGTGCCCTCCCGGGGACAAGATGGGGAAATTTTCACTCAACTCCGGCACATTATGGGGAAAGGGGAAAGTAAGAGGCAAAAAAGTTTTCCCCGTAGACCATTTAAAAAAACCTTTTTTACACAGCTTGGTCTGCCCCCGGGGTGGGTGACCTGCAAGGGCCCCAGCTACGAGGGTCAATCATTGGGGAAAAGGGGGCTGATGGAGAGGGGGCCCCCTTTGGGAATTTGGAGCGGGCCGGCATTTTTTCCCCCGCCCTTTGAACCCCCCAAAAAAGAAAAACCCTCTTAGGCCCCATTTTGGGTCGCCATCAAAAGGAGGCTTTGCCTAACTCGGGGAAACCACAAAAACCTCAATGACCGGGGTCGCTTCCAAAAAAACCAGGGGGAAATTGCCATGCCTGAGCAGACAAAAAAGGGGAAATTGCTGGACAAGCTTTAATCGAGCTCAAGGGCAAAAAGCCCACATTATTTGGGGGACTTTGCCCCATTTTGGGGAAAATTTTTGAGATTTTATTAAAACGGGCCCACTGTTATTTCAAAAAAAATTTTTGAGATGAGGGAACCACCTTACTTTGCTTCTAAAAAATGCCCTACTTTCAGGATATAAAAATACTGTAGCGTTGAACCATTTGTGTTTTCCATAAATTTTCCCAGAAAGCCAAATTTAAAATTTAATTTTTTTGGTGGTGGGTTTTATGCCCTAAACCAAAAAAAAACCAAATGTAGGGTGCCCCGTTTTGGGGCCAGTTTTTTTTAAGATCATCCCCGGGGGCCAAGCCCTTCCCCCCAAAAAACACCCCCAAAAACCCTGTGCAGTAAAAAGCAGGGCCCCCTTGTTGGGCATTCCTTTGACTTAAAGTTACTAACTCCCCGGGGTTTTTTAAAGGGCCTTTTTACTTTTAAAATTTGAGCAAAAAAACAGAACAATGGTTCAGGAAATTTCCTAAAAAGCGGCTTTTTGGGGAAACACCTTTTTGGTAGAAATTTTCCATGAAAGATTGGTAGCAGGGGGCCCAAAAGTGTGTTTTTCCTGGGGGGACACTTTGGGTTTAAGGGGTTTTCCTTTATTTTTAAAGGAAATTCATTTTCCTTAAAGCAATTTGTTTGGGGGAAAAATTTTGTTTTGAAAATTTCCTCCAAAAAAAAATTTCGATTCTTTTGCCCCGTTATTCAAAACCCTCATTATTTTTTGGTGGGCAAAAAAAAAGGAAACCTTTTTCAAAAGAAATTTTGGCCCCCTTTTAAAGGTTTTCCCAAGGGCCAAAAGGCCCCTTTGGGGGTTTTTTTCGATAGCTTTTTTTTAATGGGATGAAACAGGATTTTTTAAATTTATTTTTTTTTTAAACCTTTCAGGTTTTAATTTTTTGGGTTAATAAAAAAAACTTTTGTGAGGGCCCCAAAAACATGGGGGGGAAAAAAAACACAAAAAAAATTTTCCTTTTAAAGGAGAAAAAACTTTTTACAGCACTTTTACTAAAAAAAATTTACCTGAAAAAAGGGTCACTGGGGCCCCCGCAGCATGTTGAAAAAAAAAGGTAAAGGGGCCAAACAAGGGAACAAAAAGGTTTGGGGACCACAGATAAAAACACTGCGTCCAAACCCTTTTGTAAAAATTTTTTTTTCCTAATGTAAAACAAAAAAACAAGTGTTTATCACCTTGTCATTTTTTTTAACCCAAAGTTTAAACCCCAAAAAGGGAAAGCTTTTTGTTTCCCCCAATTTGATTTGGGTGTAAAGGGGGAAAAAAGGCGGGGTTTGCTCCCAAATTTCCAAGCACTTGTTTACTTTTGACCCAATTTGGGGGCCCTCCCCCCAAAAAATACCGGGGGGGTTGCAGTTTGCTGGTTTTGGGGTGGGCAGATTTTGCACACGGGGGGGAAAAAAGGCAAAAAGCAAAAAACCTTAGAAAAAACTGTGTTTTTTGGACAAACCCGGGGGTTGAGGGGTATAAGGCCATTTGTAAACTATTTGAAGTTATTATTCACAGGCATTTAAACATTTAAGGAAAGTGCCCAAATCCCCCAAAAAAGAGTAGAAAAAAGGGATTAGAAAAATTTGCAAAAAACCCCCAGTATGGGGTGAGAACGCTGTCAAAAAAAAAATGTGTATGTAAAGACGAAAATGTGTCCCATATTAGCAATAGTTGTGCATGGAAAATTTCCCAAAAAAAGGTATTTATATTTTCTCAAAAAGAATAAAAAATTTGAAATGTTACAGCTTCAAGAAATTACAAACACAAAGTTCAAGTTTACATTTGGGGCCTTTATTCTTTTAAAATACATTTTTCCCAAACAGTTTTTTTAAACAAATTTATTTTTATAAAGAATACAAATTTTACACCCAGGACTTGGTGTCAGGATTCGGGTGGTTAGTGGAGCCCCGGGGGGGGGGTTTTAAGTCGATTCCCGTTGAGCATCCCGCTGTCAACCCCTCACCCCCAAGAAAAACGGGGGCGGGGGTTTTTTGGATGAGGGAAAAAAGGGTAAGGGAGAAAATTTTCAGTCAAAAAGGAAAAAATTAGGAACAGAGGAAGATAGGGGGGGCGAAATAAATTTAGTATTAAAAAAAAAAGCTTTGTTTTATTTTTTATAAAATTACAAAAAAAAAACATAAAATTAGGGGGGTAGTTATCCCAATGTGTACAGTGGGTTTGGCGGTTGCCCCCTCAAATTTTGTTGCTTTACCGCCAGCAAAAGAAGAAGAAGCACCCAGCAGCACTGCCCCCAAAAGAGGGACAGCCCAAGGGGAAACCCCGGGTTACAAAGCCAGGTGATTTTAAAAAAATTTTAAAATTGCCTTAAAAGTTTTAATATATGCTGGGGGGCCCTACATCTTGGGGGCTAGTGCTGCTGCTGTTTCTTTTTTTGCTGGCGGACCCCAAAAAAATTTTTCTAGGGGTGCATACCGCCATACTGTACATCATTGTATAACTACCCACTTTATTCTTTTGTTTTAGTTTTGTAAATTTTAAAAAATTTAAAAAAACAATGCCCTTTTTTGCTTCCCCCCCCTCTCCCCCCGGGTTCCCCAATATTCCTTTAAGGGCTTTAATTATCTTCCCCTTACCTTTTTCCGTCCCCCAATCCCCAGGGAAAGTTTACGGGGTGAGGACCCGTGAAGCGCCAAGCGCACGCGCCCAATCGATTAACCCCTGTGCCCCCCACTAACCAGCCTGAGATCACGTGAGCCCCAAATTTGCGGAGGGGAATTGATTTTCCCCAAAAGAAAAAAAAATCGTTTTTTTCACAAAACTGTTTATGCATAAATTTATTCAAGGAAAAATAAAAACAAACGGGAAAAATTTTAACTTTTTTTTGTAAAATTTTTTTGAAAACTGAAAAATTTTATTTTGTATTTTTTTATATAAAAAAAAATATAAATACCCTCTTTTTGGCCCTTTTACTTAAGGGCCCCCCCAACATTGATACTATGGGGGCAAATTTCCGTTCTTTTACGTACACAAAATTTTTTTGACAGCTGTTTTCTTACCCCCAATTTTAATTTCCCCCCGGGGCTTAAAACCCCCAAAACCCCTTGGTTACCTTTTTTGGGGGAACCCTTCAAGGAAAACAGCCGGGCTCCCAGAGGGCAATAAAGTTCATTTGTCTAAGCTGAAAATGTTATGTCAAAGAAACTTTAGAAGCCTTAGTTAGCATGTTAAAGTTCATGACAGGACATTTAGAAAAAAGACAAAATAGTTTTTTTTTTTGGGGGGGCAGGGGAAAAAAGGGATTTTCAAACCCTTTTAAAAAAAAGGGCCCCCCCCCGGTTCCCATTTTTAAAAAAATTTAAACCCCCCAACCCCCAAAGGGAAATTTGGGGTAGAAAGAATCAACGTTTGAGGGGGGTTTTTGGTTTAAATGCAAAACTCCATACCCTGCGAAAACAGCATTTTAGCATAAACTGTTTAAAACAGTTCTCAATCACAGTAGTACAGGGGTGGGTTGGTTTTTTAAACTCATTTTTTTAAAATACCAGGACATTCCTACCCCTTTGGGGGGACCGGGGAGCGACAAAAATTCCCCAAACAGAGATTGTTGGGGGTAAACCACCCAAACCCAAATCCAGGATCAAATGGGCCCTTGGGGCTAAAGAATTTTGGGTAAAAACCCCCGGGGGTTTTGAATTAGGGGCCCCAAAGATTTTATCAACAACCTTTTATAAAAAAACCAAAAGGCCCAAAAACTTAAAAAATTTTAGGGGGAAGGGTGAACACGAGGGGAAGGGGTTTAAAAAAACTTTTGAAATTGGGTTTTTTATTGGTATGCATGTCTGGTTGTTTTGGAACCCAAACGTGATTTGTTTTTCATTTTTTAAAATTTTCTAATGTCAAAAGGAAAAAAAACGGGACTAAAAACTATTCCCAAATGTTTCCCAAAAAAGCCCAAAAACCCAAAAAAAAATGCTTTTTAAACCACATGGCCTCCGGCCAAACCCCCTTCCCCATTTTCCCAAGTGCTTTAAACTGGCTTTAGAGAGTTGGTTTTTGGGGGTTTTCCCGTGTCTCCGTTTGGGGACAAAGGTTTCCCCCCTCTCTAGGGTGTCAGGCTGGATTAAAGAGGGACCTCTGAAAAGGGCCTTACAATAGCATTAGCAGCAGTGCAGATGAAATGGAAAAGATAATCCTGGCACACGCCACCTTGAGATTAACAGGCGACTTCCAAGAATTAGGGGAAAAAAACCGAGAAGATCCTTAAACTCATCTGGGTCCATCTGGAAAACAAAAAAAAATTTTCTTTTTTAAACCACCAGAAAAAGGGGGTTGTCTTTTTTTAAAATCACATCTTTAGGGAAATTTTTTGGATTTTTTTTTTTTAAAAAAAAAATGGTTTCAATTAAAAAGCCCCAATGGGAAAAAATTTTCAGGTAGATGAAACCAACCATATTGTCTTCAGCTATCAGTTGTTAATGGTTCATAGCTGCATGGGCTCACTTTCTAATCTCCACTGCCTCCATGATCCAACGCTGATGTCTGTCCATGCGGATGATTTTGGCCCTTTTCCAATCCATAATGTGGTTTTCCCGTTAGCTTTGGTCTGTTATCAACAATTTTAAGTTTTCCTGTAATGCCTGTTCTTTTCCTGATCTTATTAGTCTATTTTCCATTTCTTTTTCACATCGTTTCTGATTCTCTTTTTTCCCCTTGTGGCGAAGGTCTGTCCTGTTTCTCCTATGTATGTTTTTTGACATAGTTTCTCATATATTACATTGCATTTGCTGTGTTTGTTGAGCTGGTCTTTGGGGTGCACCAAGTCTGAGTCTGAGTTTTATGTCTGGTTTGATAATTGTGGTAATGTAACCATTTCTTTGCTTTCTGTTCTCCCTGGTTTCCTTGTCGTTTGTCTGTGCCTTCTCTGTTCTACTTGTTTTTGTCCCTTTTTTGCCCATTATGTGCGTGGTGGATATATTTTTCATCTTCTTTCCTGTCTTCCTCATCTGTTACCATTTGGGCTCGTTCGTAAAGAGTTCTTATTAACGACATTTTGTAAACGGCAGCATGTTCTGATGTCCAAAGTAGACATTGATCCATGTGAGTTGACTTCCTGTGAATTATTTATTTTTATGCCACCATCGGTGGTGTGGGTGAGATTTATGTCCAAAGAAAGCTATCGATTTCTTCATTTCTTCTTCGTGTGTGAATTAGATTTTTCCCGTATCATCCATGGTGTTGAGATCATCTGTTGTATATGTTTTAATTTGACTTTCTCCAGGATGTCATTAAGATATCACTTCCATAAGGTTGGTTAACCATGCTCAATGCATTGAGTTTTGTGTATTGTTTTTAAGAGTTTTACCTCTTATCAGCCGTTCATATACTATGCGTAAAGTAGCTTCCACTGGGGTCTGCTCTGCGTTGGTATCCCCCCCGTCATTTTTCCAGCAGGCGAAGTTTAGTGACACAGGGTTGGCCAAAACTTTCACCTAACATTCCATCATGGATTGGAAAAGGGCCAAGATAATTTGCATTTAAAACAGAGATCAGCGTTGGATCAAGGAGGAAGTGGAGATTAGAAAGCGAGCCCACACATCTGTGAACCGGGACGAAGGGGCCTTCCAGCTTTCCTACACCTGGAGCGACATCTTCCAGCGATGAGGCAGCAGCAGCGTGGCAGTGTCATAATGACAGGCTGACACTGCCTCAGGGAACAACTGCTAATCTTGACATCACATACGGCCTAGTGACACCTGTGATGAAGATGAAGTCTCAGTCGAAACATGTCAGGTATATCCTCAGGGACAAAAGATTTTGTCTAAAAACAAAAGAAGCTAAAGACTGTATTACAATGTATTGTTTGGTTTTAAAAGTCAAGCTAAATATTTTCATTAAAAGACCTAAAACTGAAGTAAAACTCTCATTACTTTAGACTTAAGATGCACAGAGAAGTTTGTTGACCAGAGTCCGGGTTCTTTTGTTTACGCTTTCAGAAACTAAAAATCCGACCGTTTTTCTGATCAGCGGAGTTGGTGCCTGAGCGCTTACGAGTTATTACTGTGGAAAGAGGATTTGGCTATTTTTTGTACTAAGGTGTTCACAAATGTAGTAAGATGATAGTGTTGAAAATCTAGGGAATTAGTACTGAGCCTCTCCTACTCCCTTGCTGAACCTCAGTTCCATGTAAAAACAAATTCCCACACATTTCATCTTACCAGTGCGCTCTGTGTGAGTAAGAACAAGTAGAACTGTAGAAATACACTGAATTACCAAAAGAAAAAAACAGAACAGAACAACGCACCAAAACATAGAAGATAGCTATTAGTGACGCTCTTCACAAGACGAGTGTTGATTTACAGCTATAAAAAGTTCCATTTGCAGTTTGCCACAAGCTATGTAGGGGACACAGCAAACACGTGGAAGTCCTCTGCTCAGATGAGAACAAAACTCAACTTTCTGGTGGCAGGAAACAAACATTCCAAATTAACCTGAACACAGCTTCCCCATGGTGGAAAATGGTAGCAGCATCATGCCCCGGGAGACTTTTCTTGAGCAAGGACAGGGAAGCTTGTTTCTGAATGTGCAAAACTAGTAAAGACATACATCTAAAGACTTGCTATGTTAGTTTTAGCAAAGGTAATTTAAAAGTATTGATAAACAGTACCATCCTATGGAGCAATACAATGTTCAGATTTAGGACAAGGTCACAGCAACCTGCTGCTGTCAGGAGAAACCCACCGTTTCACCCAAGTTCAGTTAAATTTAATTTCTGAATAATGCAAAGCAATTCAGCATTGCTTTTAGTAACTGGGCTAACCTAAAAAGCAGCTGATAGAGATGCTAATGGCCTGCAAAACAAAATAAATTCTGTTTAATAATCTAGTCAGATCAGCAAGAAGTTCATGTATCAAGCTTTTTTTTAAAAAGGCAACAACTGAAAATGCCAAAAAGTTGGAGCTATAGTTCAAATGAAACACAACTAAGGCTGGGAGGATAAAAGTGAAAGAAAGCTGTGTGTATAATCTGCCCGCAGTCTAAAAATGATATATGTTCCAGCCTGTGTTGAGCATTTCCCTTGCTGTTGGTGCTCATTAAATTCAACTCCAGGTAAGACGGATGCCGCCTACTCCTCCTTTCCCTTTTTCCCTTATCTCCACGACAACATCACCCAGCTGTGGAAAAGGACGAGAATGCAGCTATTTTTACCACAGCCTTACCCCTTAAAACATGCATGAACAGGGAGGCCCGTAGAAACGTACCAACGCACAAACAGAAGCCAAGTCAACAATGCAGCAGAAAGGCATCATACCGCCTGCTCGCCTCTCTTTCATTAGGAAAACATACCCGGTTTGTTCTGTGCAGAGCTTATATAACCAAATCATCCTCACATGCAAGGCACATCAGGAGTGAAACACTAAGGCAAGCTGAGCCCAAAATGCAAAACAATTACATGTTTATTAGATAAGAGAACCATAAAGTGTCACTGGTACTCGGAAAGTTAATGTTCCCCTGTAAGGTTACAGCAGCATCTTTCAAGTAAAATCTAATTTTTAGAGACAACAACTTGCACGACATAATAGAACTGTACAGTTGTGTAATTTTAAACTGTAATACAACCTATTGTGTGTTGTAAAAAGCTGAATATTTTCATTAAAAAGGCAACACCTCAAACTGAAATATAACTCTCATTACTTATGACTAGAGATGCATAAAGCAGTCTGTTGACCACGGCCCAGAGAGAATCAACTCTAAGTCTGGACTGGTTTTGAAGAAGTCATTTTTCCGTTTTACTATAAACATTTTCGTTTTAAGACTTGTGTTTAATTTTCAATTAAAAGCAACCAATGGTTTTAGTTCTCAAAAGGGAAATTGTAGCTAAAATTAGGCTTGCACTGATAAGACATTTACAAGTACCCACATTTGAGTACTGATAGTACTAATTATTGCCATTACACTTCTTGCAAATAAATTGGAAATGTTTTTTTTTTTTTTTTTTTTTTTACTTAGACTATTTCTAGAATATTTCTTCCAGAAGAACTTGATATTCAATGGTGTCCTAATTTTTTCACAGGACTGCACTCTTTCTCCCATGGAGGGTTTGGATTCCATTTCTCATGGAGCTTTGATTTCAGACGACTAACACCATTATCTTTCTTGTTAGACTAAGGCACGGGTGGGCCAGCTTGCCTTCATATCCTCAAACCTACAATGATCAAAATACCTCAAAAGCATTATGTACAAAAGAGTGTGCAGCTTTCATACTAGTTTGCAGTAGGGACAAATTCCAAAACTGACCCTAACCCAAAAAAGGTCAGATGTATGCAACAGTGCATAGACGCGTCATCGCACACCCTTCCTTCATACATCCCACTTTGTGGTGAATTGGGCACAGCTGAACAGGTACCTTAGACCACCTGGCCCCTGCCCATAAATATATACGCAAGTTAGCATAGATACCTAGAAGGCAATCACCACGTGTCCAAATAACCTTGACAACAGTGCTGTGGCACTCAAGGAGACTTCGCTGTAATTAGCTACAAATATCCCTCACTGTGTGTAGACAAACTAACTTCTTGAATGACAACATGGACTCAAACCTGACTGAAAATAAAACTTTTGTCACCTCGTACCTGTTTTGTTCTACAATATGTGCATCAAATCCATACGGCGCCCTCTAGCTGATGCATTGAGCTCAATCATAGCGTAATGCTGATCATTGTAATGTATACCAAATCATTGCAAGGACATGAATATGCCTCCTATATTTCTACTAGGAAAATTGTCACCACACACTATGTGAAGTACTTTAAATCTTTAAAACCATTGAGGATATCACATTAAAAAAAAAAAAAAACTAGAAACCAGCCATCGCACACAGACCGATGTGCATTTACATCTACATGTAACAAAAAAAGAAAATGTAGTTTACATCCGACTGAGGTTGTTTCCATCATTTCTGGAGTGTTACGTTATTGTATAAAACTAAACGTGATTGAGTTTCATTGCTCTGGTTTAAACTATAAAAGCTCAAACTCAAACTGAATGGAGTCATATTTCAGTGTTTTTAGGTGAGTTTTAGGACTAAGAAGTTTGTTACGGTCTGCCTGAATTACCGCACAGTTTCACGCAACGTTCACTTATATACAGCCTGAGTTGAGTGCATGAAACATTGTGCTGCAAGGTTTTTGAGTGTAGGCACCGTTTATGCACAAGGCCCCTGGTGATTACAGTCTTTGTTACAAAGATGTTTTTCTGCTGTCCATAACAAAATGACATATTGCCAAGATTTAGAAAAATAAAGATTAAATGAGCTCCATGTCCTGGCTGGAACTTCTTCTAGAACATCCCTAAAAGGACTTGTCAGTAAGTCAGTAAAACAACACATTTCTGTATGTATATATTTTACCGGATTAGGTTTGGTGAAAACTTTCATTATGTGAGGGTATGTATGTATGTAGTTTGTTGTAATTTCTCCTGGCCTAACTCACAATGTTGCCTGTTTTACCGAGAACAATTACATGATTTTTTTCACCAGGTTAAAGAAGGGTAAAAGTAAAACAGCATAAGTAAAAAATGTCGCCCCTTGAGTGACAAGGGAGGACAGAATTGCAGGCAATATCCACAAATGACACCTTTGTATGCTTTTAGGCTCACAGAGAGCACACTCTCCTACACACAACACACTTGATTAAAAAGAACTGTCAGTGATGTCAACAGAAAGGATACGTGGTGTTCCCTCGGTGCGGCAGACCAGGTAGATACAGGCAGCCATGACATGGGCGGACTTGCGGCCACGTGTCAAGCTTTTATTGAGGGCCATCTTGTAAAAGTTGAAGGCCGTGTCCAAGCAGTGCTGGTTCATTTGAAGCTGGTGACCCAGGGTGTTGATGTGTTGTTTAGCTGAAGACACATAAAAAAAAACAGACTCGTAACCCAATTTCAGAACAGATTCACAATAATTTGAGGCAGAAGTAGTAGAGCCAAAGGCTCTGGGATGCAGAGGAGATATATTTGAGCTATAGAATAGGGCTGCACAATATATTGTGAATATATCAGTGTGTGCTATGTTCACAAAGACTGTCTAGACTGCAATAATTGTTGGCCAATATACGCCAATTGTACTTGCATTTTACATGTCAATGTAATATTTTGCCAGTTGGACAGAGACTCACAGCAGCAGATGTTCACACCGGACACATATGACCTAGCTCAAAATGCTATAGGTCACAGAGTGAAGGGAGCGTGGATGAGAAGGAGTGAAAAGAAAAAAATAGGCAGATTTTGCAACCAAAATTGCAATATTTACCAATATTATCATTGCAAGATTTTTTATATTATGCAGCCCTACTATAGCAATTATTTCTATTTTACATTAATTTATTGCTCATTCACTAACCAGAGAGCTTTTTTTTCAATTTCATTACACTTGTGACAATGACAATAAGGGATATTCTGATTTGGAATATGATTATATGATTCAATTGACAATTGTCAAATCTGATTAGCTTTTCTACAAAACTTAGCAGCTGAATAACATCTTTTGTATTGATCTATGGCTTTTGCCAACAGTGTTGCAGTAAACTGACAGATCTGGTTTTAGTACTACGCTTTTGGTTGCTCATAAAAATGTGGAAAAATTTAAAATCAATTAAAGACTAAAGCTGACAGAAGTGATACCTTAATAAAGCTTACATTTGTAACATCGACCAGAATGAAATCAGAATTCCAGTACTACACCCTGTTTCTGTTTCCTCATATCCAAAAATCACAAACTTTAGTAAAAAAGTAGTTAAGACGTGAGAAGCGGTACAGGTAAGCTAAATACAAAGAACATGTACATTATTGGCAAGACAGTCTCAGAAAATTTGAATATTGTTAAAAAGTTACATATTGGAAACTCATGGTGTCACACCCTAATCAGCTGATTAATTCAAAACACCTGGAAAAAGTTTCCTGAGCCTCTAGATGGCCTCTCAATCTGGGCCAGTAGGCTACACAATCATGGGAAAGTCTGCTTACTCGACAAATGTCCAGAACACAGTAACTGACACCCTCCACAAGAAGGGTAAGCCACAAAATGTCATAGTTAAAGAAGCTGGTTGTTTAGAATGATGTATTCAAGAATAGAAAGTTGAGTGGAAGGAAAAAGACTGTTAGGAAAAGATGCACCAGCAACAGGGAGATAAGAATCCATGTTGTTTGAAGTCTAGTGAGAAATGTCCAAGGTCAGTGATGATTTGGTGTCCCATGCCATCTTTTGGTGTTGGTCAACTGTGTTTTCTGAAGTCCACTATTGCCAAGAGGAAGATGAGAGACACCAGACCCAACAAATCCAGATGACCCGAAGGCTGCTATCAAAACATTCTGGGCTTTCATTACACCTCAACAGAACCACAAGTTTGTTGACTAGTATTTTAACTGAAAGTTGAAGCATTTGTTAAGAAAATCTTGTATTTTGGAGAGAAGTTGCGTTTATTCTGTATATATGTGCAAGGCTGCTGTTTTAGAAACGGCTACAATACCACACCTCACCAAGCAGATATGCATAAAACATTAACTGACATAGGCTAAGAGCTGTTTGGCTATTAATTCCTGATAAGCAGGTGGCGCAGGACTGCACGGTGGCACAGTGGGTAGCACTGTTGCCTTGTAGCAAGAAGGTCCTGGGTTCGATTCCCGGCCGGGGGTCTCTCTGCATGGAGTTTGCATGTTCTCCCCGTGCATGCGTGGGTTCTCACCGGGTACTCCGGCTTCCTCCCACAGTCCAAAGACATGCCTGTTAGGTTAATTGGTCACTCTAAATTGCCCTTAGGTGTATGAATGAGTGTGGTTGTTTGTGTGTTGCCCTGCGATGGACTGGCGACCTGTCCAGGGTGTACCCCGCCTCTCACCCATAGACTGCTGGAGATAGGCACCAGCTCCCCCGCGACCCACAATGGAATAAGCGGTAGAAAATGACTGACGGACAGGTGGTGCCAGACTTAGTATTTTGATTAAAATTACTAGGTTTGTTAACGATTGACTTTGGGACTTAATAGTTATTCATAGCCAAACCAAACCTATATGTGCAAAACATGTCTTTATAGGTCTGCACTTTGGCCATACGGTTTCCATTTTCTGAGGGTTGAACAGATGGTGCTTCTGAGATGTTCCAAACTGGGATGTAGTTTTATAACCCAACCCTCATGGAAACTTTTCCACAACTTCCTCCCAGACCTGTCTGCTCTGTCTCTTGGTCTTCGTTTGGTCATTCTTGTTCTCTAACAAACCTCTGAGGCTTTTACAGAGCAGATGTATTTATATTGATATTAGTCTACACATGGGTGACTTGTAGAGGCAAGCAGCTGCACTGGATTCTATGAAGGAGTACCATAGTAAAAGGAGAGCACAGATGCATACCACAATATTCAGATTTTATTTGTAAAAAAAAAAAAGTTCAAAATCATGTGTAATTTCCTTCTACTTCACAATTATGTGATCTTGTGTTGATCTATGACATAACTAGGGTTGTCACGATAGAAACATTTTAAACTCAATACCGACACTATAAATACTCAATACCATGTCAATTTTTGAAGGCACAGAGGATCTTCCAGTTAAAACAAAAATATACCAAATTTACAATATGACAGCATTTTAACATCCTGTATTAGGGCAAAACCACCAAGTGTGGAACAATTCAGCCCTCATTTAAAAAAATACATATAAAATATAAAATTAATTGTTACTTCCCTATTTGGTAAACCAATAGACAAGATAATCACCTGTAAACACAGCATTAACTGTTAATTCGGGACTTTTGAATCATCCCAAATTTATATGATTAGATTTACAGTGCCTTAATTATAGTGTTGCTTCAACTGTAGGTTCTGATTAATCATTTTTTTAGTTTATGTTTTGTTCCATATCGATAGAATAGTTTGTAATGAGGTTTCAGTTGATAATATCACGTTGTGTCTTTGGGCAAGACACTTAATCCAACTTGCCTGCTGATGGTCAGAGGGCCCGGTGGTGACGATTGTATGGCAGCTGTGGCTACAATGTCAGTGTGTGAATGGATGGATGACTACCTGCAGTATAAAGCGCTGTGGGGTCCTTGGACTTGATAAAGCGCGATACAAGTGCGGACCATTTACAACATTCATGTCCATATCCAGACATGATGCAAAACTCAACAGCAAGAACAATCATACGCCCCATGAGAGATGCTGCTGCTGAGTAAAATCTACAGTTTCATCCATTCTATCCATCCACCACAACTAGAGCAGAAAACTCTTCATCCAAGCATGAGATCCATTATTGCTTTGGTACCATTATGGCACAACTGAAAAGATTACAAGAGTTTCATTATGAGTACATACACAGGCAGGCAACTCACTCACTAAAACACATGTTCCCCATCTGTAGACACACACCAGCACACTGCACAAGTAAGTTCAGGTACAGCAACAGATGGAGACTCAGGACAAAGATGTCTGTACTAATCGCTGCCAGTAAACTGTGGTGTCGGCCTACAGCTCATAACCTCAAATGTGCTCTACAGCTCGGGAAAACTGAACACACAAAGCCAGATGTGTAACCTTACTGAGTGGGATGTCTGGGAATGTGAGGGGCTGGGCTCATCATGCCTCATCATGCTGAGTGGATATGAAATCAGAGTGTACTCTGAGTCAGACAAACTATCACAGTCTACTTCAACCACATCTAGGATTAAAACCTCCAGTGGAATAGATAATCCTGTCTAACTCCTCGCCTTGTTCAGTTCAGTTAAAATGTTTGGGCTGGAATGGCTACATATCTGCTTGGAGTCCCAACAGAGACTATTGGTTTATGTTGTAGCTATGTTATGAATGTAGCTTTAAAAAACAAATCAGTAAAGTGAAGCTGTTCAGCATTTTTTGTTGGAACTAATTAACTACAACAGCTTGGTAAAGAATAACATCAATTTATGTTATAAAGTCTAGATTTACATGTAAACCACTTTCTCTGATGTAGACATTAAATTTGCACTGATCAGGCTTTTATCATCACTATTGATATTCTGTTTTGAACCTAATCTTTATCTGATTTTTACCTAACAGCGTGTGGTTTCTTGGTGTTTACAGGCCAAACATGTGACCAGCAGGTTGGAAATCTCAAAAATCAATTTTTATCCAGTCAGAAGGCACCATATACAACACCAATTCCCATGAAGTTGGGACATTGTGTAAACAAAATTAAACAAAAACACAGTACAATGATCTGCAAATCCTGGTCAACCTATATGCAATTGAATACACTACAAAGACAAGATATTTAATGTTCAGACTGATAAACTTTGTTTTTTTTGCAACTATTTATTTGTTTTGAATTTGATGCTTGCAACATGTTCCAACAGAGCTGGAACACGAGCATGTTTACCACTGTGTTACATCACCTTTCTTTTTAACAACACTCTATAAGTGTTTGGGAACTGAGGACACTAATTGTTGAAGCTTTGTAGGTGGAAATATACAGACAGACGATGTTGTTCTTACTAACAGAAGACAGTTAAAATTTTCAACTTTAATTATTTTGTCTTCACTTAAAAACCATGCAGCACTCTGTTTCTAATTATAAATGAAGGCTCACAGAAGCAAGGATAGAAAAAAAACATTTCCAATCATTTCAAGAGTGGGGGAAGGATTGCAAGTACTAGAATATTCAATTCAATTCAGTTTTATTTATATAGCGCCAATTCACAACACACGTCGTCTCAAGGCACTTCACAAAAGTCAGGTACATACATTCCAATTAATCTTAATCATTGAACAATATAACATTTTTATCCAGGAATGTTTGACATTTTAGGTTAAACGGGACATATCATGCTTTTAAATCCTTCCTTTTCACAATGAAATCATTCAGCTGTGGTCTATATAAAGTGGAACTGCAATGCTTTGATCTAAACTCCTCCTTATTGTAGCTCCACAGGCTCCTCTTTCACCCTTGTTCTGAGTTGCGTTTGAGAGCAACTTGTTTTGGTGCAGTCTCTTTAAATGCTACTGAGGCCCTTCACACCCTGCCCCCCTCCAGGTCAAAGAGTGCTCCACTTCAACCCGTTCAGGCATTTTTGTATTTTCATACACAGAGATACAATTATCTATTGGCGCAGACTCAAGACAAAAACAGCAAAAACAATGCAAGACTGTTTATGTAATAATACTATTCAAAACACGCAGTACGGTTCCGTCCTCAAGGAGCTGGAGCAGAAGGAATGATGCTACTGCTATCTAAACAATGGCCAGGGCGTCATGTCAACACACAAGAAATTCACGCCTAAAACAAGTGTTTGGTGTCCTTTCAGCTTTATTTGCAGCTTACTGCCTTGCTGTGTCCATTGTTTCCATAGATTGCTGAAGGCACGCGTTCTTGAAGTGTTTCATGCTACGAAGAGGAATTTCCCCACTGATTTGGGAGCTTTTACATTAAAAATAAAATTTACCCAGACACTTTGAAGAGGTTCTGTTCTGGGGGACGGTGTAATAAATTGTGTGGGTTAATACACCCAACAACCGAACATTTAGACTTATCCACTTGCAGCGTCGGCATACTCGAGCTTGGACTACAAAACCGCAGCAAAATATATAAATGGCGCATACACAAAATTGGTTAGCTGGAAACCCAGCACCTTTTTTAGCAGTTCCGCAGCAAATACTGTGACGTAACATTTCGAAAAAGGTAATAAAGGATAGAGACAACTGAACAGATTGAAAAATATGACCCAAATAGAATATAAAGATATCTATGCAGCACCTGGAGAGACCAAATTCAACTTTTCTGCACTCCTACAAATAAGTACACAACATATGTATTTCAGAGCTAAAATAAACTGGATTTTGCATGATATGTCCCCTTTAATGTAGGTATTGTATAAATTGTGTCTCCACAGTTTTTCCATTACAACACCAAAATATTTGGTCTCCCTAGCTCTTTCACATGTGAAATTTTAATGGAGTACCTCTTAATAATCAAACAGGGCACTTTTCCTTGTACATACAAAAATACATATTTCCCTAAGTTGTCGTGTAAACCTAATTCAGTGGGGTGTGAACCTTTTATTATTTTTCATAATTGTATGCAGAGAGTTCTGCAGAAGAGGCAACAGTTCCAGGTTTGGATGCAGTTTCCCAAAAGTTCCCAGTGATCCTCTTCAGCCTCGTGTCCTGCCATCACCTGCTCCACTGTCTATGCATATTTCACATTTCTAAATTACATTCATATTTGCTTATGATTAGTTATGGAATTTATTTACTGTACTTACTGGCTGTTTTTCGTTATTCTAATATGTACATTTTCTACTAAAAACATTTTGTCTTCATTTGTGCTGTAGATATCTGATACATTGGGGAGAACAAGTATTTGATACACTGCTGATTTTGCAAGTTTTACCACTTGCAAAGCATGTAGAAGTCTTTAATTTTTATCATAGGTTCTCTTCAACTGTGAGGGTCAGAATCTTAAACAAAAATCCAGAAAAGCACATTGTGTGATTTTTAAGTAATTATTTTGCATTTGATTGTATGACATAAATATTTGATACGCATTTGATACATCAGAAAAACGAACCACAAACCATATTTGGTACAGAAACCTTTGTTTGCAATTCCAGATATCAGACGTTTCCTGTAGTTCTTGATGAGGTTTGCACACACTGCAGCAGGGATATTGGAACACTCCTGCATACAGATCTTCTCCAGATCCTTCAGGTTTTGGGGCTGTTGATGGGCAATATGGACTTTCAGCTCTCTCCAAAGATTTTCGATTGGGTTCCGGTGTGGAGACTGGCTAGGCCACTAGATGACCTTGTTGCCCTGGCTGTGTGCTTTGGGTCGTTGTCATGCTGGAGGACCCAACCATGACCCATCTTCAATGCCCTTACTGAGGGAAGGAGGTTGTTGGCTAAGATCTCCCGATACATGGCCCTATCCATCCTCCCTCAATATGGTGCAGTTATTCTGTCCCATTTGCAGAAAAGGATCCCCAAAGGATGATGTTTCCACCTCCATGCTTCACGGTAGGGATGGTGTTCTTGGGGTTTCACTCATCCTTCTACTTCCTCCAAACACGGCAAGTGGAGTTTAGACCAAAAAGCTCAATTTTTGTGTCAACAGACCACATGACTTTCTCCCGTTCCTCCTCTGGATCATTCAGATGGTCATTGGCAAATGGCAGACGGGCCTGGACATACGCTGGCTTGATCAGAGGGACCTTCCGTGCGCTGCAGGATTTTTAATCCATGGCGGCGTAGTGCGTTACTAATAGTCTTCTTTGAGACTGTAGTCCCAGCTCTCTTCAGGTCATTGACTAGGTCTTGCCGTGTAGTTCTGGGCATGTAGTGACCGCGGGAGCCTGGCACTGCTGCCTCCACGCCACCGTTGAGCCCACTGCTCGATTCCGCATGTTGCCACTAGGCAGCAATGGGAACAACTTTTCATACGATCTTCGGTCATGACGAGTTCTGCTCCGGCGAGAAGCATTCAAAATTTGGCCAAAATCCAACCTTCCCGACGGAAGCTGCACTCACTTGTTTGTTAGTGGGCGGGGCTAATGTGATGTCATCAATTGACTGCACCAACATGTTCAGCATTGATCATGTTGATGCATGCCAATATGAAGTGGATCTGATCATGTATGAGGGAGACCAAGCATTTGAAGTGTCCTAGGGGGCGTCGTTGATCCAAATTCCAATGTAATTCGATAGAGTTGTTTGGGGGCAAAGATCAACCATATTCAGTTTGGAGTAAATCGGACCATACTTGTTTAATTTAGAGCCAAACGTAAGGCCATCGCATGACGTCAGACTTCGCCATACCGCCAGAGCCACACCCTCCAGCCAAACCTCTAATTACTGGAGACCAACTTAGAACATCATGTTATCTGTCACCGGGGACAGTTTCATGCTGATTAGGCGAAGGGGATCAAATATGGACCACACTAAGGCCCTGTCCCAATGCTCACACTACACCCTACACCACACTATGAAGTGTTTACTTTGTACAAGTGCATGTAGGGGTTGAAGTGCACAGGTTACAAGCGTGCAAAATTGGAGAATTGGGGCAGTAGGGGTTACGTCATCAACTTGCACCTCTGCACTGTAACTGCGACTTCAAAAAGGGCAGGAACCGGCGCGGTTTTCGCAGTCTTGTTGCTAAAAACAATATTTTAAAACTGCAACAAGCAATTGTTTTGAGGTTTTGAGTATTTGACCATTGAATATTGTTCGGGGCCAGATGTGGATCAATACCAGAAGGTTTGGTGTCTCTGCGACTTTCCTTGTAGAAGCTGTAACAAAGTCTTTAGCGAGTCGTCAAACTTTGAGGAGTGGTTCTACCCCTTCAACATGCTCAAAAACTCACAATTTTGATAACTTTAGAGCCCCAATAACTTCTAAGCAAACTGACCAAATTTCGAGGCCGATCGCTCAAAATCTCTAGGAGGAGATCAATCAAATATGGAGGCTATAAATGGCAAAAATGGGGTCAAAATCGAAACTTCAATTCAAAATGGCTGACTTCCTATTTTTTGTAGGACGTGGGTGCAACAGAGTTTTAGCTAGGTATCCGGGAGTTCTACAAGTATACCAAATTTCAGAACTATATGATAAAGTAAGGTCGATGCGGAGGCTGTTTTAAAAAATGTGAGGGGGGGGGGGGGTGGCTGTTGAGCCATTTTTATTGCAACTTTCGCGACACCCTTAAAATACGTCATTTTTCCACCAGGCCTGATGAATGTGCAAAATATTGCGTATTTTCATATATGTTAGGAGAAAAATAATAAACACAGCACTTAGCTGCTCGGGCTTAATAATTAATTTAAGCTTTCCCTGCCAATAATGGAAGGAATTAATCAACTGTAAAACTCTAAAGCTGCTCATCTACTACTCTTTGTCAGTTGAGACAAAAAATATAAAGTAATAGTCTTATGAAGGGAACAAAGGTTTTTTTTGTGTGGAAAATCCTGCATCTCTGGTAACAGAAGTCTTAAAAAGTAATATAAAGTGGTAAACCGTCATTTACTTAATACACGTTTTTAAATTAACAAAAATGAAAACTAGCTCATTTTTAAAATGGTTTCAAATTAGAACTGAAACTTCTTCCTAATATTTTTTTTAATTTGTCAAATTAACTTTTTTTTCTTATTTTACTATCCCTTATAGGTTTGAAAATAGTCCCATTCCCTGAGTATGGGTCCCATCATTGAAACTCCGGGAAAGATCTTAGCGGAGCGGTGACATCATCAAGTATGCTCTGTAGCAATAGACAATAACTATAATCTGTACTTCGCAAAGCACACAAGGCATACAAGGATACTGAAAAAAAGCCCCCAATGCATGTGGGAGTCCGCATGCGCGGTATGCTGTTCGAGCGCGTTAATGTTCCACGCATGCTGGCCATGATTTGCATTTATACTGTTGAAACTTACTACAATTTCAATTAGTTTTTCACAGATCAAATGCAGATTTCCCAATTATGTGTGAGTTGACTGGAAGGAAAAAATACGAATCTTAAATCATACATGTCTGACTGACTTACATTTACAAAATTACTGTATGAATTTTTTTTTTATTGACCAACCTTAACCCATAGTCAACTGCTTTTTAAGGACAAATCAGAAAACGGCTAACATCTGTATGAGCAGACCAGAGCTTAGCAAAAACCAAACACTGGAAACAAGCTACAAAATTCTGATTACCGGTATCATCTCTACACAAAACCAATTCAATTCTCCGATTAGCAAGATTTTAACCACAACCACCAAGCTATAACATAATCACTGGTGTTATCAGTTTTACCAAAAGCCCCAAGAAGCTGAAATAAATATTAGCAAATCTTTTAAGCGCAACACAATCAGGCTCCCTATGCTATTAAGATATTTGGTGATGCTTGGTTTTAAAGTAGCATAAATGTTTTAAAAGGATACAGGGCAGGTGAAGTTGGAAAGTCATGAAGAAACTACATATTGTGAATCTTTGCAATAACTTGAAGCAGAAAGGCCAGCACCTAAGTATCTGAATATTTATTTATTTATAATGTTCTTATTGCAATATTCACCAATATTGTAGAATATAGTGTTTTCTGAATAAAGAGCAGTCCTACTATGTACTGACTTTTTTTAAAGCCAAATCAATGCTCACTAACCAAACAATGATTGTCAAAAATCATCAAAAAAAAAAAACAGGTGTACAGATGGTACAATGTTACAAATAAAATATTTCACAATAAACCAGCTGCTGTGAAACCAAAAGTTAATTGCAAAGATATTTCCTGGTGTCACAGATAATAAGCAGGAGAGGAAGTCATCCTGCGGCTTTAATTTGGGCTTTTGTTCACAGGTTCATATTATTTCAACTGCCTTGAGCCAACTCTTCAGCGCTAAACTGAATGAACAACATCTCATGACATTTACATGAAGAGAAATAAGGACACTCTAATGGACTGACATTTACTCATCTATCTGACCAAGGCACCCGGGGAACAAACATACCCAGAAGAGTTTAAAACTAAAGGTTCACAATGAACATACTTAGCTTTTAGGGGAGCTGATCAAAGCAGCAACATGCAGTGTATGCACAGTTTAGACCTGAGATAGGTAGTTCGAACAGCTGCTCATCTCTACCAACATCATACGGCATGGGCAAGAGCTGTGTTTTTGCTAGTTTAACCTACAGCGCCCCCTATCTCCTACAAATCAGCCAAGCTTTTCATGGTTGATCTACTGGGGACAGGAGGAGGCATCCTCGCTGATGTGAAGGTTCGACTCTCCCATCACCTCTAAAAAGCTGAAACATTTCTGCAACTCTGAATGGGAATACATGGAACATTTCAGAAGCGTATTCAAACGATGCCACTGCAAATAAGTGCTCTAATCAAAGATTAAGGGAGTCCAATGAAATAGTGACTTTTTTGGATGGGCAGTGTATAAACATCTATTAACTGTTACAAGTGCTGTTTTTCAGGAGCTAATTGTCGGAGTCTTTACAACTGAGGAGATTACCCAACAAATAGAGAATCTTATTCTTCTTTGTCTCCTTTTAATTATGTGATGGGGGGGTTGCTCCTCCATTATAACATTATATAATAGGCTAAAGGCAGTTAAAAAAAAAAGTCAACTCTAATCATTTTCTCCATTTTAGAAATATCATTTAAAACATATTTTACTATGAGCACTCCCCCCCCACACACACATTCTGAGGCCACCCGTTCTCTACGTATTAATAATGGACTACACATAGCAGCTTGGCTAGAAAAACATTTTTTGGTTCTCATTTCTTCTCATATTAGCGTTTTTATAAGAGAAATTGGAATCGGCTACAGTAGTAATCAGCGAGTCAAAGCTTAATGCCTACCATTTGAATGTCATGCTGTCAGTTTAACAACTTACTAAAATCTCTACAGAAGCCCAAAGTACTAAAACAGAAAAGCACAAAACTCAAGTTGGTTAAAATGATTTATTATAGGACTGCAAGTAACGATTATTTTGCTAATCGCTTAATCTGTCAACTATTTTTTCGATTAAGATAGGTTTGTTGCAATAGATATTCAATTGATTGATAATACCCAATTCTCTTTTTTCCATATCTTTCTTTAATTTTTTAATGAAGGATATTGTGTATTTTTGAATTTGGTATTTAAACTCCCATTTTCCAACTGGAGACTTAATTTCTCCCGAAGATTGGATTTCACTAATAAATAATCTGACATTTTGGCAATACGTATCATTTTTTAGCAAACTGGAATTAAATTTCCAAAACTTATTTGACTGAGTTCTAATTTTAGGTTTAATTTCTATATTAATAAAACAATGATTGGTTAGAGGAGCCACGGATATAGTAGAATTGATGTCATAATCTAATAAATGGTTATAAATAATCCAATGGTCAATTCTAGATCTTAAATGATACTTTGGACCAAACCAAGAGAATTGCAATACTTCTGGATTGAGATGCATTCAAGCATCAGTTAGACTGAGTTTGTGGCAGAAATGATCAAGAATACTATTAGGATGGCTTGACAAGTATCTTAGGGATATTTATAAAAAAAAAAAAATCATTTTGGACCAGGTTTAAATCACCACCCATTATATTTTCAGTTGAATGTGTAGTTTTTTTAGACATTTCAAATGTGAAGGGATCTCATCTTGAAGCCTTTTATTTTCATAGATGTTATTGTAGCCATATACATTTAACAAAATAAATTTCACGTTGTCAACATTAAGAAGACTCAACCAGTGCCCATGACTATCTACTGTGTGAGAAATAATGTGACCAGGAAAGTTTTTTTAAAAACAGCTACCCCTGCTGACCTAGAAGTGCCGTGACTAAAGTAAGCTCTGTCACCTCACTGCTGAACCAAAAATGAGACATCCTCCAACTTTGAATGTGTTTCTTGTATAAATTTTTTTTTTTTTTTTTAAATTGCGCTCGTTGCCCTTTACAAAATAAAAAAATACTTTTTCTTTTTGCTAGGTTTCTCAGTCCCATTGCATCGAGATAGAGAGATTTCACTTTAAATGTAAAACATAAGACATTGAATGAAAAATATGAAATAAAAAAAAATTTACTCAGTACTACTTCCAAATGTTATTAAAATGGGATATTACCGGAATGAACCCCTGCGAACATTACTAACCTTGAACTATATCAAACCTGGACCCAACAATATTAGGGCACCACTCTGTCCATTAATGTAGGCGTAGGGACCCCTAAACATAGTCTTAAGACCCTTCTTCCTTCCTTGCTTGCTTCACTTTAGGCCAGACAGTCATCATTGGTGAGATCTTCGAACGAAGGTTAAGGTCCATGCAGACGGGGTGGCGTTCTGTTGCTCTCCTAAGTTCATCCCTGTAGATTCTAGCTGTAAACTACATGATGATTTGACGAAGGTGGTCAGAGGACTCCCCAGTCGATGCACCGTGTCTACGATCCAGTCAATTTTGTCCTTCCAGTGTGGAACAATCTTCAATAGGAGGTCAACGGTTAGCTCTCGAGTGTTTTTATCCTTCTCGAGACAATTCAGCCTCAATATCCACCTTCTCTTGTACCACTCCATCTCAATTGTTTTCTCTCCAAATCTGCTGCTCTGTTTTCCAACCTAATGTTCTGTTCTTTTAGACTTTTCACCTCCTATATTAAATTCCTTATTTTTTTCCTGACATTCTTTTCTGCCCTCAGCTTTGAATTCCACAGCCTTGGCGATGTCAGCAACGGTTAACGCGTTTTGTTCCAGATCCTTTTTGAAGTCGGACATCAGTGCTTGAAGTCAATCAATTAATTACTGCAAGAACAGTGGCGTTAGAAACTGGCTGCATGTTGGCCTCAGCGCCAGAAGTCACAGTCTCTGAAGGTCTGATTTTTTTCAGGGGGGTTGGCATTTTGCTGGAGAGCCTTTAGCATCAGTATCCATAACATCTGTAGCACAATAGTCATAACTCCAAGTAAATCAAACTTCTGTGAAATCAAACTGTCCACTTAGGAAGCAACACTGATTGACAATCAATTTCACATGCTGTTGTTCAAATGGAAAAGACAACAGGGGGAAATCTTTGGCGATTAGCAAGACACACTCAATAAAGGAGTGGTTCTGCAGGTGGGGACCACAGACCACTTCTCAGTACCTATGCTTTCTGGCTGATGTTTTGGTCACTTTTGAATGTTGGTGGTGCTTTCACACTCGTGGTAGCATGAGACGGACTCTACAACCCACACAAGTGGCTCAGGTAGTGCAGCTCATCCAGGATGGCGCATCAATGCGAGCTGTGGCAAGAAGGTTTGCTGTGTCTGTCAGCGTAGTATCCAGAGGCTGGAGGCGCTACCAGGAGACAGGCCAGTACACCAGGAGACGTGGAGGAGGCCGTAGGAGGGCAACAAACCAGCAGCAGGACCGCTACCTCCACCTTTGTGCAAGGAGGAACAGGAGGAGCACTGCCAGAGCCCTGCAAAATGACCTCCAGCAGGCCACAAATGTGCATGTGTCTGCACAAACGGTTAGAAACCAACTCCATGAGGATGGTATGAGGGCCCGACGTCCACAAATGGGGGTTGTGCTCACAAATGCCAAGCAGGACGCTTGGCATTTGCCAGAGAACACCAGGATTGGCAAATTCGCCACTGGCGCCCTGAGCTCTTCACAGATGAAAGCAGGTTCACACTGAGCACATGTGACAGACGTGACAGAGTCTGGAGACACCGTGGAGAGCGATCTGCTGCCTGCAAAGTCCTTCAGCATGACCGGTTTGGCAGTGGGTCAGTAATAGTGTGGGGTGGCCCTTGTGAGACCATATGCTGATGCGGTTGGCCCTGGGTTCCTCCTAATGCAGGACAATGCTAGACCTCATGTGGCTGGAGTGTGTCAGCAGTTCCTGCAAGATGAAGACATTGAAGCTATGGACTGGTCCGCCCGTTCCCCAGACCTGAATCCGATTGAGCACATCTGGGACATCATGTCTCGCTCCATCCACCAACGTCACGTTGCACCACAGACTGTCCAGGAGGTGGCGGATGCTTTAGTCCAGGTCTGGGAGGAGATCCCTCAGGAGACCATCCGTCGTCTCATCAGGAGTAGCCCAGGTGTTGTAGGGAGGTCATACAGGCACTTGGAGGCCACACACAATACTGAGCCTCATTTTGACTTGTTTTAAGGACTTTACATCAAAGTTGGATCAGCCTGTAGTGTGTTTTTCAACTTTAATTTTGTGTGTGACTCTATTGGTTAATAAATTTGATTTCCATTGATGATTTTTGTGTGATTTCGACACGTAAGGTTTGAAGCCATTTTCTATTTTGCAACGTGGAGCTGATGATAAGGCCCCAATCAAGCGGAGAACATCGCTGACTGAATGTTTTGGGTGGTGGGTGTAATACAACGCCATTGCTTTCGGTGGTGAACAACCAAACAGGAAGTACTCGCCCTCAGAACTTTCGATTAGCGGATGTCGAGTAGCCACATCGTGCAACGAGCAAATTAATGAGAACGGTTCCACATTCTCCGTGACTACTCCGAACGTCACCGTCGACGGACCTGCTCTCCGTCGTTCTCCGTCAAATTACAGAAGAACTCCAATTTTCTGTTCCATTCCGGTCCGTCTTGCTCCGGCCGGGTCAACCAATGTACGTCTCCCGCATGCTTTCTATCAGGCTCCAAGGAACTTGGAGCGGACATATGTTACATTTGAATGACAGTCATGTAGTTAATTAATATAACTTTTTCCTTAGTGTGTAATATTTCAAATACGTTTTGAACACCACAAACTGGGTTGTTCTTCCAGCAAATTGCATGTATTCTCCAGTTAACCATTACTAAATTAGTTGATTATTTCAATAATCAATTAATCTGATTAATAGATTCACCCCTAATTTATAATATTGTATAAACTGCTTAGACAAACCTTGTTACAGCAATAAAAAAAAAATACTAAACTTGTTTTCAATCTCCAATCCAACACTGGTCCATGCCTAGTTGTGATAAATGATGTTTTAGGTCTAAGAGATCGCCTACAGCATGATTAAACACCCTCACCACACCTTCACAGCAGCTCACGGTGTACGAACGCACGGGAAGCAGATTATGCTAACACAAATATAGGGGGTGGATGGTGGAACCATTATGAATCATTGAGTTGGGAAACTGTTGTGTGGGAAAGTCTCTGAAGGACAAAAAGAAATAATGAGCATTTCTCAGAGACTCCAGCAGATTTACAACCACTAATGAATCTTAACACAAACAGAGCCTGAGGACATTCTCATGGTTAACTTTAAAAACAGGCCAACAAAATGGCCTCCAGCACACAAACACAAAATTGTACAATACGCATAGCCTTATAGAAATATTCCTTTCCCTTCAACTTTCCCATTTAGTCAGTTGCAAACTAAAATTTAAATGTATTTTAAGAATCCATGCAACAGGCCAACACAAAATAGAGCATCAATTTTCTTCTCCATAAACAGCAGATCTGTCAACAGATCTCTCACAAAGGACTCTAGGCCAGTTCTTGAATTAATATTGTCCTTGTCCGTCTAGTCAGCTTAGCTGGATGACCATGTACCTGCACCACACTGCTCTAGTGGTGCTGGATTATTATTATTTTAAGAAAACCAAAACCTGCTTTACACTACTCAACTTTCCCCCTGACGTGTCTGCTGAGTTTCCTGGGCTCCATGATGCTGGTTGTTCAATAATGTTCTTGAACAAAGCTCAGAAGCCTTCGCAGAACAGCAGGATTTGGATCTAGATTGCATTACACACAAGTGGACTCCATTTACCAATTTTCCCTGATAAATGTCCTTCCTAGGGTTTGATAACCATGCATATTTTTCTTCAGAAATCAAGCAATTCTTTGTGTTGATCTTTTACATTAAATCCTAATTATAAAACATTGAATTTTGTGTCTTTTTACTGTATGTAGCTTTATAGGTAAAATTAGATGTTACAGGTCATAACATCTGAAAACCCGTAGCTTCGTTTCCTTTATTAAACTAATGACTTGGTAATAAAAACATTGAGTTGGTGGTTCTGCATCACAGCCAGCCAAACGGAAAAAAGAACATTTCTATCTCAGCATCCCACGACTCCTGCTGCTCGGTTCTAACATTTTGTATGCACAATACCATTGATTATTTTATTGACTAAACCTATGCTGAAAAACGTGAAAACTAAAAAAAAATAAAATAAATTTAGAAGGGCCATGACTATAGTGGAAGTGGTCAACATTTTTGTCAACCAATAAAGATAAAAGTCTCCAAGTTGAAAACTAGGCAGTGACTTTGTCTTCCCGAGCAGCAGGAAGTGAATTACTGCAGGGATCCTGAGAATGGTGCAGCTGGATACTTTTTGAACGAGTCCAGCCGGAGGTGGAGTCCCATGTCTCCAGTGGCGTTGCTCCCCAGAGTCTGTAGTAAGACGCCCAGGGGCGATGCGCAAAAACAGTCGAAACAGGAAAGCAAAGAGCGGGTATATGGGAATGTTTCACCAGTCAGTGGAGCAACAGTAACCAGCAGCAACAAAAACTAAAACCAGGAAGCAGACTACCCTGAGATCAATGCAGATGTACAGAGGTATGGATAGTTCCATTTTATACCTCGAACTACCGGGCAAATTTACAAGGCTATAAACTGAAAAAATGACAGTCATGTTATTATTATTATTATA
Source organism: Crenichthys baileyi (assembly GCA_036173005.1). NCBI lineage: Eukaryota > Metazoa > Chordata > Actinopteri > Cyprinodontiformes > Goodeidae > Crenichthys > Crenichthys baileyi. Next base: position 22,302 of record JAHHUM010001050.1, on the reverse strand, counting down.
AATAGATTTTAGCCACCAGCAGCTGTCTGTGTTAGAGCTGCATGAAGCTAATCTCAGTCTTGATCCAAACTCTTTCAAGGCGCTGTCCTCCCTAGGACAGTAGACCCTGGCTTTGATAAATACTGCTTTCTATTTTAACATATCCTGTAAGCTTCGGGAATTTCAGCTTTCAGATGTGTTGGCAGCCATCAGCTCCAGGAAGCCTTTTAGTAGTTTCACTGCTTTGTAATGTCACAGTGGCTACCCCCAAAAACCTGTTGCAAAAAAAACGTCACAATTCTGAACAACAGACCGCAGCCTCTCTGACTATTTTAACCTCTTCCAAATGCTGCAAAAGTAGAAGAGTCATTCTAGAGAGAAAAAAACCAAAGAGGAGACTTCAGTGAGAGGTAATGCTTTGAAGCCAGTCCTTTTAGCAGTGGTGAACATAGCTGGTCACTCACCTCTCTGCAGTGTCTGAGCTCGGGACTCGGACCCTATACCTGAGAAGTGTCCATCCCCGAATGATGGATTTTTAGGACCACCTAAAATGAAGGAAAAAAGATTTTTTTAAAACAAAGTACAAAGTGTTGAAATGCAATGTTTATTTCCTGTATTTACATCTCTTTGCATTCCTCTGCATTTTATCTGAGCAGTTAACATTCACATCTAGGGCTGAAACAATTAATCAGATGAATTGATTATTGAAATAATCATCAACTAATTTAGTAATTGAATAATCGTTAACTGGAGTATACGGATTCTAAAACATGCCATTTGCTGAAAGAACAACCCACTCAGAGCTGTAATTAGGCCAAAGTTGTACAAACAAAATATACATTTTGCATTTAAGATGAAAAACTATTTGTCTGTAAATTAACTTTATCCAGAACTCCTCAAGAGGCATAGTTCTAGCTTCGCCTGGTGTAAATTCTGTAAAAAAAAAAATGTAAGCACCGTGTGCTACCTGATTAATCGAAAAAAATAGGTCACAGAATAATCAATTAGCAAAATAATTGTTAGTTTTAGCCCCATTCACATCATTACTATTTTCAACCTTGAATTGAATCAGAAATCCAAACAAACATTTGAAAAAAAAACTGCTTCTTTTTATTTTTATTTTAACCCAACACAACCGTTAGTAACTGAACAAGATGCGCACCTATTGAAGGGGTGATTTACCAACTTCCAACCCAAAAGAACCTGACGTGTGATTTTACAGCACCCTCTAGTGGTGAAATGGCTCAACTACAGACATTGAAGTGAAAACATCTGTTTTTTCTAGCCAAAACTGAAATATGCTGAGAGACACAGCACACTCCAGTTATTGCAGCTGCAAAATTTCACACTGGAAATGTGCCGATGAAGCATTATCTGCACATTTTGTCAATATTTGTCTCAGGGTTTGGTAGAGGGGGCAAAAAATATTGCAACTCAAAAATCAAAGCATTGTGAAGCGGTGATCCAGAAAGCATCATACTTCATCTTTGGCTTTAAACAAATCAAGCTCCGGCTCCCCGTCTCCTAACACTTTGCTTCACTTTGGCGAAGCAAGCTCCCCAGTCTCAGCGTTGTCTACCAGCCCTCGGTAAAAGACTGCGCTCCCCAGCCCCGACTCCACCAGCAGCCTTCCGGTCGGAACCCAGGCTCCACCACCAGCCCCAGTCCTGGCCTCCTCTACTAGCTCCACCAACAGCTCCAGCCTGCTAGCCTCCATGATCTAGCTCACTTATTCATTGTTCGATTACCGATTAGCCACAGAAATACTCTGCAACTAAAGCCTTTGTTGATGACTCAAGCGACCATTGTGTAATATATAATATAAAATAAAAACATAAAACAAACACCCTCTCCAGCAAACCAGCCTTGAACAACAAAACAGAAACTAACATGATAACCATGTGATCTCTGAGGAGTCTCACCTTCTGAAGACACAAACTGTCCAACAGCCAGGGAGCCCCCGCCACCTGTCTCCACAAACTCCACCTCGGACACGATGATGTTGTCCTCCAGCACAGAGCCGCAGCCCATGCAGACGGCATCGCCCCGCGCATGGTCAACGTCGATGTCCGAGCTGCCGCAGTGCTTACACACCTTAGAGCTCATGGTTCTGCTCTGCAAACCTCAAAACCTGAATCAAAATATGAGAAGATGTCAAAATTAAATTCCTGGATAAAATAAGAAAAGATTTGCAACCTTTACCTCTGCTAGAGGAGAACCATCAGGGCCCTCTAAGGCGTCCCCGAGGCCCAAATACATGCTCTACTACGTGTGGGGTGGCCTTAAAATAAACATATTTATACCTGAATCATATTATTTTCTAAGAAATAAACGAAGAACTCCATAAATGTTGGAATTTTCAATTATACGTCAAAGCAGCCAGTCCTAACCCTTTTAGGATTCCTTTTACTCCATTCCTGGCAGAGGACGACTTGAAGCCTTCTAGGCCCTCCATGTAGGGCCAGTCAGAAGGCTTCTCTGCTCTTCTACATGAGTCACTTGAAAATGAGAGAAACCTGAGTGGATCAGCTGTAATTTTGGGATGCCATACATTTTAGTTTGGGTGATTTTTTTTTGCAAAAGCCAATTTGTCACCATCAAAATTCCTGGAGATGTATGCTGCTGGGGCGACTGTGGTGATGAGAAATATGTCTGATTCCAGCTCTTTCCTTCCACATCCTATAGTGCCTTGCCTAGGGGAAAAGGCACTTAACACCAACCTGCATGTCAGTACGAATGTGAGCACATTTGTAAGCACTAGCCAGCAAATTTTGTTCTAGTTAATGTGCTGCAAGTGCTCAGTATGACTAGAAAGGCACCGAGACATGTTTTGCTACTGGGTGCACCTAGCTTCCTGCAACAGTTTTTAAAGGCTTTTCAGCAACAAATAATCAGCATTTTTGAGATATTAAATAATTTTGTACTTGGGTTTGTGATGCTCTGAGCAACTGTTATGGCTAAACAATGGAGATTTTGATTTGGGATTTTTTAGCATCCTGAAGGATAAAATCTGATTTTAAGAAACTCTGTGTTAATAAGATTGTGGGAACAGGGGGTAAGCCAACAGTTGAATGAGAGAAACGTTGTGCGGTTATTAGCATACACATATTTTTTAGATTCTGGTGCAACTCCGTAAGCATCTTTATAACCACACCTCTTAATCCAAGCAGTAATCTAGGGATTAGTAACTGGTGGCCCAGGGGCCACATCTGGCCTGTAAGCTCATCCCATAGTTCCTTAGACTATTAAACTATAGCATTGTGGGAAATTATGTTGACCCCTTATAGATTTCTTTCATTTCTGCTTTTTAGTCATGTAAATGTTTAAGATCCACGCGCCTTTAAGCATACATTTGAATGGAAACAGAGTCAGAACAAAAACACAGAAGGAGGTAGATGGCATGTGCAAAGCAGGGTTCCTTGTGACCCGTTCTCATCACATGCATTGTAAAAATTATACAGGACTCCTTGTGATTTTCTTTACATGGAAAAAAGTGACAGGAAGTATAAGACACAGCCAAGAATAAATAAGTAAATACTGGTTGCACTGAGTAGCTTTTTAGTAACGGGTGCGTCATTGGTTGCGTTCATGAACCTGGCTCGGATAAACACGTTTCTGTCAGACAGAACTGACAGAAGTGAGGCTGCCATACAATCGGGCCCTCTGACCTCTGACCACCATCAGCAGGTAAGGAGGGTGAAGTGTCTCGCCTAAGGACACAGCTGGTTGCTTTGCTGCATCGAAATGCCGATCGCTTAATGGGGCCCATCAACATCGTTTCAGGCTGGGGTCTCGAGCAATAGGTGCGCGCATTATAGTTTATATTACTACTGTTTATTAGTAGAGAGTCTAAATCTACGCTGCGGTATTTACACCTACTTGTCGACGTTTTAGTCCGGTTAAAAGATGGTTTCCCAACACATTTAACCCTGCTGTTGGACTGAGCACAGAAAAGAAAACCTCAGCAGTGACTGTGCAGGACATCCCAGGTTGCTGTGCTCCCATCACTCCATCAGCGACGTGGCACTGCCCTTCATCTCATGGATCCGCCACCGCCACCTTTACCGGCCGACAAACGTGCTTTAGGGAGAAGGTCATTCAACAAATGCAGACGTACTTTAGGTGTAGTAGACTGTTTGGTTTTTCGGTGGCCGCGGTGGAGTAGTTTGGAGTCACATGTAGCTGGTGACAGCTTGGTGAGATAAGCAACGCAAACCCAGCAGATCGACATCAATAAACAGTTTAACTTTATAAAGACGCGTGTGTCCAGGACAACGCAGAGCAAGCAAATACACACACACACACACACACACACACACACACACGGTGGTAACAGTGTTTCCATACCTTCAGTCCGGTGAACTCCGACAGGAGCAGCGTGAGGTCACGCCGGGGCTACGCCAGCCTCGTTTTTTTCCAAACCGACCTCTGAACTTTAGAGGTGTCGCATTCACCTTCCTACTGTCGTATCATCCTGGGAGCGTTAGCGAAGCAAACGGCGTGATGACAGTAAAATCTGCTGAAATACCGGCGCAATCCCAGGCACAACACCAACCACGTGTGTCTGATGCCTCTGGCGACTCGGACGAGACCACCTGAGGAGGGGTGTGCGGGGGGAGATAAATGCGCACAAACGGCAGTTTTATCCATTGTAAGACTAATCTGTCTATTACTATATTTAGTGTGGGATTAAAAACGTTGTCAGATTGTAAATAAATACATATAACTTGCGATACTCACAGTTGCACCTGTATTGTGTTGGCACTTTCCAACTTCCGCCTCCACTTTTAGATGGAAAAAAAGGATTATGTGTTATTGTCACGTTCCACACCTTCCACTTAGATTTTTACCAAACTCAAATCAAATAATAGTCATTTCATTGCATCAAATCGTATACCACAGGAAAGTCTATTTAAGTCCTTTTAAATTATGCCCAATTTGGAAGGAAAATTAATTTAGGGGTTAAGCCCATTAAATACACGGAGAGGCTGCTAAGATTGTCAGAGTTAAAAGCCGTGCATGGGCACAAATTCCAGTTTTACAAGCACAACATATTTATGACTGGAAAGTGTTCCCAATATATAGATCCTCACAGAGGATAAGACCAAGACCACTTCAACGACCCTCTCCTGAAGATTAGGGCCCCCCTGCTTTAGCTGGAGGATCACACTGAGACATGCCAGTGTATTGTAGGTCCCCATATAGTACTCAGCCCTATTAAAATGCCAGAGTTTATGTTATGCTATGTAAACAACAAAAGAAATCAACTATGATAAATAATTTCTGAATGTTAACATAATGTGATATATATCCCATACAGTTGTAATGAAAAACAAATATGTTAAGTCAAAATTATAAAAAATAACCTGGCTGGATTCTGTAAGTGTGCAGAGCTTTCAACTAATACTATGCTGAAGCACCCTTTGATTCAGTTGCATCCTGCAGTCTTATTTGGTATGAGTTTACCAGCAGTCACATCTAGATGTGTCAATAGTTGCAGTCTACATAAAAGGTTCCACAAATCTGTCTAGAAACCTCTCTTATCCGTAGTCCTCTTTAGATGACTCCAGAGATCTTCGGTTGAATTTAGATCTGGACTCATTCCAAAACTTTCTTCCTCTCACAAAGTCAATCCTTTGTATATGTGTGGATGTATGTTTAGACTTACTTTGATGATAAAAAATAAAATCCCCCCTCAACCATCTCAATGGTATTGGGTGATAACTGACTGGAATGTCAATAATGTCATCGACCTTGACCTCAAAACCCCCAAGTTCCTTCTGAAAAAAACAACCATAAGCCCAATGCATGATGCTGCACTCACCGTTTACTGTGGGCATGGTTAAAATGTCACCTCTTCCCCCTTAAATGTCCTCCAATTATTTATTACGCTCTTCATTGCTCCTTGCTGTATAAATAACGGCAAACACAGAACCAGGGTATTGTGCGTTTCTTTTGTACTATTCTATTCAATTGCACTTGTTTTCAGGTGACTTGTACAAGAAAACAACATTCTATGGTTTGCCATACATCTATTATTCCCAGGACCACCTCCAATTTATGTTGTAAATCTATAAAACCAACGGTGTGAAAGTAAAATAGTCAGTGTGTAAAATTAAACATCCACTTGTATTAATGGTTATGCTAAACAAAAAGGTCATACAAGCCTACATACACAAAATTCAGCCAGAAAAGACATATGTATAAACACTTGATTTTATTCTCAACAGAAAGGTCCAACCAGATGTGGCATTGTTAGCAACATAAACGGCAAGGGAAAAAACAGGGTAGTGTACTCAGAGCAGAACAAATATCCACACACATTTACACTGGCAGTTGCTTAACAGTCAAAAAATACATAATGACTTATAATGAAGGGGCTGCACAGTCTGTCACTTCTTCACAACATTTATTTAAAGTACACTTTCATTCTTATTTATATATCTGGCTTTTTAGATCAGGGGACTGCATCTGACATAAGGTCAAATAATAACAAAAGGGATTTCTGTGCAGTTTCTCTTCATTACTCCAAAAACTCCCTCTACAGGCAGTGAACTCGCAGGAAGACATTAGAACAACAGAGGAAAACAGTCCGTCTTTCTCCATCGGTCTTTTAAAAAGTATAAAACAACCCTCGAATGTTTTCTGCTCAGAAAAAATAAACCGGTGAAGAGTGTTTTTATTGGCTGACATGAAGGCAGATTTTGTCCTATAATAATCTATTGTTTGTGAAATAAAAGACATACCTACACACGTCTGAGAATTTTTGAGGAGTCAACATTACAGAAACAAACTTTAGTATCAGAAGTTTTACTGTGCAGTTATAAAGTATGCAATTATTTGACAAATCTAGGTGAGGGTAAGAGTGTGACTCCTCTAGGGAGTACAGTGGCTGATATTCAGTCACCAATGGTAACTGTGCTAATCCTTAGTACAATATGCTGAAGAGTTTAAAATTTCAACCCCAGATCAGTTTGTCCTTGTTTTAATGGTAAATCCCTGTTTTATAGTCACTCCCGTCTCAAACACAGTGGTAACAGAGGCAGGTCTGCTTAGAAAAGAGTGAATAATGTCCACTTATAGGAGGAAAGGCTAAAAAAAAGATTTTTAATGCTGGCAATTATAGTACTGAAGGAAAATTAGAATCTGCTAAAAAAAAAAAAAAAAAAGCTTGACAAAAAAAGATGAGAAATCAGCCACAGATCTCTGATTGGTGCTTTTCCAGTTAGCATGGATTAAATGATAGTTGTTTGTATTTTTGTTTGTGTAGTTGTGGTAAGGACAACTGCAGTAATGTCACAAGTCACATAGGCCATACGTCACAAAGCACAGCAAGCTAACAACAAATTCCAGTATGTGTTTGCAGTTTAACAGGGAGATGTAACCAAGGTGGTCATCTACACTGAAAGAAGCTAAATGTATACAAAACGTTCTCTAAAAATCTTTTATTAAAAGCCTCTTTCAAATCATAGTTTCACGATAAACACGTAACCATGACCCGTGGTAACGGATTACTGGGCCCTTTCACATCATACAAGTCGGCAGTGAGGTCAAAGGGCTGACCTCACTGCCATGTAGACTTTCAGAGAATGCAGCTAGAATTACAGAACCATAGGGGCATGGCGTACAACTCTCTGCTTTCATCTAAGCGAGGCGTAAGAACATGTGTTGAGGACAGCAGACATGTCACCCTCTATCTGCCATCCCATATTACCCCTAACTTTTTACAGGGGTTATGGGTCTTGTAATTGTGCTGAGTCATGGTAGCTCTGTTTTTTCAGAGTTACTGTAGTGTGTTCTCTCTGTTAAAATACTCCACATGACCACTAAACATGGCTGGTTTCACACTGGGCTGACAAATTAAAATAAAATGCATAAAGTGACAAAAAGAGGAATAACTGGGTCCCAGCAATACAAAAACCTTCATTATACTTCAGTTTAAAAACGCTGTAAGAACAGACAGGCTGTTATTTAAAGCAGGAACAGTTAACAAAATAGCTCGTAGAAAACTATTATACATGAAACTAAAATGTATGTATTTCGTTGTGTTTATACATCATTTTGGTCAGTGAATACTCTGAAGATCCTTAGACACAGATGCAGACACGAGTACGTTAGTTACGAGTTAGTCAAACATTTGTCCGATCAATGGAAAACAAAAACCCACCAAGTCGTATCGGTCTATCAGACACTAGACAGATGGGTGTGATGCTCTTTGCATTTCAGGAGTTGTTGCCTTTTCTGGGTTTGGCCTTAAGCACTCTTTAATCAGTCTCTGAGGCTTCTTCCTTGGCTATAGCAATGGCCTCTGTGGGGCGATCTTGCATGCTTATTTTCTATTACAATGAATTGAACAGAGTTTTTACTTGGCGGCTAACTGAGAATGTGATGCAACATTTGCCTGTTTACTGTCTGGTTCTGTCCTTCATAGCACTCGACTTTTCTCCATCATATAACCCAAGTGTGGTTTTCTACTCTCATTTGCCGAGTCAGCTCAAGGGCTCTTTCAGAGTTGCACATTAACAGGCAAGATGGTCATGCACATCTAAATTAGAGATGCACCCAAAGAAACAGTTGGTAACCAGGGTGTGTTTTTTTTTTAGCTTAATCGGCCCTGACAGTCAGTACCTTAATCTGACAACTTCTCCAGTCGAACACAACAGGCCACCAGGTTGCAGTAGCAACAGCACTCTTCGGTTGTGGAAGTTGTTACAGAGTGAAGACTCGAGCGGTTTCAGTGTCAGTGAGATGTTCAGAAATGAAGCACAGAGATGTAAGAACTTATTTAAAAGGAAAATATATGCTACAACATGACTAGACATATGGGCAGGTGTATTCAGGCTGCATGACTTTAAGCAGATAACAGGAAGGCTTTCAAATAATAAAACCTTGTTTTACAGCAGCAACACCTGTTGTAAGTGTGATGTTGCCTCTGCTTCTCATATAAATAAATACTGACTGCTCTCAGTGTAGGAATGAAAAAATATTTGGAATGCCGTTCTCACATTTTCCTGCACTCTCATCTAGTTTATTAGGAAAAATTAGTATGGGCCACAGCTTTACTAAAAAGCAGAGATAGGAAATTCCCCACAAGAAATTCTGATGGGTGCATCTCTAATTGAAATGACAGGAAAATGGCATCACAGAAAAACGCTCAAGAACAACCATGTCAAGGTGTGGTTGTTTTTCAAGGTTTTTAAAAATTGTTTAAAGGAACAACAGAAGATTTCTTATGGTTTTCCAGGACTTCAGTCAACAGCTACAGCTTCTTAATGCCTTCTCAACCTGTGCAACAAGTAGTTAAGTTGTATCCGTCCTTTAATGTGCTTTTTATAAGGTTGGAACTGGAAGATCTGCTGAAGATACGACTTGGTTCTGTCATCTCTGCTAACTAGAGCTGAACCCCCCCCCTGTGCAAAAACAAAGAACCAGCAGCATTTAATATCCTTGTGTAATGAAAGAATGAAGAAGACAATATAAAGCTTTTAAAGTTTTGCTAACGAAACTGAGGAATTAATATAAAAGCCTCCAACATTAGCAGGCCTTGACATTCTGTAGAAATGTCTATACTGCATGCTCCATGTAGTTAACCCAAAGAGGAGCCTCGAACACTGAGAAAATACACAATAAACCCACACATGAACAGAGTACTGCTTCTAGAGGTCAGTCAAGTGCTTTTTTTTTCTTTTAGAAATATTTCTTGCAAAAAATGACTGACAAAAACTGGTATAAAGAACCGGTGAGAAATCAGATGGATACATCTAATGTGTTCTGATGTTAAAATCTAAAGAAAACCGAACCACACCCGATCTGAATCTGGCTCAGCTGGAAAACACTTGGGTGTGTGCTGCTTCGACGTCCAGTCCTGGTCATCACTGGTCCCGAGCTTCATGCAGCAGTTTGGCCGCCTGTCATGAAAAAAAAAACACCTGACTTGAGGAGATTTTCTGTGCTTTAATAATCCAGACTTTATATTTTTAATTTATTACATTTTTTAACCACGACCCTTTACATTGATATCTTGTGAGTGCACACATTTGTAGCAGCACAGGAGCTGGTCAGTGTCTACTTCTTTACATTTTCCACCATGATCGTTCTATGTTTGTCTCATAAATCTCCAACTCATTCATTTCATTTTACCCAGGATTGTGCAAACCATCAGTCAGCTTTACAAAGCGCATCCATAAAAGCTTTCATACAAAGCATCACTGACCTGGATATTACCTCTATTGGATAAAAACATGGGGAAGATATTCAGCACCATCACAGGTTTAACCCTACATGGACCAGTGTTTCCTGTCCACTAAAACATTCTAAAGGACAACGTCCAGCCATCTGTCTGGGACAAGCTGTAGGGAGCTGTGGGTTCTGCAGCAGGACAATGATCCAAAACACACCAGCCAGTCAACTTCTGAATGGCTTAAGGAAAAAAAAACAACTTTCAAATGGCCTAGTCAAGGTTGTGACCGAGTCTCACTGATGTGCTGTGGCATGACCTTGAAAAAGGGGTTCATGCTAAAATAAAACTCAGATTTAGTTAAATTCCAACAATTCTGGAAAGAGTTAGTGGGTCAAAATGCCAGCACATTCCTGTAAAAGACGTCAGTTTAACTAGCCTCCCCGTTATCGCAAACATTTTATTGCAGTTGTTGCAGCTGGGGGTGGTCCAACCACTATTAGGTTTACGGGGGTATCACTATTTTACACAGGGCCATGTAGGCTTGGATTTGTCCCCCTTCTTAATAAAAGCCTTAAATACTGGATTTTGTGTTTACTTAAATTTGTTCGATGATCTGAATCATTTACATATGACAAACAAAAAAAAAATAAGAAAGAAGAAAGAGGGCCAACATTTTTTGCAGCAGAGGGCATTTTTAAGGCAGTGTCAGTGGGACAGCCTCCTGTGTGCTGCTGGATTAAAAGCAGAAGGGTATGAAACTCCCTGAGCTTGAACCTGGGTTAACCTCATAGTGTCTAGGTCACTAGTGTGTGCAATAATTCACCAACTATGTGCAGTGATTGTAAAAGCCTTGGTGGGATGTTTATGGTACCTTGTGCATTGCAGCGAGCCACAATGATGCTACCTTCTTGTCTTCTCCAACCTCCATTTGTAGCTGCTGGGCATCCTGAGAGCCCATTGGCTTGTAATGGAGGAGCATCCCACTTGCCCGTGACGTCCCTCCTACACACACACACTCAAAATGAATAACCTGGTAATTTACAAAAGGCCTTTTTTCGTCCAGTGAACATTTGACTCCAATGTAGAGAAAACTCACAGGCCTCTTTATAACTATTGTGAACAAACACCATGTCTAAGACTGGAAGCTGTTTCTACTCAATGCCAAAAACAGTCACAACGTTAAATACAGCAACTGGATGAGATGAGATTTGAAAAGTAACTGAACTGACTGAGGAAGTTAGAACCAAAAAAAATGGGAAAACCATTATTTCCTCAGGCTCAAAAGGATGAGCAACATCACCATAAACATGAAAAAAGATCTTCCAGGGGCACAAACGGAAAACATGCTGATAAATATATGAACTGACAGGCCAATGTGAAACAATGACAGCAACAATAAGAAACATAGAGAACACTAATCATCAATTGAACCTGCCAGGTAGAAAAGGAAAAATGTTCATGCTGAACTTAACAAACCCATGAAGACATGCAGCAGGAAAGCTTGAGGGTTGTAATGGGATGGAGATTAGCTTTGGTCTTCCAGTGAAGAAACTGAAGGCAGAATTGATCAAACTTCAGATTTAGCTACATTAACTTCTTTATCATTATATATTCTTTATTATTTTAGAAATGAAATGTTCATCATATGAAACATTTTTTCACGTGATGAACTTTATATGTCATCATATGCTGAGAATAGTGTAGTAGGAAAAATTTTGTACCAGATGGTGTATTTGTTTTTGCACTGCCTACTAATCAAAATTGTGTCCCAATGAATTTCCATGTTTTCAGAAACAACATCCTAAGGAAAGGTTTGAAATTTCATTAAGTGATGAGATATGACTTCAAACACAAAGCAAGCCAGGTTTTGCTTTCATGCAAACTCCAGGATCAGGAAATGGGATGGAGTGACAACAATTAAACCGAGGATGGATGGAGACTTTAAGGAGCGAGTTGAAGCCAACCTTCAAAGATACAGTGACTGTCCAGCAGACTGGTGTAAGTGTGAACGTCTTCCTCTGAGTCCAGAGGAAGAGAAGAGCCAACAGAGCAGCAGTGTTAGTCAGAGAACAACAATCAGTGGTAATCAAGACATTTTGTAATTATTTTGAGATAACACTCAAAGTACAAAATGCTCCTTTATTAAGAAGAGCAGGAAAGAAAGGAAGCAAAAAATAATTCATCGTCAAAATGGGATTTGTTTTACACCTCTAATGTTTGTAATGTACACAGCCTTTTACCTCCTGGACTTGTCCCATCTGTCTGGATCTGCATGCTGGAGATGCGAGACAGCTCAACCTCAAAGTGACTTTCGCCATCAAGGAACAAATATCTGACGATGAGGTCAAAGAAAGACAAGTCTCAGTCTTCCTTCTCATTCACAGGGAAATACTGCATGTCAAACAATGCTGGGGGAGGATTGGTTCACCAACACAAACAACTCTCCTTAAAGCCCAGTAAGCTAGCAGCAAGCTGGTTTCATTTAACAGAGCGCTAAGGCCAGTAGGTTCAGTCGCAGACATCAGATATCTTTGAATGTCTGCATATGAGGAGCCAACATGACAGAGCAGGGCTTACTGCAGCTGATCCTGGTCAGACCACTCCAGGTTTACCTGTGGTTGTTGGAGAGGCGGCACGTCATGGTTTCAGACTTGTCTGATGTTCCCAAAGTGACAACGAAGGTGGCTCCTGGAAAAACAAAGAAAAACCCTGATTTGTTCATCATCTTGACACTGTGACACAGGTGGAAATGAAAATATGCCCTTTTTCCCAAAGATTATCTTGGTTCTTTACTTTCCTCACAGTTAAAAAGGAAAACACTTAATGATTTAGTTTTAAATGAAAATACTAAATATAGAAATTTGTTTTAAAATTGAATCAGTCTATTCTAATAAACCTTCTGGTTCAAAACGACCAAGTGTTATAGTCACAGGTCTGTACAGGGCTCTTCTATATTTTCAAACAAAAAAGTATAACTTGAAGTATGGAGTAATCCAGGTGAGGCTTTAAACCTTAACAACATTGTACCAACTGTCACAAATACTGGTGGCAGCATCATGCTGTGGGCTGTCTTGGTACCATAGGTGCCAATGCATTGCACAAAATGAATTGAATATTGAAGGAGGACCTTCTTCACCTTCCCATAAACTCAGCAGCTGGTTAACCGATGAGGTATTCCAACAGGACATTGATTCCAAGCACATTAGAAGAATTTCTTTTGGGAATAGATAAAGCAGGCTAGCATTATGATCTTGGAAAGCCCTGAAGAAACTATACTAAAAATGTATGCGTTATCTTTAAACGCCGGTCCTGTATCAGGAAATCACCCAACTTTAATGAACTTTGAACTTTCTACCCAGAAAAGTCGTCACATCTCCAGTCCTACCAAGGATACATCCTGTATCATTTCACTTTGGAAATAAAAATGTTTACATATTTCATAAAAAGCTACAAATTTATATGACAATCCTGGCAATAAGTGTACCTAAATGTCAGACTTGCTCTGTATAAACAACAAATAACATTAGTGTAACAGTGCAATCAGAGCCAAACCAAACTGAACTGAGGAGCTGCGCAGGGACAGCCATTTTACCTCCCAGAAGCACTTTGAGCTGCTTGTCGTAGAACTCCACCTCTTTCTGTGAGACCAGGCTGCACTCTGCACACTGCCTGACCGGGTCAACAAAACACATCCGGGGCAGCGCCGCCTTCTTGCTGCAGCATTTATCGCAGAAACAGCGACCGCAGCGCCGGCAGTGGTGCTGCAGGACAGAAACCTCTCAATTAGACTCAGAAATACGTTTTACTAAGTTGAGAGGTGCAAAATATTTATCTATTGTTAGCCCAAATGCATCCTTCGTGCCTACAGCACATGACAGATAAAATTTGAATTGGGAAGGAAATGGTACGATGTACATATGAGAACATTAATTACATTAGGTGTTTAGGTTTGCCAAACAGATCTTGTTTAATCTCTCAGTGTGGCTCCAGATCCATCCAGCTGAGCAATGATTGGCACCAGCCAGAACAAACCTCGAAACTTTCCTCTAAATGTGGCACTATAAGAACAGCTTCCATGTGCAAAAGTTTGTCAACAAGTCATTTTTGGACAGCTAGAAAGCAAAGTTATGAAACTTGTGTTTGATCGATTATTTCTTTCCAGCAGCTATGCTGGCTGGCAATAAACCTAATGCTGTTTGGAAAGCATGATTCTTTCCCCGTTAAATGGTGAAACGTTAGCAGGGTTGGGTTGTAAAACAATCCCCCAAGCATTAAACATCTCATAGAGCACCGTTCAATCCATCCAGACCAAGGCGAATGGAACAGCTACAAACCAACCGAGACACGGTTGTCCAGGTAAGAGAACATTAAAGAAAGAAGCAAACAACAGTCGCGTTGTACCTCTGGAGGAGCTGTAGACATCCACAGCTCAGGTGGGAGAATCAGTTTACACAACAACTATTAGTCATACACTTTACAAATCTGGCCTTTATGGAGAAAGCCTTTGTAAAAACAAATCCATAAGAAGTCCTGTTTTCAGTTTGACACGAAACATACAGGAGACACTGGGAATGTGTGAGGTGTTCTGGTCAGTTAACACTGCACCATCTCTCTCCATCCAGTCTGACTGAGCTTCAGCTCATTCGCAAAAAATAATATTAAATATCTTTGGTCTCCAGCCAGATTTTTGATAATGACTGGAAATCAATACTAGCAAATTTGAATTGTTTCCTTTCTTCCTTAGACATCGCACGGAAACAGATTCCTTTTTAAAGGGCTTTCCCTGCAAATAAAAAAAAACTGAAATAAATAAATAAATGAGGAGAGAAGTCAGCAGTGCCACTGTATGTCAGCAGTCGCTGCAATAACTAAGCACTATCAGAAATCAGAAAGGAAACAATGAGAAGAAGAGGAAAAAGCAAACAGTAAAGAAAGAAATTAAAGTCTACGTGGGCTGATCAGGTTAGGTCTTCTTTCTCGATTCTCAGTCAGATTAGGCTGGGATTTAGTGTCATGGTTGGGCAGAAAGAATGACTGAACAAACCTTTCTTCTGATGAAGTCAAACTTGGTGTCGCATTGCATGCATCTCGGACACTGGGTGACAGGGAAAGAAGAAAAACAGGATGTTACACAACATGCTGAGCAGGGCAGATTCCAGTGAAACAGCAGCTTGGCTCCTGCTCTGCTTCAGCCACACAGCAACAGCTGTTCAAAGAAAACTTGCTTCAATATTTTAGCTGCCTTAAATTCTACAAATGTTTCACTTTTCAACTGAAAGTTTCTCTTGTTTTCCCCTTTCTTTGTTTGCAATCTGAACATCAGCCAACAGTGTTTGGCTCTCTGAGCCTCTGGTGCTGACAACAGGAGAGAACGACATTGTTTTAACGTGAGGAGCTACAGCTACTTAGCTAAATATGATCAGCTGTGTGCGGCCATGGCTGTCGGCTAACACAATGCTGCTGTTATCCAGCTGTGACGGCTGGATAACAAACTTCTTCTGTCACCAGACTGGCCGTGACAGCCTGCAACGCCCTAATCGGGAGCCAACTGCGACGTCCAGGAGCACGTCAAGTGGCCAGTAGTTCGGAGGAGGAAACCGGAAACGGTGTCACTTCCACGCGAGAATAAAAGCGAGGCATCTTAGAGCTTAGGAGATTCTGAAAAGTTAACTTTGTGCTTGGTAGTTCTGGAGGTCCACATATGCCACGAAAGAAAGAACAGTTAGTGTAAAAATGTGTCATGAATTCATAAATTAAATGTATAGATAATGAATTTATTTACTAAAACATAAAAAAATAAATTTATTTACTGCCTTCTGCGTTTTATTTAAAATGATCACATGTATATGTTAAAGGACCATTTTATTTATTGGATTGTGGCAAAGATCCTAAACTCCTGGTTATGATCTGAATAATTATGAACCCATTTATTTCCCCAATTTATTGTTTTACGATATCATGATCCGAATCCAAAAAGTTTTCGCCCGGGCTCTTTCTGCAGATAGTTTGCATGTTCTTCCCATCTGTGGGTTCTCTCAGCTTCCTCCCACAGTCCAAAAACATGACATGTTAGGTTAATTGGTCTCACCATATTACCCATAGGTATGACTGTGTGTGTGCATGGTTGTTTGTCCTTTGTGTGCCTGTGTTGCCCTTTGATGGGATGTTAACCTGTCCCGGGTGCAGCCTGCCTCCTGCCCAGTGACCGCTGAGATCGGCCCCAAGCCCCCTGCAAGGATAAGTGAGTATAGAGCATGGATGGACATTAATTCACTATTTTGTTTATACATAAATAGAGAGAGATAAAAATGTTTCACCAGATCAGAAATATTTCCAAACAGCTAAATTAACCTTTTCTGTTATCCAGGTATATAAGCATAGGAGTCTTCTTTCATCCAGCTGACCAGCAGTGTTCAGGAACAAGTAGGAGAGGAGCGGCACTGTATGCTTCTTACAGAAAAACATTCTCATAGACTTATTCTGAACAGTATACATTTTATCAAGCATATCAAATAGGTTTAAAACCTGTTTAAGAACATTTATCAGTGTTTCACCAATGTGGTATTTTATATTACTTTTCTGTATGGGCTACTACATGTTTATTGTTTTTACTTTGTATGTTGAGTATTTGTATTGTGGACGGTTGTTTAAGTATTTATGTTATGTTTTTGTAAATTTCTCCTTATTTTACTCTTGTTTTGTTTCTATATCTTTACCATTTCCCCTACTGAGGCACAATAAAGGATATTTCCATTTTATAAGAATTTTGTTTGACAAACCCTGAACATGCTCCTTTTATTCTGGAAATACTAACCGGAAATGCCATGTTTATTATGTCAGATAGCTTTCCCATACTGTGCAAAGACTTGAGGTAGCATTTGGCCGTCAAACATCTCACCTCTTTATCCGGGACCCACTGAGGCTCGTCCATTGAGAACGGGCTGTTAAAGGCGCCATTTTCTGGAACCATTCGGAGGCCGCTGGGGCTGCGGACCAGTTTCTTCCCGTCTGGAACTGAAGACATTTCCTTTAAAGCGTATCCCTTCCTTTCTGCCGAGTCGTCTTCTTCGACCACAAACTCCAATGAGGCCACACCCCCAGTAGCAATTAACCAATCAGAATAGAGATCTGAGATCACATGACACAGTTGACAGAGTGGGCTGTTTTGAGTCCGCCACAATTCCAAACAGATGGTAACCTACTCAAGACGAACTATAGCAGGAAAAAAAACATAAATAAAATGTAAAATACAGTTTATTAAAAATCTAAACGGAGATTAATTAAAAAGCAGTACACTGTAAAGTCACACATGAGGAATTTATTTTCGAAATGTGTACAGTTACCTGCAGGACAAGCATCACTGCGGTTCACAAATACAGGAAGCATTTGTTCTCAAAAAAATTGAGAAAATTTTTACTAAATAACAGCAGTTAGGATTGAAAGACTGTTGTTCAGAAGATTACAAACTCTCATTGTGGGCATCAACCTCATACTGACTTTGTTCTTTAGTTTGTTAAATCATAACACCAAAAAAGCCAAAAACGAAATATTGTTCATATTTAGCAGTGGTTCAAGTTCATCATTTTCTTAATTCAGCAGGTAGACGGTTAGAAATGTGGACATGGTTGGAAGTTCCAACAGGATAAATTAATCCTAAACAGACCTCGTAATTTATTTTGTAGTGGGCTCAACTAAAACCATGTTAAATATGTGTGGAATGTGTTTTAAAGCAGAGTTAATTTCAATCAGCTCAAATGGGATCTACCAATTCTGCCAAGAACAGAGGTGAAATGTATCAAGCCAGAATGATGCCACGTGCTTTCTATGATTGTTAAAAATAATGTATAGTTTCTTTGCAACTTGCTTAGGGACATTTCAGTTCAGTTCAATTCAGAAATCATTTATCAATCCCAAAGTGAAATTAAATGTTGTTGTTGCTCATTTACCAGGTATCGTTGGGTCTGTGTGTATATCTTTGAACCTGAACATACAGTTTCAGCCCTGTGTGGTTTAGAGAAAATCAGCAGTAAATCCAAGCATACAAATGCGGCTGTTTGTGGTGGAATTTTACCAGTCTTTATCTTTTCACTTCTAGGAACAGTCTAAACAAAACCATGATGGCCAAATTCATGACTATTACCTGATAAGAGTGTGTTAACCTCTGATTAGTATAGTGTTATTGTCAGATTTACTTCTATTGTCAGATTTCCTTCTACTTTTGTAGTTTTGTTTTGACAGTAAATTTTAATTCTGAACCAACTTTTCAAGTTTAGCACTTATTTTCTTCATTCAAATCCTTTGCATAAATGTTGGGGTTTTTTCATAATTCAGTGCATTTACAAGTCACTTGCATAATGTTTTTATTTAAAACACCCTGAGCTACAACTGAATGATTTAAATCAAAGCACATTTTTTGTTAGGGTGGCCCAATTTGAGTCTGCTTGGGATTTTATTTTTTATTGCAAGACTTGCAAAAAAGGTTTTCAGACACTAATAAAGTTTGAGCTATTTTGAAAAGAGGAATGGGTAAAAAAGTCAGTCTGGTCAAACATTGCCCTAAAGACTTGCACCTGTAATTGTAGTAAAATATGGTTCTACAGAATATAGATCCAACAGGGCTGAATATTAATGTGTGCCACACATTCAGATTTTCATATTTAAAAAAGTTGGATGACATTAAATTATTTTCATTACACTTCACAATTATTTGCTACAATGAGTTGGTCTATCACAGAAAATTCCTATAAAAACATCTAAGTTTGTGATTGTAATTTGACAAAATTTGAGAAAATCTAAAGTATAAATACAATTAAAAGGCTTATGTTCAGTTTGACCAACTTTTAAACTCATATCTGAAACAATGTATCAGCTTCTGCGTGCCAGAGCCGGGATGTTGTGTTGTCAGGTTATCACTGGAGCAGTTTTTGGACGAACTCTAGATGTGTTGGTCATTAAAGGTTTGGATCAGTGAAATCTGATCCATTCAATCGATGAAAGTTATAAGGAAGCACTTACTGTTTGGGAGTGTATAGAGATATGCATCATGTCAGCCACAAAGCAGAGATACCTAAAGCTGTTCCAGAGAGGGAAAGATTATCCAAACTTTTTTGACTAGTAACATTAAAAGTAGAAAAGATGTAGAGATTTACGAGAGAGTTTGGAGAGACGAGCAAGGTGTCCTGTTCTCCCAGGAGGTATGTGTCATTTAAAAATGTTTTTTTGCACTATTTTTTTTAGTTAGGACCATGAAAAGACCACACACTGAACGGCAGGCATCAGTTTAGCTGTGCAGAAACAGAAAGTGTTTGTTTCACTGACCTGCCTGCAGTCCAGGTTTGTGTCTTATGCAAAATCTAAAGTGTTATGCAAAAGAGATTCCAGGTCGAGACAAGCTCAAATCTTTTTACGGCAAGAAAAGAGATAAAATCTTCTTGCAAAAATCTGATAATTATATTTACTTGCAAAAACTGAAATCAGAGTCAAGTTGTTTTTTTTTTGTTGCATTTTAGAAAATTTCAGATTTTTCCTGAAAAATAGGTTCATCTAGACCAGCAGTGTCAAAAGTCAGTCCGTAACACCACTATCCTGCATGTTTTCGATCTGTCCCTAGTTGAACACCACGAATGGTTTATTACCAGGCCTCTGCATGCTGAGGGGCTTATTCAGCCATTTTATTCAGGTGTGTAAGAGCATGGAGACACCTAAAACATCCTGGACACCAGCCCTTAAGGACTGGAGTTGGACACCTCTGACCTCTAGACATAGGGTTGTAAAAAGAGATGACTGGCTATTTTGCCCATTCGCCAATTAAAACCCAACTTTTTCGTGGTTCAGATGGTGCCGTCTAACACGGGAAATTTTGTACAGACCATGCATCAATTCATGCCTGTTAGGGAGACGTTTTCTTCTCACTTTGACAACAGGTGATTAAGAGTAATTTTCTATATTTTACTTATGGTCTACTGGAAGTGGCTGCAGTAAATAACATCTACCAACAGGAAGTCATAAATTTTTGGTTTAATCAAGACTCTTAATCTTTTTTATTTCATGTGTGTCAAGTGGCCCAAACAGCAATCAGACCCACAGTCAACAGAAATAGGGGGTAATATTACAAAGTTTTCAAAAAATAATATAAAAAGAAATTAAAATATCATTAACTTTGGAATTTCATAACTATATTCATAATTCATGACACCTAACTAAAATTAATTTGCCAAAATTTGAAATATCCTATCCAGGATTGATGCTGAAAAACTAGTCCATGCATTTGTTACTTCAAGGCTGGACTATTGTAATTCTTTACTATCAGGATGTCCACAAAATGCAGTTAAAAGCTTTCAGCTGATTCAAAATGCTGCAGCAAGAGTTCTGATGAAAATTAAAAAGAGACATCATATTTCCCCTATTTTAGCTTCCCTTCATTGGCTCCCTGTTAAATCTAGAAAAGAACTTAAAATTCTCCTCCTCACATATAAAGCCCTTAATGATTTAGCTCCATCATACATCAGAGATCTGATTGTTCCATACGTTCCTAACAGAGCACTTTGTTCTCAGACTGCAGGTTTACTGGTGGTTCCTAGAGTCTCTAGAAGTAGAATGGGAGGCAGATCCTTTAGTTATCAGGCTCCTCTCCTGTGGAACCAGCTCCCAGTTTTAGTCCGTGAGGCAGACACCCTGTCTACTTTTAAGGCTGGGCTTAAAACTTTACTTTTTGATAAAGCTTATAGTTGTGAGCAGAATCACCTCGTCTCCAGGCTGGCAGCCTCCTGCAGCGCCTCATCTGTCAGCTCCTGCTCCTCATTCATGTTCATGTAGTTCTTGATAAGCGCCTGCAAGAGTGGCTTAGATTATCCTGAACTATCTCTTTAGTTATGCTTCTATAAGTTTAGACTTATAGGCTTTTAACTTTATGTTCTGTTTTTTTTTTTTTTTTGGAAAGCTACATCTGACCTGGCTCTGTGTTTAGCTGTGGCACTTTCTGGAAAGGGACATTGGGCAAGCTGCAGCTGCCAACAACTTGATACTCACCTTCTACAGATTATACACTTGTCCCTGTCTTTCAGTGTTTAACCCTTTCTCTCTCCTAGACATAGCTACTGGCTGAGCTTCTACGGTGACTAACTCTATGTGCTCTCTTTCATCCTCTAGACTTGAAAACTGGCTCAGAGTTTATCTGCTTAGCTGTCTTTCTCTCCTAGATGAAGCTACTAAAGGAGCTATAACCATTAATGTTTCTTTTTTCATTCCCATAGAAAGTACTCCTGGATCAGTGCTTCTTTGTTCTCTTTGTGTCTCTGCTCTGTTCTCTCAAAAACCCCCCGCGGTCGGGGCGGGTGGCCGCTCCCCACTGAGCCTGTTTCTGCTGGAGGTTTTTTCCTGTTAAAAGGGAGATTTTTCCTCTCCACTGTCGCTACATGCATGCTCAGTATGAGGGATTGCTGCAAAGTCAACGCCAGTGACTGTCCACTGTCTCTACATGCTCATCCAGGAGGAGGGAATGCTGCAAGTCACTGACTGGATGCAATCTGCTGGGTTTCCTTGGATTGAAAAACTTTAAAACAATAATAATGAATAATAAACTGAATCTGACTGCACTGTTTGATAGGATTAATTGGAATGTATGTACCTGACTTGAAATCTGTATGATTCGATTGAAGTGACATTTGTAAAGTGCCTTGAGACAACATGTGTTGTGAATTGGCACTATATGGGAAGGGATGAAATAGGGCAACCAATTGAAAGGTGTGAATCACAAAACTTCAGGAAGGCTGGAACGTTTAATCAAAGGTTAACTCTTACAGCTTTGGTTCAAAATAATCTTTACACATTAAATTAGAACTTCATAGGTAGCTTGCATTGATTAAAGCAGAGCATCCAGCTGCTGTAAAGACTAGCATAACACAAATCACTGGTACAGTGTTGTATACGTTTTACCTACAAACTGCTTGAAATAAAAGCATCAGGATACAAGCTGAATTTGCACTTCACTCACGTAAAGGTTTGTCTAGATCAAACATTGAAAACAACTAGAAACCTTTCTCCTGGTATTGTTTAAAACTGTAGAGTAATTTACAATTGTGCATAATTAGCCATAACTGTCATGTTCAGTTAATTCAGATCAAAAAAACAATTTTGAACAAAAA